>JARQZJ010000091.1:6790000-7167500 GCA_030704895.1 Henosepilachna vigintioctopunctata
AATGTTCAGGTTTTTTTGATGTGCCGACCTATAACAAAAATGAATAACACATTTAGTTGGTGATTTTGAGCTGTTCTATTTTACAACTAGATTGTTCAATAATTATTCAGGAATTTCTGTATGTTATTCTTCTACGTTTTATTGAATTATTCATATTTCCAAAATTGATTATTTTGTATATTGTATAATAGATTATGGTGGATTCTTGTGTTTACTGCTGGTGTATCCGGATCCTGTTTTATGGTTAGTCGCTTACTGGACAAATGGATAACAACTCCAATTCTGGTATCTTTAGCAACCCAAGAGTCAAAAATTAGCGATATTCCTTTTCCGGCGGTGACAATATGCCCGGAATCGAAGATTTCTCTAGAATGTCTTAACTACACCAAAATCTTGAGAGAAAGGAAGAAGGGTGACATATTTGATTCGGAGCTAGAGGAGTCAGTATATTTAACAGATATCAGCAAATTGATTCAAAAAGTTTTAAAGCATTTACTTCATCCATTCTTTCATATTATTAAGTTGAAGGAGCACACATATATGAACAACTTCCATTGAATGTCTGAACAAAAATTATCCATATGATAGCTCAACAAGAAGTTCTTGTAACATTTTCTTTACTTTCCCGAAGTTATAGTAGTCTACGAATTGTCTAATGCACTTCTATTTTCTTCAATTTCCTTTACTCAAAATGTGAATCAATCATACCTGTCTTCTAAATAGAAGTCAAAATTTTAAATTTAAAAAAAAAGTTTACTAAATGTTCAATGTGATACAGATATAAGAGATCGAACTCTCATTATCGATTCTGATCTGAATTCTTGAATTGAAAAAGTGTGCATTTAAGTTTTTGATATATTCAGATAATAAAGATAATTCTATTAATTTTGCGATTTTAATGGCGAGAACTTCAACAGGAACTTATACTTCGATCTAATGTCAGCGTTCTGTAAAGAAGAAAATCATAATGGAACAGATTCCATTATTCAGAACTTGTTACAAGTCTCTGGTGAAACTGATGAAATTTCAATAAAGGACTACAGCCACTTCCTAAGCACTGTAAGTTAACTTGAACTTAGACGATAGATCCTCCTTTTCTCCATGAATGTACATATATATGTATAGATATATATATATATATATATATATATATATATATATATATATATATATATATATATATATATATATATATTTATATATATATATATATATATATATATATATATATATAGTTTATATATATATATTATATATATATATATATATATATATAAGCCTGTTTTTTCTTAATGAAAATATTTTAGGCAATAATCAAGGTTAAGACATATATATATATATATATATATTATATATATATATATATATATATATATATATATTTATTTTTGTTAACGTTCGAAAATGTTGTTATATCACAACTTTGTCAAAACCAATATTAGTTTTGACAAAGTTGTGATATAACAACGTGCAACGTTAACAAAAATAAAATTTTTCATGAGAAAGCCTGTTATTGCTAAAAACATAAAAAAAAATATCTTAAACAGGCAATTAATCAATGTTAAACACTGAAAATATATATATATATATATATATATATATATATATATATATATATATATATATATATATATATATATATATATATATATATATATATATATATATATATATATATATATATATAGTTTCAAGATTCACAAGTCATTCAATACTAGTAAATACTTAGACTCTTAATCGAAATATCGAAATCTTTCAAATAAAACTCTCAGGGAGCTGTCTACACAATTGTTGTCAACGAGAACGAACTCATCACTTTCAAGAGTGAATATTAAGAGCGTTTCGAAAAACTGATCGATCTTGTTGAATGATAATAGGATACAATTGTTTCATCATTATTATGAATCATCAGTCCATATTCAATCAATCAATCAAGAATTGATGACTATCAAAACCAGCATAGTTCCTATACCAAATTGAGGACAATTTTACCTAGTGGAATATTCACGTAAGCTCCCTCTATCGGAGAAAGGACGTATAAACTCTCCCTGGCGTTCAAGATTCCTACTCATGACAACAAGAGTGAGAGTGGAAGGCTTTGTAGCTCAAATATGGACTGATGATTCATAATAATGATGAAACAATTGTATCCGATTATCATTCAACGAGATCGATGATTTTTTCGGAACGCTCTCAATATTCACTCTTGAAAGTGATGGGTTCGTTCTCGTTGACAACATTTGTGTAGACAGCTTCCTGAGAGTTTTATTCAAAATATTTCGATATTTCGATTAAGAGTCTCAGTATTCACTAGTATTGAATGACTTGTGGATCTTGAAACTAGCTACACTTTTGCCCGCCTGGGCGTGACCTGGAGCAATTAGGCATGGGATCATTCGTACACATTGCGGAAAATTTTCTATAGTGTTCGAATGAAATATCTACAAAGCCTTCCACTCTCACTCTTGTTGTCATGAGTAGGAATCTTGAACGCCAGGGAGAGTTTATACGTCCTTTCTCCGATAGAGGAAGCCTACGTGAATATTCCATTAGGTAAAATTGTCCTCAATTTGGTATAGGACCTATGTTCGTTTTGAAAGTCATCGATCCTTGATTGATTGATTGAATTTGGACTGATGATTCATAATAACGATGAAACAATTGTATCCTATTATCATTCAACAAGATCGATGAACTTTTCGAAACGCTATCAATATTCACTCTTGAAAGTGATGGGTTCGTTCTCGTTGACAACATTTGTGTAGACAGCTCCCTGAGCGTTTTATTTGAAATATTTCGATTAAGAGTCTCAGTATTATATACATATATATATATATATATATATATATATATATATATATATATATATATATATATATATATTATCATTCTAATAGCTCCGTTGGACCAACATTTCAACGCCGATTCCGAACCGCCCAAGATAGGAATCAAAGCGTTATACCGCTTGGCCACAGAGGCTCTTGTTTATAACGGGTGATTTTTTAAGAGTTAAAAAAGTTTTAAGTATACTCGGCCATTTAATCATGGAATGACTTACAAACATGCAACGATTGCAAATTGTTGAAATTGACTATCAAACTTCGTGCTCTGTGAAAAATGTGTATCGTTTGTTACGATAAACATTGATCAACAGTTCGTACTGTCATCACCAAATTTCGCACACAGTTTACTTTGTCGGACATTAAACCATTCTCTCGCATGCGTACAGTGCGTACTGAAGAGAGTATTGCCATTCTCAGCAATTGGGCATGTGTTACTCAACTACATGGAAAATGTTACGTGTTAATTTGCGTTTTAAAGCCTATAAAATTCAACTTCTGCAAGAATTGAAGCCGAATGTCCTACAACAACGTCTAATTTTCGTGAATGGGCCTTGGAACAGTTTAATGAAAATTCCCTGGTTTATCGAAAAATTGTGTTCAGCGATGAGGCTCATATCTGGTTTAGGATTTGTACATTTACATGTCATACAAGAATTACCTATACATCCCGAAAAAACGAAAGTTTGGTGTGGTTTATGGACTGGTGGCATCATCGGTCCATTTTTCTTCAAAGACTACCGTTGAAGAAATGTTACCGTCAAAGGCGAACGATATCGTGCCATGATACGCAACTTTTTTTGTCCCAGGTGGCCAAGTTGAACTTGGTTGACATGTGGTTTCAACAAGACGGTGTCACATGCCACACAGCTCGTAAAACAATGGACATGTTGAAGGATGAATTTTGTGAGCTGGCCATCTCTCGAAATGGCCGCCAAGATCATGCGATTTGACGCCTCTGGATTATTTATTGTGGGGTTATGTAAAGTCGTTAGTGTATGTGGACAAACCGAACACAAGTGAAGCCTTACAGGATAACATAACACGCGTAATTCGTGGGAAACAGGCAGAAATGCTCGAAAAAGTGAAGCAAAATTGAGTCTTCGGAATGGACCATTTGATTCGGAGCCGCGGACAACATTTACATGAAGTTATCTTCAAAATGTAAATGGCACGTTATTAATTTCAAGCTCAAAAAATAGTAGTAATCATATATATAAGTATATATATATATATATATATATATATATATATATATATATATATATATATATATAAAATATAAATATAATATATAAATATATATATATATAAATATAAAATATATATATATATATATATATATATATATATATTTTGAAAGTTTTTAGCATTAACAGGCTTTTTTAATATGAAAAAGTTTATTTCTGTTGACGTTTCGTTGTTATATTACAACTTTGTCAAAACAGTTTTGACAAAATTGTAATATAACAACGAAAAGTCAACAGAAATAAACTTTTTCATATTAAAAAGCCTGTTAATGCTAAAACTTTCAAAATAAATACCTCAAACAGGCAATAAATCAATTTCAAGATATATATATATATATATATATATATATATATATATATATATATATATATATATATATATATATATATATATATATAAATATTAACTCATAATTAAATGATTCAATATAGTTAAATATATAATAAGTTAAATTCAAGCGTTTCAGTTTTTTCTTGTTGATATGGAGCAGGTTTTCGAGTATTTGCGTATATTTGGCTTTTCTTCGGTCTACATTTTGTGTTGTATATCTATATGTATCAAATAAAATTGAAATGTTTCTGATTGCCCATTTTTGCAGTTTTTCATTCAATTGTATTAATTTTTAGTGTTCAGCTGTTAGTCTGGATCATGCATTATGCAAGTGGATGGGTAAAGAAATGAATTGCACAGATGTCATGAGCCCTGTCATAACCGATGAAGGCTTATGTTATACTTTCAATATGTACGATGTCAGAGACATATACAGCGATTTGAAGTGAGTATATTCGTAGTAACAAATTGAATAGATGGATAATAAAAAGTGTAATATAATTTCGAAACATTTCGTCAAGTGATTTTAAACTCATTGTGAGTTCAAAACTCATTTATCTTCAAGCACTTGAATATTATGAACTTTCTTTATGAACACTTGAAGGTTTTTCAAAATATAGCAGAAACTTTTCATTAATAACTGAGATTGAATTCTCGTTAACTCTCGGTCAAACATGATTAAACAAAAATTTGAATCAAACTGTTGGCTTAACGTTACACAAATATATTGAAAAATTAAATAATAAAGCGGCATTCTGTCACGGCTATCTTTAAGAAATAAAATGGAAAGAGTCATCTATCATGGATATCTTCGAGAAAGAAAATGGAAAGCGGCATCTGTCACGGGTATCTTTATGAAAGGATACAATTTTGATCCCTCTAACTATAGAGCGTTTAGACTCACCTCAATCCCTTGTAAAGTGATGGAGACGTCTATTGTAGACGAAGTGCTTGCTGAAGAACAACACGCCTTCGTCAAAAGCAAGTCATCAAACATGTAATCTCTTGCAGAGTGTAGACAACTAGACTAAAGCTTATGATGAGAAAATCGCAACTGATGTTATTTACCTGGATTTTGCCAGAGCGTTTGACAAAGTGTCAATAAGGCGACTGCTATTTAAGTTAGAGCATCTCGGTTTTCGTGGAAACTTACTAGTAAGAATTGAGAATTTCTCAACAAATAGAACTTTTGAAGTGAAAAGTGGTAGTACATATACTAGAGACTGAGTCATTTCAGGTGGGGTACCTCAAGGTTCGATTCTTGGTCTATTTATAGTCATTATAGTTATAAGGAATTCAAGCCAAGTAGGTTTGAGTGTTTTAAGTCTTTTGAGTCTTTTTTCGCCGAGCTTCTCGCATGGCATTCGGAAACTTATCAACAGAGATTGGCCATAGCAGGTATCGCAACATTTGAGCTAAGAATATTACGTGGCGATCTTATTCTTTCGTTCCTCATACTCAAGTAGAAGTATACTGAGCCAAATTACATGTACACACTGAATAATGACATTCTTTTGCGTTGACACTCGCTTGAATTGAAAAAGCAGAGGTAAATTACTAGACAACGAGAACACTTTTTATCGAACCGAGTTTTCATTGGAAAAATTGGAAAGTGTTCGCGGATGTGGTTCTTGGTGCGTTATCAGTGAACAATTTCAAGAATCTCATAGATCGAATGCTGTTTAATACATAATTTGAAGGATTTGTGTTTCATCTTTTTAGTTGTGTTAATTGTGTTCGTTATGTTCATTTAGTTGGGCTTAAAAGGATGTTGGTCCCCTGCATTCTACATCTATAATAGTAATGATAATAATAATAATAATAATAATAATAATAATAATAATAATAAAAAAAATTATTATAATGATAATTATAATAGTATTGTAGCAATGAATCCAAAAACAGAACATAACAAATTTGTATCTATAAGATAGAGGTCCGAGGAGGGGATAGTTGAAATTCTATTTTTTCATTGGCAATCGGTTCTTTTCCGGAATGTGCGTTCTCTTTCATATTTGCGAGTAAACTTCCTGTTTATTTGAGAACAATGAAACGATTAGAAGTGATAGAAGAGAATGTTTCGTCGAAATTCGTTATATTCTTGTTCTGTAATATCGACCTTTTATGTTCACCTATTTGGGTTTTGATCTTCCTACTTGTTTGGCCGATATAGAAGGCCGGGCGATAATAACAGAAGATTTTATAAATGGCGCTATTTTCTTCAACATTACTCTTCTTATTATTCACTGAAAGTTGCTTCATAATTCTTTTGTTCGAATCGAATTTTACCTCTCAAGACATGTTGCATTAAATGTTATATTGCTGTTATTGAAGGCAATATTATTTATCCATTATTAATAATGAAAGTTTTGCTGTTTGAATGACTTCCTCGTGATGGGGTTTCCTCCAAAGTGGAGAAACCCCATTCAAATCAGTTACATTCATTCTCGAATCTGACATTCGAACATTCCAGAACTAAGAAATTTTATTGTTTTTAGCACGATGGATTATTTCGACGAGGGTAACAGAATCCGTGATTGGGATCCTGAGGAAGGATTCCATGAAACAATTTTGGATTTGGAGAATACGTATCCTCGCAGAGCTTTTAAAAGCGGAGTTAACAACGGCTTCACTGCCATTTTTATGACCAAGAAGAAGGATTTGAACTACGCTTGCCAAGATCTTGCCCTTCAAGGATTGAGAGTACGTCAAAGGAAAGGTTAATTCGAAATCGGTTTATCTAGCTGATGTATTTTATCTGTTATCGTACTCAACATTAACTAAACCTTCAACCGTCAAGTACTGGAGATCCATGAATGATACACCTTCAACTCGAGGCTTGATGAAAACTGAACAAAACAAAACTATTTGAAAAGAATCAACGAACGAAATTAACAATAATATATTACATAGAGCTTAGCTGGCCAAACCCAGGCCCGCGGGCCACATAGTGGCCCGCCAAGGCATTTGAATTTGCCCGCCAGCACTTTGCGCCAAGGCATTTGAATTTGCCCGCCAGCACTTCGGCAGCGCGGCGTGCGATAGCACTGCTTCCACTTGATTGGTCAGCCGAGCGCAACCGATCCGCGTTCGGGTATTGTCGCTACTTCGCCCGCACCCCGCACGCATATCGGTCCCGTCCTCCAATAGCCAGACAAACGGACGGTTAGCGAGCATCTTAGTACCGTTATCAATCTTACTTGAATGCAAGTATATTGAATTACTAATTCGTTTTGTGACAATTCGTTTAATAAATTAGAAAGAATACTACCAAAACTTTGCATCTTCTCTGCAGGTAAGTGTAATATTTGCATGTGTTACAATTAGTTTGTTTGTTTGTTTGTAAATACTTTCCTGCACAGCAGGCGGCGCGGCGGTCTTATTGCCTAAGATGTAGGATTTGTACCTACGAATCTTAATTAGATATTTATTGATATTGTGGAGCGGTGCCTGTCCAAATTAATAGTTTTATTTTACTTAGGTACTAACCTTCATTTCATAAAACTACATGTACATTTACATGTAGTTTTACATGTACATTTACATGTAGTTTTACATGTACATTTTATTGTTTTAGTATGGCCCTCAGCAAACCTAGTACGAGTATATCAAGAATAAAGGATAACCCTCGGACGTTTCATGAAGAATGGGAAACAAAATACCTTTTCACCGAAAGCAAAGCCCGCAAACCTGTGTGTCTCATTTGCTCAGCAACAGTAGCTGTTGCTAAAAAATATAATTTAGAGCGGCATTTTAAGCAAAACCATACAAAATTCGACAAAGAGTATCCAGTGGGGTCAGCTGTAAGGACTGATTTCATAAATAAAAAGAAGAAAGAACTATTTTCACAGCAAAATATTTTTGTAAAACGACACGAAGAACTGGAAGCCATGGTCAAAACATCGTATGAAATATCTTTATTATTGGCTAAGAAGAAAAAGCCGTTTTCTGATGGGGAAATTATCAAACAGAGTTTGTCCATTTTTGCACAGAACTGCAATGATCAAAAGGTTAAAGCCATGGCAGCTAGTATTTCACTGTCGCGCAACACAGTAATGAGGCGAGTAGAAGATATGTCAACAGACATTAACAGTCAAATTGCAGAGTTTGTAACTAAATGTAGATATTATTCACTTGCATTGGACGAAACCTGCGATTTAACTGGTATGGCGCAATTAGCTGTTTTTGTACGCTGTATTGATGACAATTTCAATATATTTCAAGATATATTGGACCTCTGTCAACTGGAAACTACAACCACAGGAAAAGATATATTCATGAAACTGAAAGATTGCATTGAGGGTAAGTGCCTAAACTGGGATAAATGCAATTCAGTTTGCACTGATGGAGCACCTGCGATGATGGGGAAAACCAATGGCGCTGTAGCTTTGCTGCAAAATTACATAGGTCGACAATTGTTTTCTTATCACTGTATTATACATCAAGAAGCTTTGTGCGCTAAAGACATGACTTTCGAGGACGTGATTGACCCAGTAGTACGCTGCATTAATTTCATACGTGCCAGAGCACTTAACCGACGAGAATTCAGAACGTTGTTTGAAGAAGAAATAAAAGAATACGGCGAATTACATCTTTATTGCGCTGTTCGCTGGTTATCTAAAGGCGAAATGTTGAAACATTTTTATGATTTGAGGGAACATGTTCTGGAATTTCTGAAAGAAAAACAAGCATTGCCAGCAGAGAGAGCTCTGCTTGAAAATTCATTATGGCTGTGCGATCTTGCATTTTTAGTTGATACATTGAAGCACCTTAATGTCCTGAACCTTAAACTGCAAGGAAAAAATTGTTCTCTTCCAACAATGTTCAACTTGATCAATGGTTTCAAAGGGAAGTTGGACTTGTTCGCAGCAAACTTAGAGAGAAATAAAGTCGACCATTTTTCCACACTTGCAAGTTTAAAAGAAGAATTAGAGATCACTGCCTGATATTCCTAAATACCTATCAAAAATAAAATGTTTAAAAGAGTCTTTTGAAAACAGATTCCAGGATTTTGAATCGGACAAGAGAAATATTCAGCTGTTTATAAATCCATTTGCTATCAGTTCTACTGACTTGGTTGATTATCCAGCAAACATACAGCTCGAAGTAACAGATCTTCAAAACCACACTGCCCTGAAACAAATTTTCTATGAAAATGTATCTTCAGAGCAGCTAACAGAAAGTTTTGCAAGTTTTGGAAAAACGTTTCCAGTGAAGATTTCCCAACATTGCGCGACCTTGCTATGCAAATTTTAAGCAGGTTTGGTTCCACCTATGTGTGTGAGAAAACATTTTCAACTCTATCATACATCAAAAATAAATATCGCACATCTCTCACTGCAAAACACATTTCGGATTTGATTGTACTATCAACATCAGACTTAAAACCAAATATCGACAAATTACTATCACAAAAACCTCTTCACAGCTCTCATTAAATAGAAATAATGTTGTTATTATGTATGTTACTTAATTTCATTTACAAATAAAGTAAATTAAACCAAATTTTTAATGTACGTTTTGTGTATATTAATACCTTATGAATATGGTATTTGGCCCGGCGGCACCACAGTCTATGAAATTTTGCCCACCTTGAAAAACTATTGGCCAGCCTTGACATAGAGCGTAGATGTGAATGCTGTAACCTCGAATGCTCCTTGCAATTGATCGTCTTATAAGAAAGATATTCTATCGTTTACGATTTAAATTAATTCAGATACTGTTTCATTTAAACTTTGCACTTTGCAAATTTGAAGTATGGTACACCACAAAAATACTATATTTCTACAAATCAGTATGCAATGAAGATGTGATACACACATGGCAATCAGTTCGACTATTTCAATATATAGGCCAAGTGAGATTTTATTTCAATAATAACGTCACCTATATATCTGTTATATATCCATTATTTGATTTAATTCCATATGTCTTTAAAATTTCTCTTTTAGCTCCAAATTATAGATATATAGGGTTGTCCACTTTTTCACTGTCACATGCTTTCATTTTCAGTAACAATTTCAGTGATACCATTTTTCCAATTGGAGATTTTGCCTTCCAAAAATGATGCTGTTCAGGCAGTTTTTGGTACATATCCCAAAAACACAGTTTTCTACAGAATTCCAATATGGTTCATTTTAAAGGGTGATTTTTTAAGAGCTGAGTTTTTCAGGTTCGCGTCGCTGCTGGTTGGGAATGGCATCCAAAAGTTATCTGTCAAAGTGATAAGTTTCAGTATACTCTGCCATTTCAACATGGAGAGACTTACAAACGAGCAACGATTGCAAATTGTTGAAATTTAATATCAAAATTTGTGAAAAATGTGTATCGTTTGTTACGACCATAATATGGTCGTCATAATCGACCTGGTGAATCAACAATTCGTACTGTTATCACCAAATTTCAAACCAAGTTGTTGGACATTAAACCATTGTCTCGCATGCGTCGTTTTCTCAGCAATTCGTCGCTGTTCTCAGCAATTGTCCATGTGTTACTCAACCACATGGAAAATTTTACGTGTTGATTTGGGTTTGAAAGCCTATTCAAAATTCAACTTCTGCAAGATGCTTCTGCAGATGTCTTATTTTTGCTCAATGAAAATTCGCTGTTTCATCGAAAATTTGTGTTCAGCGATGAGGCACATTTCTGGCTCAATGGATATGTAAATAAACAGAACTGTCGCATCTGGTATGATGAACAGCTACATGCCATACGAAAATTACCGATGAATCTCGAAAAAACGACAGTTTGTTGTGGTTTATGGGCTGGTGGTATTATTGGTCCATTTTTCTTCAAAGACGACCGTGGAAAAAACGTTACTGTCAACGGCGAACGATATCGAGCCATGATACGCAACTTTTTTTTGCCCCAGTTGGACGAGTTAAACTTGGTTGACATGTGGTTTCATCAAGACGGTGCCACATGCCACATAGCTCGTGAAACAATGGACATGTTGAAGGATGAATTTGGTGAGCAGGCCAACTCTCGAAATGGCCCTGTGAATTGGCCGCCAAGATAATGCGATTTGACTCCTCTGGATTATTTCTTGTGGAGTTATGTAAAGTCATTAGTGTATACGGACAATTCGAACACGCTTGAAGCCTCACAGGATAACATAACACGCGTAATTCGTGGGATACAGAACGAAGTGCTCGAAAAAGTGACGCAAAAACTGGACCGTCCTAATGGACTATTTGATAAGGAGCTGCAGGCAACATTTACTTGAAGTTATCTTCAAAATGTAAATGGCAAAGTCTATGTTATCAATTTCAATGAAAATTTCGAATATACTATGCAAATTGAGTGTTCTATTCAATTTTAAAAAAACAACGCTTAAGAAATCACCCATCACATTAAGCAGATCTAAGCTTCTTCAATCGAATTTTTCACTTCAAACACTTGTTTCCCATCAAAAAATTCTATATAAGTTTTTCAACAAAATTCTACATAGAACTCGAAACTTCAACATGTTTTCTGACAATGGTTGAATTTTATAACATTTTTATAACAATCTGAATTGAAAGAAATAATACAATTGGAACCTAACACTGTGTTAGTTATATCTCTAGCTTCTTAAGATGAACGAGAGTGCGAATATGCAGAATCAAATACTTATTATTCCGTTTTGGTAGTTAAAAATATATGCTATGATTAGGTGTCGTTCCTCCTCTGTCTATATCTGCGACAGAAATCTTCCTTGATGAATTTGAGGCAACGTTTGCTTTAATATACTTCGATGTTTGAAGATGACACCGCTTTTAATTTTCTACAGAGCCCTCAAAATTCTTCACCGTTCTTACTAACTAAATATTTTTTAGGAAATTTATTCCTACTAATTTCTAGGGTATATTTCTTTCCTAACTGCGCAAAATGAGTAA
Source organism: Henosepilachna vigintioctopunctata (assembly GCA_030704895.1). Taxonomy (NCBI): domain Eukaryota; kingdom Metazoa; phylum Arthropoda; class Insecta; order Coleoptera; family Coccinellidae; genus Henosepilachna; species Henosepilachna vigintioctopunctata. The sequence continues at coordinate 6,802,299 of JARQZJ010000091.1, forward strand.
CTTCTTCTTCAGGTTTCTCTACATCCACCCACAAGACTACCAAGGCCGGCACAGGTGTTCTTTTCAGTGGGCTTGGATCGCTTGACCATAGCTGGAGTTATTCCATCCATGTCATTCACTGCAAAAGTAGTAGAAGCATATGAACCACATAAAAGAGGCTGCTACTTTGGTCGTGAAAGAAAATTAAAGTTTTTCAAATACTATTCTCAATCGAACTGCAACCTTGAATGTTGGACAAATTATACTCAAAGTCATTGTGGATGTGTGAATTTTTATATGCCAAGTGAGTAGTTGTTTCAATTTTGTAAAAGAGATTCATGAAGCGAAATACATATATATTAACATGAATAATGAAGAAATGAAATAATCATAGGTCATCATATTTTGTTAGCAAACATCCAATGTGTTTAATCCATAAGTTTTCATCTATTAAGTCCGAAGGCGAATTAGGGCACTGTTCTCATTGAGAAAATTAGAAACGCAGATGAGTGAGGTTGTATATCCACTCAAGTGGTTTCATATTGCCCCTAACAATGAATATATAATGTGGTGTGATCCTCAAAAAATATTTTTTCAGCAATTGTAGGTGTCGTTTTAGAATCAACATTAATTTTAGTAGTCTGCATGTATCGCTTATTTTTTCCGAAATAAAATAACTTTCGATAATGAATATTCCTCACCATTTTGGAGAACAATTGTGAAGTCTTGAATACATACTCAGTGTGCTTTTCCTAGGTTCTCAACAAAACTGGTGAAGACACAACCTTCATCTGTTAAAAAAAACGTCTCATTGGTTACAGCTCCTCAACTTAGCGTTTAGGTGATCAGTAGTCTTTACTTAATGACATTCCATTTGTTCTGTCGCTTCTGACATTGCATAGCTCTCAAATTTCATTCGAATTGCCCAAGTATTGCAATATAAATAATTAATTGAGTACCAGAAGAAAATAAAGTTTATTTCATTGCTTACATTTTAATTTAGTAAATAATCTAGGTAAACCCAATAGTTTACCTAGAAAACAATAGTTTACCTTCAACACTAGTTCGTGAGCTATCAACATAGACAATCCTTTAGGTTTATTGAAACATCTTCAATGTCGCACAAAGCCTAACACTTTTTCTATTCCACTACTGTATCACCAAGGTTTCCAGATGATCAATCAGCCTTGGCGATTCTTAATGAGCTTGGGTAAAAGTGTAGAGAGTGAGTCATTCAGACAATCTCTTCATTCCGTCGGTCTGAATCCTGTGAAGAGATTTTCAAAAATAATTGAAAATTTCGATTCATCCATTCATATTCACATCCAGGCTAACGATGAATATAAATTTATTGTATTTCAGGAGATGAAGAAATGGAAATATGTAATTTGAAGAGAAGATTCTGCTTGAAGGAAGCGAGAAGTGAGTAAATATTGAATCCAAGAACTCAACATTTTTCTATACATACATATACATATTTATATATATATATATATATATATATATATATATATATATATATATATATATATATATATATAACTAGCTGACCCGGCGAACTTTGTTCCACCTAAGAGGCAATAAATGAGCAGACTTTCGATTTTATCAAGGGCAATTGTTTATTTGGATAATTAATGTAAATTAAAAATGCAAGTATCGTATTTTAATGATTGGCCATGTATTTTAGTGCATGGATTCCACTGTTTAGTGAAGCATCTTGTGATAGACGCCATTTTTCGTTTTATTATCAGGTGGAAGAAAAAAAAACGCAAATGGTCCTCCGATCCGTGAACATGCCACATATACTCCGAATTGACCATGGGAAAACAGATTTTTTAGATTCAGACCACAAACTTTTAATCATTGGTCGTGTGATTTGTTTAATGTCATGGCGAATGCAAGTCAGATCGGAAATTGAAGTCGTTTAAACTCAAACGGCATGTCAGTCGGGATACTTGGAATGAGAACTTCCTCACCTTCGAATTTTCTTTTGAGTATCGTCGCGTAAATCACATTGTTTATCAATTTCTTTATCACCAAACGCGTTCCGTTGCACAGTTTTGGTTGGTTTATGTTTCGAAGCATGATTACTACGGAGCCAACCTTTAGTCGTAAATTGTGGGATGGTAATCCCGGCACATCCAAGGAGTTTAAAAATTCAAAAGGATAGTTGCTGGCGTCGTCTTCATTTGTTAAACAATCAATTGATTTGAAAGAATGCAGTGTACCAATGATCTCGTTCTGAATTATGAAGTTTAAGTCATCTACATTTTTATTCTAAACCGCCAAAATTGCTCGCTCTCTCAACCATTCCTTATTTTTGTGTTTAGTAATGATTCTTGGGAATACTTTGTTGATAAGTTCGTCTTTTGATGAGACAAAGTTACAGAAATTCTAAGTACTCGACCATTACCGATAGTCAGTAATTTCTCAGAGAAATCTTCAGCAGATGTATCGTTCTGCAATGCAACTCCAAAACATCTTCATTGATTGCGTAGATTTTCCAATGTTCGATGAAGTGCTTCCAATGCACGTTTATTTTTTTGTGCATTCGTCCCAGATGCTGATTTTTGATTCTAATAAAACTTTGGCAATTGCGGAGTGTGTTGCAATATTACATGTTAGTTCTTCAATAGTTTGAAGATTTAACGGATATTTTAATGCTGAATGAGTCATCCGTACGCCTTCCTTCTAACAATGTAATGTGGCTGCTATTCCAGAAGAAGCAAACTGCAACCTCAATGTTGGATCTCGCACTAACAGTGGCTGAAACTACTGACATCAGGAATGTCTTTCCAGTTCCACCAGGAGCATCCAGGAAATATAAACCACCATTTCCATCATCAATTGCGTTCACTATTGTATCATCCTCATGTTGGTGATTCAACAGGGGTACTTTCGTTTGAACTATTAAATCTAATTCATGTTGATCATATTCGAGTCAACGGAAAAGTTCCCGTTCAAATTCTTGATTAAATGCGTAATTGATTTCACGATTTGTCGCTTTCATTCCTAAACTGACTAATAAATTACCGAACATGAAGTAACACATGTCTTCGATCAATATCAAAGCCTGATTATGTATCTACTCATTCATCTGAAGGTCGGGATTTCTTTTACTGACACGAATTTGATGTAAAAGGCCTTCCGACATAATTATCCTTGCTATGGTATATCCGTTTTCTTATACCACGTATTACGTCACGTCCCACGGGAACGTGACAAAAAGTATCCTATGTCCTTCTCCTGGTTCTAAGCTGCCCTCCGACCAATTTTCAGCCAAATCAGTTCAGCTGTTCTCGAATTATAAATGTGTAACTAACACGACTTTCTTTTATACATAGAAATATTAATAACAAAATTTGCGAAAATTTCCAAAGAACAGCCTCAGAAGTGTCATTGACCTAAATTTAACAATTACTTGAAAATATTTTGGAAGAATATAATGTGTTTTGTTTTCAATACAGTAATTGTTCTTTATATGAATTGATTATTCGATTTCTTTATAATTATGTTCAATATATGTGTATTGAATGAAATTAGTTAAAACTTTTGTCATTGAAGTAAAAAAAGCTAAGCTTGGATCAGCCGGGACCGAACCCGAGCCTCCCGCGTGACAGTAGAACATTCTACCACAGAACCAGTGCTGCTTACTATTTTGTGCTAAAAAAGTATGATTTCAACCAACTCATACAACCTTTCATAGTGACTGACGTTTCTTGTCAAGTTACACGGGAACGCTGTCGAACGGGACAAAAAGTATCCTATGTCCGTCTCCTGGCTCTAAGCTACCTCCCCACCAATTTTCAGCCATATCGGTAGAGCCGTTCTTGACTTATGAATAGTGTAACTAACACGACTTTCTTTTATATATATAGATAAATGAAAGGATTATTGCCGTGTAATTCAAATGGAAGATATTATTATGAGTTCCCGGCAAACATCTTTGTCATCGGCTGCCTCGATCCCATTTTTGCATCTATAGTATTTGCTTCTTTACTTGATACATATGTTCCAATGTTGTCGTTCAATTTACCATTCTTTTATCAATATTTAGATGACCTTATCCTATGTCTACCCCAAAACAAAAAACACCAGACTGGTTAGATCCGAGGGGAATATTTTCAAGTTAGATTGTTATCAGAAGCCATCTTGTTCAGGAAGATATCTTCACTCCAGATATCCATAACGTAAATATGAAGCTGAATATAATCAGTCAACTAAAGAACAGAATTATGAACATCATACATACAAATTCCTGAAAAGTTCACTAGCCCGTCCGGAAGTAATCCTGAGTAATAATGGATATCCAAAAACATTTGTGAGGAAGATCCTATGGAGTACTGTTATTAGACCACCGCTTCCCACCACTAGAACCAATCTTAATACAGAGGAGAACTTACACATAAACTCGCAGGCTCCATCAATCAAATACAGATCCTTGCCATATTTTCGTTCTCTCACGGCAAAACTCTGTCACATTCTCTGTGAAAAAGACGAATTAAAACTCACCAAATACAATATCGTTACTGGTATGAGTGCTTTCATTACATTGACAGATAAGTTGACTCCTTCTTTAATCTTGTGAAGGATTGAATATAGCTCAAACATCGCAGACCGTAAAAAGAAGAATAATCCTCCATAAAAGTGACATAAGACTTTAACCTGACAGATGTGCTTTAGCACTACATTCCCTGAAAAAGGGACATCGCTTTGATATTGAAAATTTCAAAGTACTGGATGTGGCTGATGGTTACCAAAAAAGGATATTCTTAGAAATGGCCCACATGAATAAAAATGTGAATAGCATCAATAAGAGGACGGACATTTTTAGACTCAGTTGCATTTACAGTTACTTACTTTCAAAACATTTTGACTAAGACCTTCTTCAACAACTTCTACGAGTTTAAATAGACATTTTGTGTTACGTGCTCGGTATGACATTTGTTTCTATCGTGGTTCACTCTTTTACCTTCTGTGCTTTTTTTCAGTAACATTTATCTGTGGTACGGCAATTCTAGGTTATATCAATTATTGGTTATATCATTTTGGTTAGTTTTTCGTAATTTTTATATTGTATTATAAACATCCAGTTTCTGTATAATATCATATATTTTTTAAGCACACACACTGCTGCTTATGATGTTTCAAATATATATATATATATATATATATATATATATATATATATATATATATATATATATATATATATATATATATACATATATATATATATATATATATATATATATATATATATATATATATATATATATATATAGAGAGAGAGAGAGAAATAGAAAAACAAGAACGAAAAATTCTCAGAAAGATTTACGGGCCAATCAGTAGAAACGGTATTTGGATGGAAAGACCTCAAAATGAATTGTATCAAAAGACCAATACGATAACAGAAGAAATCAGAAAACGACGAGCAAAGTTCTATGCACATGTCTACAGAATGAAACAGTTCAGAATACCGAAGAAACTACTCAATATAATTATGAAAGAGGTCCAAGAGGTCAGTGGCTAAAAGAGGTCCAAGAGGATCTACAACAGATCGATATAAAAAATCTCGAAGATCGCACTGAATGCCGCTATAAAATCGCACATATAAAGTTTGAGCAAAAAGTAAATCGTCAACCTGGAGTAAAGTGGACAGATGAACGGAAGAAAGAGCATTCAGAGGGGATGAAGCGTTTTTGGGAGGCAAAAAAGATGAAGCAAAATTCCTAATGATTGCGAATTCAAGTTCAGTCGCTCTCCTCGTGGGGAACAATCTAAATAATAATAATTATAATAATAATAATAATAATAATAATAATATATATATATATATATATATATATATATATATATATATATATATATATATATATATATATATATATATATATATATATATATATATATATATATATATATATATATATATATATATATATATATATATAGGTATATACGACATACTGTCCAAAAATAAGGGTTTCTTCGATGTAAGCTATTCAAAAACCACATCCGATGATACAGTTTTCAATAGTTTTCGATCTCTTCGTGAATAAATGTCATATATTGAAGAGTTTGAGCTCCGTTATGCCAAAAAATGCTGGTATTGTCGAAAAGGTTAACACGTCACAATATAGCTAGTTTCACTTTTCGTTTGAATATCTTTTTTAATGATTTTAATAATTGTATAATCTTATATTAAAATAAATTAAACTCTTGGCTTAATGTTTCACGATATATTTAACAATATGTATAGTCAACATGTTTCGAGCGTTAGCTCATTTTCAAGACTCTTTGAAAATGAGCTAACGCTCGAAACATGTTGACTATACATATTGTTAAATATATCGTGAAACATTAAGCCAAGAGTTTAATTTATTTTAATATTCAATTATGTTTCACCAAGAGTTAAGCGAGAATTCAATCTCATTAATTGTATAATCAGAGGTTTCCAGCAAATAATTAAGTATATTATGTTCGATACAACTATGAGTGGGAGCAATTTCATCAACCTCTGCTACAGATGAAAATGAAAAATAGATATAATAACCAATAAACTTTTATGAAATGTGGTGAAAACATTATAAGGGTGAAGTCCGAATGATACTCAAATAATACCTCTGAAATGCTTCTCAAAGTCTGAATAAAAAATTCAAAATAGAATTTATATATCCCAAAAACACCGGACAACTGATGAATGAAAAATTTGAATTGAGAATAAATAGTTCCGATTCAGAATAAAAACCTCAATGTAACCATGAATAACTGAAAAACAAATTACAAATTGTATCATGGAAGTACTGATATGTAGAAGAATTTCATTGATTTTCGAACAAATTCTTCCAATTTTTTTCTAAATTTAAACGAATTCAATGCTTGGTAGGATGACTGACATCCTACTTCAATACGTTTTATACGAAATATGGAAACTCAGAAATTTTTGTCCTGCATATTAGTCCGCGAAAACAATTTTCTATATAATTTATTGAGTTCTGAACTAGAAAACCCTCAACTATAAATTATCCATATATCATTTCAGAAAACTACACACGAGAGATCCTCAGGGATAGATTGAAATCTGAAACGAGTCTCAATAGCGACGGAAGTTTGACTTGCCATTGTTTGCCTCTATGCTCCGACCTGAATTACAACACAGAACTAGCAACGAGTGAATGGGATTTCACTAACAAAGATGATGCAAACTTTGATAATCTCAGAGATGTAGCAGATGAGTGAGTTTATATTTTTAACGATTCTATAACATAGTCGTAAGTTGAAAATTATTATTCCAGTTCGAATTACGTTTACGAAATGAAATTATTGATTTTGTTTCCTCATCTTATTTATTCATTTATTTACATATGGAAAACTCATATAAAATACACATAATACCCAAATTTAGTTAAGTAAGTTATTAATTATACAGCGAAACTGCCTGAGTGATGTACAAAAACATAGGTCAGCATTTACATATCGATTACCATAGTATAACGTTCTATTGATTGGTGCATTGGTCAAATAATTAGTACGACAGCTGGAGTACGCAAATACATTGTCAGTTCTAGTTCTTCTGAAAGGAACGTGAAAGCCAATTTGACCAAGCAATTCAATAGAATCCATAAAATTATTCAAACATTTGAACAAAAGAACCAAATCAAATATAATTCTTCTTGAAGCCAAGGTTTGTACACCTAATTGAGTGCTAATAAAAGTTGTCGAAAAATTTATACGAGGTATTGACCTCCTGAAAGATATATATAAAAGAAATTCATTCTGCACTCGTTCAATATACTTCGAGTCCACCCCATAATGAGGTGACCAAATAATTGACCAATATACAACAATAGGTCTACAAAAAGCAAAATAGAGTAATTTTATAGTTGATTAGTCAGAAAATTCAGCAGAGTTCCGACGAATTAAACCAAACATTTTCAATGCACGGTTGGTAATTATTCTGATATGTTCCTTGAATTCGAGTTGATAGTCCAAGTTTATTCCAAGATCATTAATGAGATTAGTACGCTCAAGCCTTGCACCACCAATTGAATACGGATACAATATTGGATCATTGGTTCTATGGAAGGTAATACATCTACATTTAACAAAATTGACATTGAGCTGACGACTCGAAAGCCATCCCACTACAGCTAGCAAGTCGGATTGAAGATCAGCAGCATCACCAACTGAAGAGATGGTCTTATAGATTTTCAAATCATCGGCAAACAACAAAACTTTATCATGAACTTTATATCATCTACATATCTATACCAGAATACAAAGTGTTTGAAATTCGTGTTTTTTTGAAAATTTTTTCCAACTCATCGATAAATATCCCAGCTAAAAGGGGACTTAACGGATTTCCCATAATAAGACCAATCTTTATTAAGATATCTATATATCTATTCTACTCTTTACCATAAGCCTTCCCATATACGGATAATAATACTAATATATACTAATAATATACTAATAATACGGATACCATAATACATAACTCCTCATGCCACCCATATCCACATAAAATGGCAGCGTTTCAAAGTATGATACACAGATTAACTAATATACCTTTATCAGAAGAATATTTTAATAAAGAACTGAACATCATTAAACAGATTGCGATTAATAATAATTATGAAAGCGAACTAGTGTCAAAAATTCTTCACAGAAAACTCTATCGGAAGGCTCTACGATTAGTTTTTCCTTATCAGTCGGATAGAAATCGTAAATATAATAATTTAACATACTTTGGAACCATTAGTCAAAAAGTCAAAACCTTTTTGAGTAAACATAATTTTAATATTTCATTTGAAACGAACAATAATTTATCGAGACACATTAAGAACAATAAAAACAAAATTAAAAGAGAAGAATAATCAGGTGTTTACCAATTGAATTGTGGAACATGTCTCGTATATATATATATATATATATATATATATATATATATATATATATATATATATATATATATATAAATATAAATATATATATATATATATATATATATATATATATAATATATATATATATATATATATATATATATATATATATATATATATATATATATATATATATATATATATATATATATATATATATATATATATATATATATATATATATATATATATATATATATATATATATATATATATATATATATATATATATATATATATATATATAGGTAAAACTGGTAGAAATTTCGGTGCTAGAATACAGGAACATAAATATAGCTTCGCGCATAATAAAAGTAATTCGAATTATGCTAACCATTGGAAACTGGAAACCATACTTTTGATACGAATTTAAAAATTTTACACAATATAGAGAGAAGTAGTCGATTAGATTGTTGGGAAATAGTGGAAATAAATCGGCTTAAAAATTCTGGAAATTTGCTTTATGAACAGATAGAATTAAACAATTCACCCTTGTTAAACCTCTTCAGGTAATTGAAATTATATGTCAGAATGGAATACTTAGGTGAAACTCGAAGTAATAGAATCCCAAAATTCCCTGATATTTATAACTGTGTTTTTCAAAATGTAATAATTCTGTTAGCATCTGAATAAGTCGTTCGTAACGACGAAACGCGTCATGCTATATAGTGAATAATTTGTAAATCATAAGTTCAAGTATTTGAATTTAAGTTTATATTCGATTATAATGGATGTACATGAAGTAAACGCCAACACTATTAAATAATTTTCATTTATTGTTTTTATTATTATATTCATCAATACTGCGTAGTCTTGACACTCGAAAATTGAAGAACTGCAATATTAACACTCATGGACTAACATTCATTGATTTTCCTATTCTCACAATGTGATATTACAATCATTAGACCACGATAACATTTTGACACTAGTTTTTAACGACGATTCGACTTGTTTTTCCTAAATTACTCAATGATTTTTCACTTCATATTTAATAATCTCAGATACACATTGAAATTTCCATATATCATCCAGGATACGACCCCAGATTCCCCATCTCAATGTATGAATTATTTCCCAGTAAAAAAGGGTCATATTGTTCGAATTATATTTCAGAATTCAGTCGTCAGCTGTCATTGTATACTTCAAGAATAATTACTTCCTTCCAACTCGTCGCAGTGAATTGTATGGAACAACAGATTTGATTTCTAACATCGGAGGAACTCTGGGACTTTTTATGGGTTTCTCACTGATATCGTTGGGTGAAATTGTTTACTTCTTGTCACTCAGGTTGATAGACAACTACATAAGATTTGGATATTGGGCAGGTCCCATACATAGAAGCGAATGATAAAGTAATAAAGTATGATAGTATCGAGAAGTTTTTTTGCATGTATACACAAAGATACCTGATATATATATATATATATAATATATATATATATATATATATATATATATATATATATATTTTGAAAGTTTTTAGCATTAACAGGCTTTTTTAATATGAAAAAGTTTATTTTTGTTGACGTTTCGTTGTTATATTACAACTTTGTCAATTTCAAGAAATATATATATATATATATATATATATATATATATATATATATATATATATATATATATATATATATATATATATATATATATATATATATATATATATATATATATATATATATATATATATATATATGTATGTATATATAGTTTCAAGATTCCCAAGTCATTGAATAATAGTAAGTACTGAGACTTTCAATCGAAATATTTGAAATAAAACGTTCAGGGTGCTGTCTACACAAATGTTGTCAACAAGAACGAACCCATCACTTTCAAGAGTGAATATTAAGAGAGTTTCGAAAAGTTCATCGATCTTGTTGAATGATAATAGGATACAATTGTTTCATCATTATTATGAATCATCAGTCCATATTTAATCAATCGTTGACTTTCATAACGAACATAGGTTACACCAAATTGAGGACAATTTTATATATATATATATATATATATATATATATATATATATATATATATATATATATATATATATATATATATATATATATATATATATATATATAAATATATATATATATATAACAAAATGAACACTAGAACATTCATTTGAAAAATCAACATTTGTGTAGACATTTCCGTGAGGAATTTATTTAAAATAATTCGAGTATTTTCGTAGTAGTACGCGTATATTCAGTATTTACTAGTACCAATCATTTGTGAATCTTCAAACTAGCTTTCTTTTTGCCAGTCTGGGGGTGATCTGGAGCGATTAGGCATGAGACTATTTTTACAAGTTGCAGACAGATTTATGTTGTGTTCGAATGAAAAGTCTACGAAGCCCCTACGTACTCTCACTAATGTTGTCATGAATACGTGAATAGGAATCTGAGCTAGGAACCTGAAATAGGGGAGTTTATACGTCTTTTCTTCGATAGAGGGAGCTCACATGAATCTTTACAAAGTGATGTTCTCCTCATTCGGATATAAGACCTGTGACCATTTTTCGAAGCGCACTTAATATTCACTCTCGAAAGAGAAAGTTTCTTTGTCGCTGACAAACTATTGTTTAGAAGGCTCATTAAGAGTTTTATTTCAAATGTTTCGATATTTCGATTACGAGTTTCAGTATTTACTAGTATGAATGATTCGTGAATCTTAGAAATAACGGGTGTTTTTTTAGAGGTATAGAACTTTAAGTTGGCATTACTGTTGAAGATGCAACACTTGCAAATAGTTCAATTTTATTCCGAAAATAATGCTTCTGTGTGCAATACGTATCGCGCACTACGTCCATTATATCGTCGACAAAATCGACCATCAGAGCAATTAATTCCATTAACCATAGAACACGTTTACTCTCATTGCACGTTGACTCTTTTGATAAATATTGATAACTCGCATACCCAGAGACGACGTACGGTGCGTACAGAAGAAGCTATTGCTACTGTAGAGCGTAGCATTGAGGAAGACCCGAATGAGTCCATCCGCCACCGAGCACAGGAATTGGGTCTGTGTCCATCCACTTTATGAGAGATTTTGCGGAAGGATCTTGGTTTGCGTTCTTACAAAATCCAACTCATGCAAGAATTGAAGCCGAACGATCATCAAGCAATGCGTAGATTCGTCGAATTGGCCCAAAACGAGATTGCTGTTGTTCCCGATTTTCATAAGCGAATTTTGTTTAGCGATGAAGCGCACTTATAGTTGAATGTCTACGTCAACAAACATAACTGCCGCATTTGGAGTGAAGATGATCCTCAAATGTATGTCAAAACACCGTTACATCCAGAAAAACTGACTGTTTGGTGCGCTTTATTGGCTGGTGAAATCATTGGTCCGTACTTCTTCAAAAACGGTGATGGCCAGAACGTTACAGTCAATGGTGATCGGTATAGAGCCATGATTACTAACTTTTTCATTCCTGAATTGAATAACCATGATGTCCAGGAGCTGTGGTTTCAACAAGACGGCGCAACATGTCACACAGCTCGTGCCACAATCGTTTTATTGAAATACACGTTTGGTGACCGCCTAATTTCATGTTTTGGACCTGTGAATTGGTCTCCAAGGCATGCGGATAAGCCACAAACGCTTGACTAATTGGAAGACAATATTTTCCGTGTTATTACCGATATACGGCAACAAATAATGGAAAAAGTCATCAAAAATTGGACGTCTAGATTGGATTACATCCGAGCCAGCCGTGGAGGTCATATGCCATAAATCATATTCAAAATGTAATACCACAAGATTGTCATTCGAATAAAAACAAATTCTTGTCAATCGAATGATCCATCATTGTTTTACTGCAATTTAAAGTACAATACCTCTAAAAAAACACTCTTTATACATACATATATATATATATATATATATATATATATATATATATATATATATATATATATATATATATATATATATATATATATATATATATATATATATATATATATATATATATATATATATATATATATATATATATATATATATATATTATTACAAAAAATGTAGAGTCAATAATTATTTTTCTTTGTCTTATCTGTTTTTTTTACCCCTCAACTTTATTAAGAATTGACCCATGAAGTAAAAAATATATATTACATTATATATATTATTACAAAAAATGTAGAGTCAATAATTATTTTTCTTTGTCTTATCTGTTTTTTTTACCCCCCAACTTTATTAAGAATTGACCCATGAAGTAAAAAAAACGTTCAACTTTTTTTTATTGTAGAGTGCGATCAGATAGAATTTTCTCGAAACCAATATTTATTCAATATATTTATTATTCTGTATTTATTCAATATAATTTTCCTTATTCTTTTCCGCATTTTACGCACTTCAGAACGAAATATGATATTACATATTTTGTCGATGAACTGGTTTAACTTATTAACATATGCTGTTGAGTAGCCATTTTGTCACCATATGTAGATTCTAATATTCGAATAGCAAATAGTGCGTAGGTTACCTTATCGAAATATGTAAATACTACCGTATTTACTATGCGAAATGAAATCCCTATAAGTCGCACAGCGATATTCAGCCAGTGAGGACTTAAGTCTAGTTGAATGGTGGTGGGAATCAAGGTCTTATAACGGGATCCAACTTTAGCCTTATGCTGGGATTCAGCTTGGAGTAGAGAACACGTTGATTTCATGAGATAATGTGGATCCTATACCGGTATTGAATGAACATTCGTATATTTCGTGTGTGATAAAGTTTAACCGAATAACATGGAATTACAAAATAAATCTGATAAAAAACGCGATGTGAAAGAAGAAGAATATCACCTGGATGTGCCGGAGGAAAGTTTTTGGGAAGGTATTAAAAGGCATGTAAGGTCCTATTGTGAAATTGCTTCAATACAGGGATTGAATTATATGGTCAAAGATGGAGTTTCTTGGTTTGAAAGGTATTGACTTTTTTATTTTTATTATAACAAGTATTGTAATTTTTTTACTAAACTTCTATTTTCATAGAGCAGATTCATTCGGATGATAAAAATTTATTTCAATTTTGTTGCATACTGGTTTCATTCAAGAAAGGCAAAGTTGTCATCTCGTCCTAGCAATTCTCATATTAATATTTACCTAAAAATTAACATGGATATGAATGATTACAGAAGGATTATTGTTATCATTTACCTGAAATATTCAGAATATATGCAGTAGGTACTATTGAATTCATTTCTTATAAATGAAATTGTTATAATTTTGATTATTTCCTCTTATTATTCGGGCCTAAGTATAAAGCAATATAAAATTCGACAAACATTATATTGATATTGGTCATGTACGAAAATTAAAAGTACATATCGTGTGTAAAGATATAATATAATAAAATTCAATTTGAGCAGTATTCTTTTATTTTTCGTTCAATTCTATTCATGGATAACATCATATACTCACTCATATATTTTTGGCGAAAATAGGTATATTGTATTTGCGTTTATGCTCATATGCATATATGTATTGAAAACAATTTTGATTGTTTTGTATACTGTATATATAACTACATAGCACTATGTAGTTATAGTGGTGCTATGTAGTCAATAAAGTGTAAATCATAAGTTCAAGTGTTTGAATTTAAGTTATATTCAATCATAATGGATTTACATCAAGTAAACGCACACACTATTTAAAATGTATATATAACTTATCACAACCTATCGCAACTTTTTTTTCTTCAGATTTGAAACACCCGTTTTCAATATTTTGAATTTACTTCACAGGTATTCAATAGATATTTAATTAATAATTTTCAAATAATCAATAATAATTAATGCTAGCTACAAAAATAGTTGAATGTTTCTATTGCCCTTGATTCATAAAAATGAACCAATAAACGAGTGAAATTAATTTGTTCTTATTTCTATATATCCAGGACGTTTCTAAGCTTGTGTACTCTACAAACAATTATCATTTGTCAAATATCTTCACTCAAATAAAACTCTTCTTATTGTAACAGACAACAATAATTAAAAAACGGTATGTGTTATGAAAGTTTTGTCACAGGTTTTCAGCATTTTCAATCATACCAAGCTAAATTTTTGTTGTAGTTTTATTAGAATTCCAAAATGAAATGAGAAGAAAATCTGTGAAAATTCATGGATAGTGAGATAATATATATTCGAAATCAATAACGTTTACAATAGGTAATTCTGAAAAATTTATGCACTCATTTCAGCTGATAGATCAAAATGGCTATAGAGTCACATTTTTCCACATTATTCATATTATTCTTTGTTACTGCCACTGAAATCTCGATATTCACTGTATGTTATCTCTCAAAATGATATATATATATATATATATATATATATATATATATATATATATATATATATATATATATATATATATATATATTTTGAAAGTTTTTAGCATTAACAGGCTTTTTAATATGAAAAAGTTTATTTCTGTTGACGTTTCGTTGTTATATTACAACTTTGTCAAAACTAATGAATATTTTGAAAAATTCATTAGTTTTGACAAAGTTGTTATATAACAACGAAACGTCAACAGAAATAAACTTTTTCATATTAAAAAGCCTGTTAATGCTAAAAACTTTCAAAATAAATACCTCAAACAGGCAATAAATCAATTTCAATATATATATATATATATATATATATATATATATATATATATATATTATTATATATATATATATATATATATATATATATATATATATATATATATATATATATATATATATATATATATATATATATATATATATATATATATATATATATATATATATATGTTTGAACGTAGAGATCACGGATATATATATATATATATATATATACGTTTCGTATATATATATGCTTCAAATGATGGTTATATATATATGAAAAATGACTTTTTCACCATTGAAGCATTGATAATGTCAAGTGAGACCTTGACGAAACGTCTGCCTGTTCCCAACAGGCACTCAACAAACCAACGGATGTATTCCCGGAACAATATACCATATATATATATATATATATATATATATATATATATATATATCAAAAAGTAATAACTACTACGACTCTTAATCGAAATAATTCAAATGAAACTATCAGGGATCTGTCTACACAAATATTTTCAACGTGAGCGAACCTATCACTTTCGATAGTGAATATTAAGTGCGCTTCGAAAAATCATCGAACTTGTTGAATGATAAAAGGATGAAGTTGTTTCATCATTGTTATGAATCATCAGTTCAAATTTAATCAGTGAAGTCGTTTCTTCGATAGAGGGAGCTCAAGTGAATGTTCACAATGTGATGTTATCCTCATTCGGATAAAGGGCCTGTGGCTGTCATAGATTCTTGATTGATTGATTAAGTATGGACTGATGATTCATAATAATGATGAAACAATTGTATCCTATGATCATTAAACAAGATCGATGATTTTTCGAACCGCACTCAATATTAACTCTAGAAAGTTAAGAGTTCCGTATTTCAGAGGCCTATTCGGCGATATTTGTAAGGAAATGAAGATTTCTTGTGCTTATGGCACTTAGTGAAATATTTAAGGAAACGAACATCAGAACATTCATTTGAAAAATTTAAATTAACATTAAAGAGAATGTTATAGTAGATTATTATAGGCCCTTAAAATACGGGAATAAACGCGAGCGTACTACTAACGCAAACTATTGATATTTGAAAACATCGTATGATGATATTTGTCAAATAGACATTGCAATTTAGTAGATACCTACGGGTATAGAAGATATGTGAAATTCCGATGCTTGGTGTGTCTGTAATCTAAGAGGTATTTTCTACTGATTTTAGTGTTGTAGTGTTCATTTTCTCAAATATTTCATTCAGTGCCATAAACACAAAATAATTTTCATTTCTTATATATATATATATATATATATATATATATATATATATATATATATATATATATATATATATATATATATATATATATATATAGTTAAGAGTTTACGGTATTTACCTGAGATTTACGTTGTTTGTTTATTTGTAACAGCCGTTTACATATGTTTCAAGCTAATTGGCTCTCATCAGAAACGGCGTAGTTCAAGTAATTAGATGTTACACACTTGAAAGTTGATTAAAAAGGAAAAACACAGAACAAAACAACACAAAATTCCACGTGAGGAATCTACATCATTTTTGGTTAAATCGAATATCTTGACCAAGCTTGTTAAAGCTATATTTTTTTTTACCGTAAACTCTTAACTTCATTTTCAGCCTGACAAACCTTGGTTTTAATTTATAATATTGTCGGTACAAAATTCTAGAAGGTATAAATATCTCATCGCAGGTAGACATCGATTCAGTCTGAAAATATAGCTTTAACAAGCTTGGTCAAGATATTCGATTTAACCAAAAATGATGTAGATTCCTCACGTGGAATTTTGTGTTGTTTTGTTCTGTGTTTTTCCTTTTTAATCAACTTTCAAGTGTGTAACATCTAATAACTTGAACTACGCCGTTCTGATGAGAGCCAATTAGCTTGAAACATATGTAAACGGCTGTTACAAATAAACAAACAACGTAAATCTCAGGTAAATACCGTAAACTCTTAACTTCATTTTCAGCCTGACAAACCTTGTTTTTAATTTATATATATATATATATATATATATATATATATATATATATATATATATATATATATATATATATATATATATATATATATATATATATATATATATATATATATATATATATATATAAATATAGCCAGCTCTGCTATAGTGTTCTTTTGAATAATTTGTCAAAAATTATCGAGAGAAAGTTATAGTACGAGTATACTATGATAGAGAATATCTTCAAGTGCGACAATATAGCACAGTGCGATAATATAGCACGAGAACTACAGAATTCTTTTTCTTGTAGTAAATTTCTGACATGGTTTGAGAAATGACAACGAGCAAATCTACAACCGCAACCTAAATGGCGCATTTCTTCATCAAATTAGATGTATTTGTTCCAACAAACTAGACTTGTAAAATGTCGTAGGTATCCTGATTGTTAAGGACT
This sequence comes from Henosepilachna vigintioctopunctata, assembly GCA_030704895.1. Taxonomy (NCBI): domain Eukaryota; kingdom Metazoa; phylum Arthropoda; class Insecta; order Coleoptera; family Coccinellidae; genus Henosepilachna; species Henosepilachna vigintioctopunctata. The sequence continues at coordinate 6,820,280 of JARQZJ010000091.1, forward strand.
TGTGAAACTTTCAATGTAGATGTATTCATGTGCTTTTCATTGATTCTAAGATTTGAGATGTACATTAATCTATGATTCATATATGCATACGACTTACTCTATATTTCCGTTTTACAATTGATCAGAGAGTATCTGAGGATTGAAGTCGTTGCTTTTCATTCGTTGAACATGGCGTGACTGATGAGTACCTTGTAGTACGAAACAGTGACAACTCCCTAACGCTTTCAATAAATGTAGGCATTGCTTTCAACATTCTCTAACATTGATCCCTGAAAGGACAATGGAGACATCGCATTGTTCATGTTTCACATAGCCAGCTCTGCTATAATGTTCTTTTAAATAATTTGTCTAAAAATTATCGAAGGAAAAATATAGTATACTTTTATAGCGGATATCTAAGTACGATAATATACCAAGAGAACTGCAGAGTTCTTTTTCTTGTAGCGAATTTCTGATATATATATATATATATATATATATATATATATATATATATATATATATATTGAAAGTTTTCAGGAATAACAGGCTTTTTTTGATATGAAGAAGTTTATTTTTGTTGACGTTTCGTTGTTATATTACAACTCTGTCAAAACTAATATTATTATAAAACTAATATCATTAGTTTTGACAAAGTTGTAATATAACAACGAAACGTCAACAAAAAAACTTTTTCATATCAGAAAAAGCCTGTTATTGCTAAAAACTTTCGAAATAAAATATCTTAAACAGGCAATAAATCAATTTCAAGAAAATATATATATATATATATATATATATATATATATATATATATATATATATATATATATATATATATATATATATATATATATATATATATATATATATATATATATATATATATATATATATATATATATATATATGTATATTCAGAAAGAAATTATTGGGTTTTCTGGTTCTCAAAAATATTTATTAAACATCTATATCACATAACGTTTCGGTCCTTTTCTTGGGCCTTTTTCAAATGAAATTTCATCAATATATTGTCATCAAAACACAAACAAACACAATATTAATTATTATATTATGAACCAATATTCAAATGAAGAAAGGTTTTCAAATTTGTTATATTTCTATATATATATATATATTTATCTTGATTTACACACGATGCGTTGTTGTTCACGTTCAGACAAAGACGTGGCTTGAAAGGGGGCTTAAAATGCCAAAAAAAACATCACATGAGTAATGGACGGCCCCTAAAATGTGTTCAATTAATCAACTCCACTTACGTTAAAAGTTCTTGAATATTTACCCAATATTTCATTGAGTTATTTACTTTATAGAAACATATTTCAATATCTTAAATTTCGATATCAAACAATACAGACAAGTTATGTATTTTATACTTATTTCAAATGAAGTAAGGAATATATACAAACATAATCTAATTGACATAAATTCAACCGATTCCATTAGACAGGTATGTGATAATTTTTGGCAACATTTAATATGTTAATGAGAAAAAGATTGAACACAAATGTTTTCAATCTTTCATACGTACAAACTGTATCGTACACCACAAATAGCAATGTTTATACTTATAGCCATGTACTTTACATATGACGTCTGCACAGTATTGAAAATGTCACAACTAAATGTCATTAACGCAACATCAAGAAGTAACAAATCACTCTCTTGACATCGATCTGAAAAGTAACAACAGAGAATTGAATAGATATATTTCCGATACTAATATAATTCTCTATAAATAGACATGAAATGTTTATGCAATAAATACCGAACGAAATTATCCATGCAATACTTACGGGCATAATGAAGTCGTTACTCATAGTTTTTACTGTCCGAAATAATAAACGTTCCTTCTCACTGTGCGTTTGGATGCAAGCTTTGAAAATTTGCATATGCAGGAGTTTGATAATTAATAATTTCGAGTTTACTACAAACAAACCTTAATGATTTATTTTCGAGTTTCGTATGAAATATGCTATTGGATGTTACTATGGGAGGTCTGTGCGTATGTGCTACAGTAGCAGTTTGATGTTGAATATATCCTTCATTCATATATACAGGGTGTAAAGAAATTATACGGTTCTTTTTATGTTTATAATTTCAAATGAACTCTTCATTTATTCAATATAAGCTAAAATTCAAATACATGAACTTTTGATTTACACTTATATTGACAACATTCGAAGTGAAATGTTGTCTCTTTCACAAGGAAAAGAGACCGAATTGAGTGTTATTACAACGTCGGTGGTGAGGTTCTTTATCTTTCTGATAAGATGAGAGATCTTGGTGTAGTCTTCGATCAGAAGCTTTCCTTTGTCCCAAACAGCACCAAACTTATTTCATCTGCCTCTAAAATATTATGGATTCGTCATACTTGGCAACTATTTTAATAATTCCTCAACATTTATAGGACTATTTAATACCCTAATCCGTAGCAAGTTGGAGTATGGCAGCATGATTTGGCATTCCATTTACACTTGCCATCAACGCCATCTTGAGCTTCTTCAGAAAGTTCTTGATATTCTTAGTTTGAAGGAAGGACAAAGTTTATCCACAGAGAGGAGTCAATCATAACGAATTATTGAATCGATTTAGTTTAATATCAGGAAAGCATGAGATAAACGTGATCACTCAAATTTTTGTACAAATTACTGCACAACAGTATTGATTGTGCTCCTCTGGGTAAAGAACTTATTATTATTATTATTATGACGTGTTTCGTCGTTACAAACGACTTCCTCAGAAGCTACTAGAATACTGACGAACTAGCATCTGAAGAAGTCGTTTTGTAACGACGAAACGCGTCATATGTTGTCAATAAAGTGTGTGGAGTATTAGTGTATTATAATTGAGTTTATTATACATTAAGTACACGCCAACACTATTCAAGATCCTTATTTATGGACTGAGAATGAATTCTCGCTTAACTTTTGGCGCAACATGATTGAATAAAAATTCGAATCAAACTCTTGGCTTAATGTTTCACGAATATTCAATGAAATATTTTTGAATAATTAAACGAAGAGTTTGATTCAAATTCTCATTTCCTTATTAGTTATTATTTTATATTAACTTCCTACATATGTATTCATTTTACTCTCAAAATGATAATATGATAATAATGAGACTATTATAGACGAATGAGACTGATAATAATAATGTAATATGTACAATGAAACATCCCTTACATTCTACATATTACATTCATTCATTCAATATGGTGACTACAACGGAGAAGAAAGCTCACAAAATGATTGAATTCAGTATTGAATTGGATTTTCCATTCTGTCCTCAAACAAAAATATTGGTTCAATTCTACATGGAATTTCACAATGGTAATGAAGGACATTTGAGAAAAGATAAATGACCTCAAAAATATTAATCCTTCATGACATTGCATCTTATGAGGAATAACGGTGGTGAAAAAATAAACAAATATAAGATTAAATAATCTGATGAATACATTTGAATCATCAAAGTATTCTGACGCTTTATAGTATGCATTCCCTAACAGCAAAGACTCAAATCTCTCCTTGAACCAATGAGCATTCGGTACTTTCAAATTCGACGATAGATAATTGAAAATTCAAATATTGTGGACAATAGAAATATATACTGTGGAAAAATAGATGGACAACACACATCAATGTGTGTTGATCAAATTTTTGTCTACATACCTATATTTCTCACAATGCATTTATATGCCTCCAGAAGTTCCTTAAGAGTTCTGCCAGAAGACACCATCGATGAATCTTCGGCAAAAAGTGTATTTATGTTATTCTATGTCTATATTCTTCTGCTTTCCTTTTTGATCTACGTCTAAGTTGTCTCTCATACAACGAACTCTTATACATATAACACAATAACAAAATTGCACTAATGTACTTTCATCTATTTCCATCAATTATATACTACAATAAAGAAGTTTATATTTGTGTACTCATTGTCTATTGTAGAATGGAAGGTTGAATATGTTGAATATATGCCACCATGCGGCAAACAATATATTGTTTGCCGCATGGTGGCTATTGTTCTTGATTTATTTACGAAACAAAGAGCCATTTAATGAACTTTCGATTGACTCTTCTATTAAATGATTATTTTTTTATCGATATTGGTAATACTTCGTATAAGTACTTATCAAGTCTTGCATTAGTGTATAATTCGCAACATTCATTAATTGTCATTTGGTTAAATTTCATCAATAACTGTTTGATCAATACGTGCATCATATCTGAGTTCAGTTTGGTAATCAACAATAGGTCAATTTGAACGATATAACTTAATGAGATTAATTTATTTATAATTAATGAGACTTATTTACGTACTGATTTTTCAGAATCCTCTAAAAATGTTGAAGGTCAATACCTCGTGATGGATATGTTATCATATTCTCTTGATTGAAAAATATTTCATTTCTTCTTTATTTGGATTCATAATGTAGTATATTGCATATTAAAAAAAAAAGAACAATCAATATTCTTAATAATTGATACTGGGATCTTGATTTCTGTGGTTATTTTTTTTCACTTCGGTAACGCAGTAGCTCTCTTTTTTATATCCACACATTAATTATACGAAAAATTCTGAAGCTCGTCATTTTATCGAAAATCACAGTAGGTTTTCTCACAGACTTGATTTGAATGTCATTTTGTCTTTCTGTCAATAATTTACGTTTTCTGTAACATCCTAGAAGTCCACGTGATAAGTTTTGGTAATTTTTCATGTACTCAAATTTAATATCCAAATTATAGTGACATAAATCAACAACCATAAAGATTTAGGCTTGTTTGAAAAATGTAACGTTGTTATTGAACGTCAAAAAAAATGTAACGCTGTAATAAAATACTAAGCAATATCCATTTCACTTCAATTTTTTTTTATCTATTAGTGCTGGCGTTTACTTGATGTAAATCCATTATAAATGAATATAAACTTAAATTCAAACACTTGAACTTATGATTTACACTTTATTGACTACATAGCACGACGCGTTTCGTCGTTAAGAACGATTTCTTCAGATGTAAACAGAATATTATTGATAACAGAATAATATTATTCTGAAAATAACTCAAATTCAAATACTTGAACTTATGATTTACACTATATTGACTACATAGCATGACGCGTTTTGTCGTTACAAACGACGTCTTCTTGAATGCCTGAAATTTTAAACAGATTAATTGGAGTTCATTCACCCTCTTGTATTTTATTTCATAATAATTCCTATAATAAAGAATTTCTGAAGTTCGAACAGCAGAAAATATTTATTTCATTTGATTGGTGATGCCAAATGAGGAGAAATGAAAATAAACAAAGTCGAGAAGCAGTGAAAAGATATTTTCGTTTAGCCATTGTGGGTTACTACAGATGCCACAAAGGCAAACTTCTATAAGACTCTGAAATCTTCGAATAAATATCTGCTACAGTTTCACAAGTGTTTTCATTGAGCATAAATTTTTCAGTGCTGATGAAACAACTAAATCAGAACAGCTGTATTTTGTTTTTTGTACATTAGGAATCCAAGGATCTACACTCACCGGCACACTTAGGGGAACACAAAAAAAGTCGATTTTCTTAACAAATTTATGTTACATATTTTATTTAGTTAAACCATGAATAACTGCACTCAAACTAATTAAAATAAATGCTGAAGTGAGTTAAACAATATTCCTTCTTGAAGAATCAAGCGAAAAATACAAAAATGAATATGGAACGTTTTATCCTTTGAACTTAAATCGGTTCAAATTTCCAGAAATCACAAAAAAAAAGTTTTAATAACGGGTGTCGACGCCACGGGTTCTAATTAAAATTTGTACACGATTTCTCATGCTTTGGATATTATTGTCGAGTTTTTGGGGTAAATTGTTCCACTCTTCCACTAACGCCAATTTAACTTCTTCGGCATTATTAGGCCCTGGATTTTTTTGTCGAACCCTTCTTCCCAGGTGGTACCAGACATGTTCTATCAGATTCATATCCGGCGAACGCGCTAGCCAGTTCATTTGGGTGATGCCTTTTTCAATAAAGTAGTTATTCACTATGCGTGCAGTGTGAAGGCTTGCGTTATCATGCATGAAAATGAAATTTTAGCCTATGAATGGAGCAAAAGGCATGACATGGGGTTCTAAGACTTCTGTTACTTACCGCTGTGTAATTTGCGATCCATTACTGATGATCACTAGCTCCGTGCAGGCTCCCAAACATATGCCACCCCATAACATCACTGACCCTCCACCATGCGACACAGTTTCAAGTGAAATTTGCTTGAGTGTAACATTTCCCTCGATGTCTCCACATTCTTTTCATCACTGAACAAAATACGGCCTCACTCATTTGTTCGATCTCGGTGCTATAAAGCAAATGCTGATCTTGATACACGATGAGCTATCTCGAGTTTTGGGGTCTTTGCTGGCACGTTAGAGTTGAAGCTAACTTTATTCAACAGTCTTCTAACTGTTTGACGATTATTTTGTTGCTGGTAAAGCACTCATATTGTATCAGAACAATGTATCAAATTTTCTTCGAGTAGTATCAAATGTAAACAGTTTTATGACCCACAGTTCCCATTCGCAGCATCCACTATAGTTCTTATCAGAATAAGTGGAAAACGCTAAATTAGCAAATTCCTCAACAGACATCCATTCTTGTCAAAATATTGAGAATAAATGTTGGGCGTACTTAAAGCAATCTGTCGTGAAGTTATAAACAGCTAAACGAAAACCACTTATCAAAATACCCGACAATGTTAAAAAATTTATTTTTTTTGTGTTCCCCTTATTGTGCCGGTGAGTGTATGAGGGACTTTGGGAACGTAATTAAAAAGCTTGTTACATGATATTTGCCAAAAAATAAACTGTCATGTCATATTCACATCAAATCAAAGATAAATACACAGATCTACGATTCCATAATAAAACGATACCAATCTATAGAAGACTATAATCAATATATTCGCCTTCAAGATTAGTTTATACATTGATCATTTTTATATGTTTTCTCTCTGAAATTTCCACATGAGCTTATCAATGCAATTTTCATTCAAGGTCCAAGTTGTTTTCGTGATGCAGTTATAATATTTAAAAATAATGTAGCTTTGAAATTATATCAGTTTCAAATGTAATTAACAATGCTGAATATATTTTGTTAATGGTGCGGAGTTATATTCATCACAGAGGAATATTTCGTGGTAGCAAATGAAAATACAACTATTGAAAACAAAAATTCTCCATAAATCATCTAAGATTATGTGTATGAAATGAAATTGAATATTCGGTAAATTTCATTGATCAAATGAACGTGAGTGAAATGGTCCAAAGACTGATGTATTCGTTTTAGAGAAGTAATAAAAGGAAACCTTCATCAATCATAGCCAACTATTCGAAAGATATCTCAATCACCTAAATCTAAATTGAGCTACGAGCATCAAACAAATTCGACTCAATAATACGGAAACGATCTAAAGTAATCAAAACTGATTGGCAGTGGATCGTCTATGATGATGGAGGTCGATAAAAATAGTCAGATAAGTGAAATCGAAAATTAGCACGAAATACTTATTTTTACTTGAACTGAAATATAGGGGAAGTATTGTGTTACATATAGTGTTCAACAGTATATTGTTGGCATCACTGAAATTAACCCTTCTGTTGACAGCTCAAAGTTCAATTCTTTCACATTTCAGTATATTATCAATGAAAAAATCGAATGAAATAGAAATCACTCCATATAATATTTTGTAGTATTTGATATGAACTGAGGAATTCTTTTCGAAATTTTGATTACAACAATTATTCTCCTCTCTACTCTTATTTAATTAGGTTTGAAGGTACAATTGATAGTGAAAATTTCGAGATTTTTTAGACTAAAAGTATGAACAGTAAGTTTGAAAGTGTAAGACTGTCAGAGAGGGTACCTTCACAATACACTGTTACGGCCGAATTTAAACATGCCATGAAGTTCGTAGTCCGGCGGTGTTGCCAGAATTCAGTTAGTGGTCTACTCTCTTAGTCGGTTGTTCCCAAAGTTTCAATCATTATTTCAACTCTTTTTGTATATTCCCAACGGTTAAAAAGTATTATTGGTATTCTTTTCGTACTCAGTATTAATCCTAAGGGCATATTCCATTTATTTCTTTATATCATTTAAAGAACATGAACTTTTCTTGATAAAACATGTAAAAGATTGATCCTCACTGTTTGGAATATCTTTGTATCATATCAACAAATTTTTCATTTGAGACCAACTATTCAGTTTGAAGTCAATAGGTAAAATCCAACTGAAATCAGAGTACAACTACTTTTTTCCAATCAAAAATACTCTCATTAAAATGTCTTCATTCACTGTAATTTAGTTGCTTATGGTAATAATTTCTTCTATCGAATCAAAAAGGTAAAAGTGAATTTTGTTGTTAACTGAAACCATTTTAACATTCCAGAAATCGAAAATATTTATTTTATTGGACAAATGAAGAATTATGTTTTTCAAACAATCATTGCGAGCTGAATTATTTCTCATCCTTTACTATGGGCTTTTTCTAGGTAATGACACATAGTCTGACAAATAATGCAGTAAACTTGGAAAAATAGAAAGAACTGCGTTGAGGACTAATCTTGTTCTTTCGAATATGTTTACAATCCCACCAGGTGAACAAATTTCTCTTCTCTAATATCAGTTTCATGAAATTGCCAGACACAAATAACTGAATATATTGTTTCGGCTCAATTATCTCGAGGTATAGATTTTATCTATTCACTCTTTGAAAATTCATTCTTAGAGAAACTAATGGTCGATATTCGTTGCCCACCTGCCTTCAGGGTCTTTTAAGAGAATAGGTACACTTATTAGAACTTTACCTATTTCAAGCTTGAAACATACAAAATCAACTACAGAACACCAACCGTATGCACTGTAATTCACAAAAAAAAATGATTCGTAAGAAATACGTACCCAAATAATAACACAAATTTGATTTCGATTCGATGAAATTGGTAAAACAGAACACTTCGTTTTTATGATTTGATGTTATGTTATCCACAAACTATTATCACTACCACCTAATATTACACTATACAAAATTGATGGATAGATGATTAATACTCAAACCGTAAAATATTTAAAATCTAACTACCAAAATCTTAAACAAAGCAAAGATGATTTCGTTTCAATGAAATCGGTAAGCATAATGAACACTTTGTTTTTCATAGTTTGATGTTTGAGGTTTCAACAAATTATCAACAACACATGTATTACACTGTATACAATTGAAAACAATAGAATTTATAATAAAACATTAAATTTTTCAACTTCAAACTGCGGAAATTTCGAGATGAATTAATATACAAGATAAACTAACGGCGGGGTTGTAAAATTCTATAGACCACCAGCGCCCCAGTGACAAGGATTCACTTCATGACCTGTTTAAAGTCGGCCGTGACAATGTACCTTGTCCTCCTTTCACTGCACCTGATAACCTGGCAGTTGAAGTAACTTATTCAATCACAAAATAAACATACAAAATTAAACCAGATTATTGTAAGTATTATACACGAGTTATATGTGTTCAATTTCAGGGCATGGTGGATAATAGTCTTCATTCTATGCATAGGCGGATGTTCATATATGGTTTTCAAAATAATAGACAAATGGAATACTACACCTGTCTTAGTCTCTTTAGCAACTAAAGAAACGTCAATTCATGAAGTTCCATTTCCCGCTGTGACTATATGCCCTGAAACGAAGATCTCCAGAAGTTGCTTGAATTATACCGAAACTTTGAGAAAAAGAAGAAGCGGAAAGGGAAGTGAGATAGAATTACAGGAGTAAGTAACTACCAATAGAAGCTTTTATCGCATTGTCTCAATCAGTGTAATTCGTTTTCAGAAATCTTTACTTTGACTTCATGTCACTCTTGTGCAGACCAGATAATCATGTAGCGTCTTTTGACTCCTTCCAGAAGATGAATGAAACTGAGAAAGGTTTTGATCCAAATATACTTATGCTGAATGACTATGCTGAATTTTTGGACGAAGTAAGTTTTACACATATGCATATACACAGATAAAAACACAGGCTGGTGCAAAAAGGAAACTTGTGATATCGGGATTTCAGTTTATGGTCAATACATGAGAAAGATGTTCGAATTTCATTTGTATATTCTTTCAATTTCCCACCCTATCATATCTGAGAGATGCCATTATCCAATTGCAAGCCTCACTGTTTCCACACTCTCTCACAGAAGAACAGCGCTAATCTCAGAAGTATCAGTGGGATTAAGCTCTGTTAGGGCCTTTTCCAAATCATCAGGCCGGTGTCGGCGGAGCTATTGGAGGCGTTTATCAGGCTTCACTGCAGCGGTTTTCGATGAGTTGATTTGTGTCCCAGAAACTTCCTAGCAGTCCTAGCTTTGGCTAGTAGCACACATTACCCTAATTTCTAAAGAAATATTCGCCGAGTCCTAGTTGTCTGATGTTTGACGAAAGATTTTTTAGGATTATACTAATGGACTCTTAGATGATTGGAACATGCTATAATACGTTTTTGTGTCAATGTATCTTCACTCGCACACAAACTCGCATCTCCAGTTCTCGATATTTTGATATTTGATCGGCATTCTTTTCAGCTGGGTTGCTTTCATTCGGAATGGCCACCTCTATAAAATTAGTTTCGCTGGGTATGTTGTGAGAAACTGTTTGACCAGTAAATAAGTGCAGTTCCAATGGAGTCTCAATTGATTATTCTCCAGAATTATCTCGGAATTTAGATGTAGTAAGGTACCTTCTCCTTATGTGGGAGATGCAATTTTAAAGCCCAGTTCTTGACGTACAATCTTCGCTATGTCGTCATGTCTCTCGTTGTATTTTTTAGGCTCGAATATTCAACATCTTCCTTCTATGTGCTAGATTGTTTCTGATGTTTGGCATCCTTATCAGCACATGTCGGCCACTATTGGGTCTTTCACCAGGTATTTGAGGTAATTACAGGTTGGAATATCGTGGAAAGATATTAATATATCGTTATTATACATGTGATTATTGTACAAATGATGTTAATAAACTTTTAATACTTGTGATAGTTTACTAGTGTATTATATATACTTACTCTTTTTTTCCAATTCAATCAACTTCAATTCGTTGATATCCCAGTATAATGAGGAAATACTTATTGGTACTCAAAATAATGTGCATTTGGATGATATGAAACTCTTATAAAAAATGAAATTTCTAACATCTGCTTTTGCTTAGAAATTTATATACCTACCCTCTCATAATCGAGAGAAATTTTTCCACATATTGAAGGGCTTCTTGTGCTAAAATGAAACGAGCTGCTGCAAAGGCGTTCCAATTATAACAACATGTGAAAAATCCACTTTGGGGTCAAACCCCAAAAGTAGCACTCATACTGAACGAACGTTGTTTGTCAACGTTTCTACATTTTCTGGATTTGTAATTCCTTTCCCGCACAGTAGATGTCGTTTATTCTTGTAGTTTCCACTGTCAACCTGGTTTTCAAATGAAATAAGTCAGTTGGGAAAAATCTGTTGGTAACCATGTTTGGTTAATAGACATCCATTACTGAGGTGCCCTGAAACAGAAAAAGTTCATTCTGTAGTATATTTATTTGATAGTGTTGGCGTTTACTTACTGTAAATCCATTATAATTGAATATAAACTAAAATTTAAACTTGAACTCATGATTTACACTTTATTGACAACATAGCATGACTCGTTTCGTCGTTACAAACGGCTTCTTCAGATGCTAACGCAATAATGATTATTCATAATAATGATAACAGTTTATTCTATTAGCATCTGTAGAAGTCGTTTGTGACGATGAAAATCGTCATGCTATGCAGTCAATAAAGTGTAAGTTATAAGTACTAGTGTTTGAATTTAAGGTTATATTCAATTGTAGTATATTTATCAGGTGTTGCAATCATTACAATTGTTGTAATATTCATTCTATGGAATGACCTGGAATGAATAGTTTACGAGACTCATGTTGCCCATGTTCTGAGAGATTTTTTGCATAATTTCAATTATTCGAAGAAATTTTTCAATGTCTCAATCCACTACATTTATTATACAGTTTACATACAAAGTTTATAGTGTATTTTCAGTGCAAGTCGGTTACCTTGGATAATGCTTACTGTAAATGGATGGGCAAAGTAGTGGAATGTAAAAAAATTTTAACACCCATTTTGACAGATGAAGGAATGTGTTACAGTTTCAATATGTTCGACGTCAGGGATATATATTCCGATGTAAAGTAAGTTTCGAGATATTCATAAATCATCAAGTTCACTACGATATTGTACCATATTTCATTTCAAAAATACAAAGTGCAACATATAGTGGAGACTCAGTAGTCGAGCGATATAGTGACCCTATACGCGTTCGGCTTAACTTAGCTGGTGGGTTCAATTCCCACCGTGATCCGGTCCAACTTTCGTACAAGCACAACATGCTTCTGAAAGATAAAGTAGCATACATAACATATAATAATGATTTGGAAATACAGAAATATTCCCTATAATTTAGGGAATTGGCACTCTAAAGGAGATAGATTTCAATTACATTTTGTTGCTTATTACAATATCGTTTCACCAACTAGTGGCTTCCTCATATGTAAATGGTACATTGATACAAATACTTCAATTTCATGAGTATTATTCCTATTATATAATTGAATTTCTCAGAGTATCGACCCAAAAATTCACTAATCAAATTTCATTTTCATAATAGCAAAATGGAATACTATGATGAGAGTAGAAGAAACCCGGATTGGGATCCAGATTCTGGTTATCCAGAAGGAAAACTGGACGATGTTTATCCACGTAGAGCCTTCATGAATGGTGCAAAAAATGCCCTCGAAGTTGTTATACTCACGAAAAAGAGTGATGTTTATTACTCTTGCAGAGATTTTGCTCTGCAAGGAATAAGGGTGAGTGTACGCTGATATTTCGAGAAAAAAGTTATATTCTCTTTAGGATTTGAACTCAGATATCACATGCTCTAGCCGTTTCTACAAAGACAGATAATATATTTCATTTATTAATGATCATCTCAGAATATAATTAAATTTCATGACTTCCATTTCGACTAAAATCAAGGATCGAGTGATTTTATTTCTGATTTCAAAATAAATCTGAAAATTGAACAAATATAGACAATTTTTTTGAAAAACTTCACATTGTCTAATGAGTATCGATATACTTGAAATCATTCAGATAACAGTTTATTTTTGAATGACAGAACTATTTCATACTGGAACTTTCATATTTTTTTTGTGTATATAATTTCATTTTTTGTTAAACTTTTTCATTGAAATCCCAAAAATTTTTTCATAAATTATTCTGATTCTTCACATGAAATTTGATGATGGTAATTTACGACATAAGCGATGAATTGTTCAGTTATGTGATATCTAACGTAATAAAATTGAATTTTAAATAAATAAACTCACAGGTAACTTTGAACATGCCCGGCAGAATCCCCAGACCAAGTCAGGTGTTTTTTTCTGTCGGATTCGATCGTTTAACCACAGTGGCGGTTACCCCATCTTATATGACAACCACCTCAACTGTAAGAGATTACGACCCGCAAGATAGAAACTGTTATTTTGGAAAGGAACGAAAATTGAAATATTTCAAGTTATACTCACAATCCAATTGCAATATGGAATGCTTCACGAATTATACTATCAATTATTGTGGTTGTTCGCATTTCTTCATGCCTAGTAAGTAAAGAAACATATTCATAATAATAAATAGAACGTATGTTTCATAAGTATAGTATGAAAGTCTACAACTGCCGCCTCACGAAAAATAGGTAACCTTTACAACCTGAAATGTGAATAATATTTTGAAAGTTTTTTTTGTAATTCGACAGTGGTCTCAAAACTCACGATATGATTGAAAATATACCTATATTATATTGTTTCTGTGTACAATACTTTCATGAGTGTTCATCCACCTATTAAATCCTACCTGAAATGTACTTGGTGTACACTTCAGTGGTGTACATATATATATATATATATATATATATATATATATATATATATATATATATATATATATATATATATATATATATATATATATCTTGAAATTGATTTATTGCCTGTTTAAGATATTTTTGAGATGTTCTTATTTCGAAAGTTTTCAGTAATAACAATCAAAACTAATTAGTTTTGACAAAGTTGTAATATAACAACGAAACGTCAACGAAAATAAACTTTTTCCTATCAAAAAAAGCCTGTTATTGCTAAAAACTTTCGAAATATATATATATATATATATATATATATATATATATATATATATATATATATATAAATATATAAATAATATAAGGAGTATTGCCGTATGATTTCAATAGGTAATAGATGACTTCTCGGCAAAAGTAGGGCCACTATAATTGATACACAACACAAGGTTAGTTTATTAACCTTGTCTATACTTCGAATATGTTTATATTCTTCATCAGTACTCTGAAAAAGTACATAAGTGTAAAACGAAATGTTTTAAACAAAAAATTACATCTTACGGTTAACTAGGCTGAAGATTTATCCAGACTGTACGTAGCAGTGAAAATAGATGGTAAAGCAAATGTTGAAACTTAGAGAACTAGATATTATCATCAAGATATAATATCAAGATATAAAAATCAAGTGTCACAACAATCATATAGGAATAAATACCGAACTGTCAGAAAGCACAGATAAACGTCACTAGAGATCACAGAGTGTCAAGTGTAAAACTCTCTGTCAATTGTCACCACAAGTGAAAAAACATAAAACGTCAATCAGAGCTCAGGTAAGACCTGATAAGCCCTGCTACAATTCCTGAGCTCTGATTGACGTTTTATGTTTTTTCACTTGTGGTGACAATTGACAGAGAGTTTTACACTTGACACTCGGTATTTATTCCTATATGATTGTTTTGGCACTTGATTTTTATATCTTCATATTATATCTTAATGATAATATCTAGTTCTGTAAGTTTCAACATTCGCTTTACCATCTATTTTGACTGCTACATTTTGACTGGCTGCATCTTCAGCCTAGTTAACCGTAAGATGTAATTTTTTGTTTAAAACATTTTGTTTTAGACTTATGTATTGTTTCAGAGTCTTGATGAAGAATACAAACATATTTGAAATATAGACAAGGTTAATAAATTGGTTGTGTATCAATTATAGTGGCTCTACTCTTGCCGAGTACTCACCTATTACTTATTATATATGAATATATATTAGGTAGCTATTTAGAAATCTGAATTAATTAGAACAAATTTATTTTAATGGTCAATTGAAAATTAATTGTATTTCTCTTTGAAAATTGATAGCATCACGATCAAATTTTCTTGCTAGACCTCTCAATGTTTTTGTTATTTTATTGGAAATACTCTTCCCCATAATGTAATGGTGATTTCATATTTTTATTTGATTGAAGGAGATGCAAATACTTCAATCTGCAGTTTGGACAAACGATTTTGTTTGGAGGAAGCCAGAGGTGAGTTATCAATCCTATCTAATATAGTTCGAGGAAATATGAACAAATTCATGTGATTATTACTGGAAATGCGATGTTGTTATGAAATGAATGAATGCTGCACCTGATATGTTTGAAATTATTTCCAAACCAATAGTTAACATCATAAACATTATTATTTCAATAGTAAACTTCAATTCAAATTACTACGAATTCTGAAATAATTTCATTATGAATGATACTTAAATTTCAGTGTAACGTGTCATGTCTGATCCTAATCTGGGAGACATGAGTAGGTACATGAAAAGTTTCGTTTAAATTATAGCCAAGAGGCCATAAATCATTTTGTTGCGTGAAGTACGTGGTTCAAAAATATTTTTATGAAATTGATCCTGTCTGCTTCATATACATAATACAATGTTTTCATGAAAATGTCAATGTCCTGTCAGCGTAGAAAAATATCAGTTAACAAACATGAATATATACAGAACGAATTAGTTTTATATGTCAAACAAACCCAGAGTTATTTAAATATTTAATAGTGTTGCCGTTTACTTGATGTAAATCCATTATAATTGAATATAACTTAAATTCAAACACATGAACTTATGATTTACACTTTATTGACTACATAGCATGACGCGTTTCGTCGTTACAAACGACTTCTTCAGATGCTTACAGAATAATAATTCTGTAAACATTATTCTGTAAGCATCTGAAGAAGTCGTTTGTAACGACGAAACGCGTCATGCTGTGTAGTCAATAAAGTGTAAATCATAAGTTCAAGTGTTTGAATTTAAGTTATATTCAACCACAGTTATTTGATGACATCAGGCGAACAACCCAAGTGCGAATACTGTGATAATATCACCCTTAAAATTGAACATAATACTCATCTGATGTCCAAAAAATGAGGCCGTTCGTAACCAACTAGTAGTTCTAAAACTAAAACACAACATCTAAGACATTCTGAGCACAACGGCCCAAATAGAAGTTACATTAAAATTTATCGAAAAATGTGGATTATACAACTTTGTGTAGTTTAAACATCTATAAATAATATAGAATAGAATAGAATATCTTTATTGTAGAGAAAACAAATTTCTTACAAATGGTAGGAGTTTGCGAATCATTCTTCCACTCCTCCACAAATACAATGAACATACATTAGATAATAATACAAAAATAGTAGATAAAGATACAAAATAAAACCAGGATGAAACTAATGATTGAAGTCTTATGAGTGTAGACTTCGTAAACTTAGTGATTAATTATCCGTTAGACTGAAAAAAACAAATTTGTATAATGCACAAAATAATAAAAATTAACACATAAAATGATGTGATGAGCATGTTCATATTAAAGACTGCCTTGAAATGCTGCGAATACTCGCTGACAGAATAAAAGCAAAATCTCAGAAGATATTTCTTTATGTTTATTTTGAATTTATTGAGAGAACGCTCTTTGAAATGGGAAGGTAAGACATTGTATAAATTATAATCTATCGAGTTTTTTTTTGACTTATTTAGACGATACTCATTTGTTCGGATATTATTTGCGCCTCTTGCATTATAATCATGTAGATCAGACTCTTTTATCAGTGTATCTGCATCCTTATGTATTTCTAGAAGAACGTTATATATCCACAATGTAGGCAAAGGCATTATTCCATATTTTATAAATAATGGTCCACATGAATCCAAGTAACCAACGCCTGCCTTTATTCGAATTGCCTTTTTCTGTAACCTGAAAACTACTAAGGCATTGGAACAATTTCCCCCACAGAACAACGCCATAACTCAAAAATGAGTGAAATAGGGAGAAGTATGTAATTCTCAATGAGGTATTGCTTGTTATAGTTCTCATTCGTCTAAGCAAAAATAGAGTACCGGGAATAGAGTATAGTTCCATCTAATCTCACTACAATTAAATTGTTAATTATATTTAAGTATCTGTAGCATTAACACTGTTATTACATTGAAACTGTAAAAATTGTACCATGTGTCAATGACCAAGTAGTCTAGACACGTTAACTCAAGTGAATAAATAAATAAATATGTCAAACAATGTCGAATAAAACATCTCAAGGTAGTTTCCGAAATTCAATGTACCCACACTTGACAGCGTGTTTATGTCTGCTACGAAGAACTTCAGATTTTAATACAATGTATAACTAGTGTTTTCGTGTAGAACACTCATACTGAATTATTGACTAACAGTTCATTCATTTCAATATTTGTTTGAATATATGATAAATACACATCCTAGTTCAATAATAATTTATAAATGAGCATAGTAAGATATAAAAACATATCGATTTTGAATGGACAAGAATTCAATAATGAATGAAGAGATCAAGTGGACAAAATCTAAAAAAATAGAAGAAGAATATGTGCATTAATATCAACAAAATGTTTGAAAACCCTCGTGTAATCAGAGACAGATTGATCGACAAAGATTACTATTGCAATAGCCAATAATTTGTACCTACTATGAATGAATAGTGTGAAGAAATCTTTTCATATTTTTCGTATATTGCTCTCAAAAGTATAAATTGTTAACATTCCTCTAAATCTTGAAAAATTCCTGTTTTAACTTTGCGTTCAGCCATCAAATTACACAAATTGTAATGAAACCCAAATACCCATTCATTTCGGAACTCGAACCAGAATCCCACAGCAAAATTTCGACAGTTTTACAGACCAAGTTCATTTTAGAATTCAACACTAATATCTGTAACTCAAAACACACAGAGAAATGTCACAAATAAAGTTCATTCAATTTTAACACCGATTTTTGAGACTTGTATCAACTCTCGAAAATAAGATAGTAGCCCGAAATATATTCGCACACTTCGTAGAAGAATTCAACCAGTTTTTGGTAAATAATGAGTGTGTTTATTCATTTAAGTGGGGGTATATTCAATAGTTATTATATTTGTCTCATATTGTTTTCAGTTAATTACCCCAAGAGTATCCTTTCCGAGTATCTAAAATCGAGCCAAGAATCGCAATCTGATGGAGCTTGTGATTGCTTACCTATGTGTACTGACTTAAATTATAATTCGGAAATTTCAAGTGGCTTCTGGACAATAAATGCAGAAGAAGAATATGAGATTTCCAAAGAGTGAGTATATACATCCCTTTCTGTAATTTTTTATAAATTCCTAGCTTCATTAGTGGTTTAAAATTTTTTCATACTACGCAGGATTAGGTAATGCCGGTAGTATCATCCGCGTAATATCAGCCTGCGGTGGGATGCTTCTTCTTCTTCTCAGTCGTTCACTCTTGACAGAGTGCTTAGCGGCTCTAGAGTTTTCATTGATGATGGAATGCGTCACAGATTTTATCAGATCTGTTCACCTTGTTGGAAAGCGGCCACACGATCTTTTGCCCTCGACTTGCCCTCGGACCACCAATCGTTCGAAAGAGTCTTCGTTTCGGGTTATATGTCCAAAGAATTTGAGGATTCGCAGCTGCACATTCGACGATAACCTCTCTTCGATGTTTAGCTCCTTCAGAATCGAGACGATGTTCGATGTGCAGTCCACGGGATTCTGAGCAAGCGTCTCCAGCACCACATTTCTAACGCATCAATTTCAGCTCCGTACAAAAAGATTGGAAAGACTAGGCATTTCATTCTAAATCTTTGTGAGATTTTTTCACTGAAGATCTTGCTATGGCGCAACGCCTCTGGATTCTCCGGTGGGATGCTACATTGAGCATGAACGCGAGAAATCTAAACATCACAGTATCACCTCAGTTAATATTACTCCGAATAGCGTACTATATTGCTGTTCTGCGTTCTTGGTCATCTTACGCATAACTCGCACGCATAAGGATTATTTGAAGAACCAATGTTAAAACCTATTGAGCAGACGAATATTACCTAGCAAACCGGAGACTGAACGAAGTGTTATTTATCACGTCTAGACACAAGGGCGCTTAGGGCTTAGATTTTGTTCAGTAATATTAGTAGAAGTAGATATTTGACGTGCGCAAAAGAGTACGTAAAGGAGTGATATGATGTCATATCACATACAAAATTTATAATATATTATGCTGTGGAATAAGGGCTTTTTCAAAGATGAGTTTATAAAATAAGGCAACGAAGAAATAGATTTAATTTACAGAAATAGTCGATGATTGAACCCCATCAAGTAATATATTTCATTTAAAAGATTATTGTTTAAATTTGGACTTTCATAAAATTTGGGCATTCATAAAGATGGCTTCACAAAATGAATCAAGAAGGATATGAATTTCATTCTCACATGTACAAGATAATAGCACATAATATATTGCTATATTAATTCAAAATTGTAAAATATATAAATATGGCTTTTATAAATATGTATTCACAAAATGCGACTGAAAATAAATTTCATTATCGCATATAGCCGAAAATATAACACCAGCACATTATTATGTGCTTGTGTATGAATTATAAATCTAGGGCCCTTATAATAGAACACCATTACATAATATCTTTATATATTGATTTAAATTATTATAGTATAAAATTATATACAATTAGGGGGATTTTATGAAGATGGGTTCACAAAATGAGACAAAAAAAAATTAATTCTCACGTACAGTGGATAATAGAATCAGTACATAATATATTTCTTCATTAATTCAAATTTTCATAGTATAGAATTTGAGGCCTTCATAAGGGTAGATTCACAAAATGAGTCACCAAAGAAATAAATTTTATATTCTCACATAGTCGATTATAGAATAATAGAACGTCATCACATAATGTAATGAATGCACTTGCCAAGTATTATTACGGTGAAAACATTACACAGTACGCAACGTGGTGAACCGAATCAGTACTCGTGAGGGTCTGCGAGTGATGTTTAACGTGATGGTGTGATACTGTGATATAACGTAGTGATATCGTAAGTGATATTACCTTCGAGCGTGATATGATATGACATCACATCACATCACGTACTGTTTTGCGCACGTCTAGTTCATACCTTAAAGACTGCTTCCCAGAAGTGATAGTCGTGTGTTTTTCTTCAACAGATCTAAGACCTAGGTTATAATCAAAATATTGATGAACTAAATACTTATGGAAATTCATTTCAAACAAACTGAAATAAAACTGCTTTTCGTCAATTCACACAATGTATTTAAATTACGACCGGTTCCGACTAAAACGTCATTGTCAAGTAAATATTTTTGTAAACATTGTCAAGTAAATAAGTATTTACTTGACAATGAAGTTATATTCGAAACTTAGGTAATAATAAGTCCTCATCTTGGTTCAAACAATTGAACTTAGTATCCCCTTCATTTACGGTTTTCTGTAAAGAGTCTTTGAATTCAGTAGTTTTATTTCACTTGTATCTGTTGTCTCTTAAGATTTTCCATTTATTAGCAGTTTTCTTCTCAGTCCATTTTTCTCTCGTCGCGTCGACTTCATAGCCTAGTGCAGAGCTGTCCAAACCATGCGGCCGCAGAATCATTTCATTTTCATTGTTGTTTCTCTCGACAAAACTCAAATGTGCGGTGTAATCGAACTAAACTAGTGATATATTTGAGGCAGTTAACAAAATTATAGAAGAGAACGGAGGATTTTGTAGGTATTCTTGTATTGTGACTGATGGGGCGAAAGCTATGAACAGGACAGTGACAGGATTGGCGGAACCTCTGAAACAAAATAACATTGATTGCCCGTTGTTCCACTGCATCATACATCGAGAAACCTTATGTAGAGAATCTTTGCGTCAATTGAATGCTATGAAAGTTTTTGTGAGGATAACCAATTTAATTAGAGGTGGAAACGGGGTATTGACACATAGAAAATTTAGGGTATTTTTAAGTTAAATTGATGCAACCTATGGAGATTTATTTTTACATTCAGAAATCAGATTGCTAAGTGCTGAACAGTGCTTGCAACGCTTTTTTAGTTTGAGAAAAAGTGCCTTTATTACTAAAAAAGAAATACCATCTGACACTACCGACACTACAACATAAACTGATATTATTCAAAACGTCTTTTCAACATAATATTTTTCTTTTTTTTCTTTGAGTTGTAGAGAACATTAGTTAGAAATAAAAAATTCTGAAGAATGTACTTTTTTGTCCACCTCAATTTCATGGACGAAATAATTGTCAAATTTGAGCAGCTTTTCGCAGATATTATAAAATTTGAGAGTGACATAGCACCCTTCCCTCGTCCATTAACGATCGCAGTTGAGAGTGTGAAGATTGATTATCAACTGGAACTGTGTGATCTGCAATCAGACCCCTTTTACAAAGGCAGAACAGAAACATGAATTGAATTTTTTAAGCTCTATGTTGAACGTTTGCAGAATTTGACGAATTTCTTCCTAAAAATCGGCACGATGATGGGAAGTACCTATCTATCTTTGTTCATAAAATTGAAATACAAGTCTTCACTGACAGATTTTCACTTAAACATGCACTCCGTCTAGCTACTATTAATATTGATGTTGTTATTAACAGAATTGGAAAAGATAAATTAATGAAAAAGTAATAAAACATAATGATATCTATTATACTTGTATTTTATATTATAAATATTTTGCGACCACCCAATATATTTAGTCATTTTTATTGTCCATGGGTCCCACGTAGTTTGGACAGCCCTGAGCTACTGGATAGAGTGAATCGAGGTTTGTGCGTGTAAAATGAGTTTCACCGGTTATTAAAGTGGATATTGTCAAACGGCTAATGTAAAGAAATAACTAGCCCAAACTTTAAAAATGAAAAAGCTCTTCCGAGAAAAACTGTATTTCTTTTTGTTTTAGCTACCATGCGTCAGCTGTCAAAGTCTTCTTCAAGAGTTCCTATTTTTTACCAACCGAAAAAAGTGAATTATATGGTTTCACTGACTTCGTTTCTAATGCAGGAGGAGTTTTAGGACTTTTCACCGGATTTTCTCTGTTTTCCCTGGCTGAGATCATTTATTTTCTCTCGATAAGACTGATAGAAAATTACAGACGTTACGGATATTGGGCCGGTGAAAGAGTTTCCGATACTGAATAAAATGAGCTGATTTCAAATTGATATTTGTTATACAAATGAGTTCAATATGGAACGTTCATGAAAATATGTATATACTAAACAATGTGTGATATTTGTTATCATAAGTTGAATGCTCTATATTGGAATGTATAAACAGAATAAATAAAAAAAATTAAGAGATATATTAAATATATAATATTCATTCTAATACATAAAATTGGAAGTAGTTAAGTCAAATTGTTCTTCGTATTTTGTAATGCAAACTTCACTTTGAACACAACACAAGGTAATGTTTTTAATGCAAATTCAGAAAGTAATTATTCAAAATATTGTCTCCAAAGTAATGGATAATTCCTACTCTGAAATTCTATGTTTTCTTCTTCTTGATAACCGTAATGTGTTAGAAGATATAATCAATATAATATCGCCACATCAAGTAAATAAGAACCTTTCAAATCCATCATTTCTTTGGAAACAAGAATAAAGGGTGATTTTTCAAGCGTAGTTTTTTATATCGAGTGAAACGCTCAATTTGCATCATATATTCAAAACTTCCATTGAAATTGATAACTTGGCCTTTGCCATTCACATTTTAAAGATAACTTCTCGTACATGTTTTCCGCGGCTCCGTATCAAATGGTCCATTCGGAAGGACCGATTTTGGGTCACTTTTTCGATCATTTCGACCTGTATCCCACGAATTACGCCTGTTATGTTATCCTGTAAAGCTTCAATCGTATTTCGGCTTCTCCACATACACTAACGACTTTACATAATCCCACAAGAAATAATCCAGAGGCGTCAAATCGCATGATCTTGGCGGCCAATTCACACATTCATGTCGAGAAATAATCTGCTCACCAAATTCATCCTTCAATATGTCAATTTTATCACGAGCTGTGCGGCATGTGACACCGTCTTGATGAAAGTTGCGAAAAAAAGTTGCTTATCATGGCTCGATATCGTTCGCCGTTGACGGTAACGTTTCTTCCACGGTCGTCTTCGAAGAAAAATGGACCGATGATGCCACCAGCTCATAAACCACACCAAACTGTCGTTTTTTCGGGATGCATCGGTAATTCCTGTATGGCATGTTGCTGTTCATCACTCCAAATGCGACTATTTTGTTTATTTACATATCCGTTAAGCCAGAAATGAGCTTACACAATTTTTCGATAAAACAGCGGATTTTCATTAGGCTGTTCTAAGGTCCATTCACCAAAAATTAGACGTTGTCGTAGGTCATTCAGCTTCAATTCTTGCAGACGTTGAATTTTATAGGCTTTCAAGCTCAAATCAACACGTACAATTTTCCATGTGGTTGAGTAACACATGCCCAATTGCTGAGAACGGCGACGAATTGACATTTCACGAATATTCTCTTCAGTACGCACTGTACGCATGCGTACAGTTTTATGGCCAATGTTTAATGGTTTAATGTCCAACAAAGTGAACTTGGTGCGAAATTTTGTGATAACAGCTTCTTCTTAATATCTTTGATTTGATATCACATATAACCAATATCATATAGCCACATCAAGTATATGAAAAATTATGGATATTAATTTTCTCCAAGTATCGGCCTCATCCATCATCAATATATAAGAAATCTTTGAATCCGTCATTTTGTTGAAAATAAGAATATTTTTCTCTATGGCAGACACAATTTCCTCTGATTTCATCATGTCTGTTTTTCGTTTTTCGTTCAACGAATGTATTCAAAAAGTTCTTTGTTTTCATTTAAATTTTTCATATCAATAAAAAGGTTATTTTTGATACAGTGATATGTTTTTGATATATGATATATTTTTGATATAATAAACATTTTAACTGCTTCTAATATTTGACGATGTTCCATACAGCTTTTCTTCTATGGAAATTATTCGGTCATTTCTCAAAATACCTTCGAATATTTTTGAACTAAACGAAATCATGAGTTTATAATTCAAAAATATGCGAATATAATATTTGATCGAACTCCCGACAATGGATTGTTTCCCTGAAACATATAACAAGTGAAGAAAAATTTTTGGGAAATTAAGGCAACTATTTCAAATCATATTATTGAACAGATATTTTTTGACTTATTCTGCTAAGTGAATAATAAAACTCAAATGATAAAGTTTGTTATCGAAGCAAAAACCTTAGCTACCTGTCTGACGAAAATATTGGTGATGCTTCAAACTTCGGAAGCACTCGGTAAATGTTACTCCCACCAAACGAAAGTTTTAATTTTAATGAAGCTATAACGTTTCCCATTTTATCATAAGGCAAAACATGCAATCAGTCCTCGGTATCTATCTGTTCCTGTCATGAAATAAATTACGTGTGGATTAACAACATTTTAACATGACACAGAGTGATAATTTCTTGAGGAACTCCGATTCCTTAAATACATCAAATATTCGGAAATATCTTCCGAAAAATAACCGAAAAGTAACGTCCAGGTTTTCACTATCCTTAATACGAGTGTATATCAAAGAGTATTGTGAAGTATCAACAATACAGGGCCTGAGATATATAGTGATTTCGAAAAGCAGCGTAGAGAGGTAAATAATACAAGTGTTTTTTATTCAAGAAAACATCACAATTCATTCGAAGAACTGTAATTGAATGAATTTTTGCATATCTTCGCACAATATTTCGAATAACTTCCAATTAATATAACTTTAATGGATATACATGTAATTCAGTGATAATATTCAAATTTCTTATAAAATCAACCATTTCTTCGTTGAAATTTTCACATTGTAACAAGACTAAGCACCAATCTCCATGTTTTTCATTTCAAATAATGACAAGGAAATGAAATTATTCGGTTGAGACAAAAGAAACTGATGAATATGGTATACAAAACAAATATTTCTCCAGGAAATATTAGAAACTATCTATAGAATGAAACAGGAGTTTTCCTTTACAACTTCCGTGATATCCTGTCGAAAATTTTATAAGGTCAAGCCTGAAGTTCCGTCGAAACAGTGATTGAAGAACATCATAAAATCTCGCCTAATAAAATATTTAATTAAATGAGAGGTAATAATAAAAAAATAAAAAAAAATCATTCTTGATAATGCTGTAAAAGGCGAAACTAGTCGAATAAAGAATTGTTGAGTCAGTGATTTTTAGACAAGTTTTTTTTTTTTTTTTTATTATTACCTCTCATTTAATTATGAACTATCACAGAGTAGATTCATCGTCCATTGAATTTATTGAATTTATAAATATTTAATTTTATTTATGTTGATCGTCTCATCCAAAAATCCTAGAATGATGATGATAGTTTCAAAATATTACCTACAAAAATGTAACTAAAACAATCAAAACGAGTTACAAAATTCCCTCTTTTTAAACATCTCATTATTCGTCAGCTCTCTTTTGTCAGAATTTTTTTCACACGAAGAATAATTTCAAGAATAAATTGATGGTTGTCCGTGCCTGCTAAGAAGAAGAATTATGTAGGTACAAGCAATATTGAGGTATTGTGATTGTTTCTGTAAGGATTGATATATCATCCTCTGAAAAAGCTAGAGCGTCAGCAAACCATGTAATGTCACTCTGTAAATATAGACTGTTATCTTTTATCACAACTGTTATGATACATTTCCATCAAATAAATAGGTTCTAAAAATATGAGGAAATATTTTTCTCCTCTAACATTTTTATACATATATTGGTCATTGTTCAGTTATACTTTTAAAGTTGAACTAAGTATATTTATCACTCTAGGAGATTATTTTGGTTCACCGGTTTTCCTGGTTGAATACCTTTTCATATCCTTTCATGCTCTGTTTGGATGGAATAAAAATTCGAATCTTCATTATTTAGCCGCAATCAACGGATTCGATGTCAGCTACCCAATACTTTAAATGTGTAATAATATCTAGGGAAAATCGAGAATTTTGCATATAGTTACAAAGGTTACAAAACGAAATAATATATTTTATAAAGGGCAGTAAGGGAATGTGATGATGATGTATTAAGTTATTGTAGAAAGTTGGTTTTTTTTCGGTTTATCGAGCCAAATGAGTAGTAAACCTCCAGTATCGCACATTGAAAAAGGCTCTCATGCTGTAGTCAACACTTGAACAAGCAGTTTCTTATCTTGGTGTCTTTTTCAAGACCCAGGTGTTGTACCTGTCGCGCACGTACATCTTCTTCTAAAAGTCATTGTGGGCGCAAATTGGCGGTTACGAACAGAAACAGAACCATAAAAAGATTAATTTATTCCAAAGATCACCAATTTTATCCATCTGATATCCTATTGTTATTCCTAAGAATTATTACCGCAGTAGTGATCGTTCAACGAAGAATTGAAATGACTTTGAACGATCACGATGATTCATCTTCTATTAACATTTTTATGTTCAAAATTCATCGAAAAAATCCCAGTATACTTTGGTTCATTTTAATAATTGATGAGGCCGATACTTGATGTAAATCGATAAACATAATAAAACAATTGTTAAACTGATTTACACATATATTAAAAATAATACTGCATGACGTACGTTTCGATGAGATTCACCTTTTTCAAATGCTACGTGCAGACTAATGACAATTTCTATATCAATAATTTGAGTTTATATATTGTATGTATTCGAGAAATTGTCATTAGTCTGCACGTAGCATTTGAGAAAGGTGAATCTCATCGAAACGTACGTCATCCAGTATTATTTTTAGTATATATGTAAATCAGTTTAACAATTGTTTTATTGGTTAATTTCTTGTGTCAATCATTGTGCCGGTCCCCGTAAATTGTCAAATATTCTTTCAACAATTCGCCCTCATCTTTATTACTTGATTCAACTTGATTCGTTCCTTCAGGAAATCTAATGGATGTTCGAGTTTGCAAGTCTACTGCAGATTCACGAACCCTGTTATCTAGCATACATACTTGAAATCTTTTTCGTACAAATTTTACTATACATTGATCTTGTCTTTCAGTCAGGCCAGCCTCAATTAATTTTTAATTGATTGTTTTCACTTAATTTTCAGGTAATATATTTCTCCAACTCCCAACTATTGTTTTTATATATTTTTTTCGAGTGTTGCTAATGAGTGGGACCTACATTCATCTCTTGATCGAATATGTTTTCGTTCGGTTCTCATTCTTTTCGTCATCCTTTTTGTTTCACATTTTGATACTTCCATACGTTCAAAACGTACATTTATTATTTTCATCTCAAATTAAAGCTAATTTTTGTTCTATTTATTATGATATACGAATGTTTAATTAAATCTGGCCGCAAATAAGGGTTGCTGGCTGTTAAAGATGGTAAATATCTAAGATAGAGTGAAAGAGAGCCAGTTGGTAACATCACTAGTCAGACGAGGATAGCGATTGCCAGCTGTAATAAGAATGTCGCAGCTGTTCAGTTGAGAACACTTGCATTCGACGCATGCGCAATTACTTTGAAGCGTCGTACCGATGGCAATCGCTATCCTCGTCTGACTAGTGATGTTACGCGCTAGCTCTCTTTCGCTCTATCTTAAATATTTACCATCTTTAACAGCCAGCAACCCTTATTTGCGGCCAGATTTAATTAAGCAACTGTGTGTCATAATAAACAAAAAAATTTGCTCTAATTTGGTATATAAATAATAAATGTACGTTATGGACATATCAATGCATCAAAATCATAACTGTTTTCACCTGGCTGCGAAGAGGTGCGGCCAAGAGCGCAACGGAAACCGTGATTTTTTGAGTGTTTATATATATTGCCGTGAAGTGGACGATATTTCATTTAAAAAACAAGCGAATGAAATTTTTTCCGAAAAATCAATTAGCTATATTTGAATTAATAATATTAGCGGCTACATTTTGATAGGAAACTTAGATATATATCCTCCCAATCATTATGATAATAACACTCGATGAATGCACTAATTCTGCAGTCGGATCTTAGACTATAAGTATTATAGCTAAATGGTGAATTCTTCTATATCACTTTCTTATGGGATCGCATTACGATTTTATTTCGTTGTGTAGTGCAAGTCACACGCTATTGCCTGCTTGTATTGTGTCGGCGATCTTTCGTGTTGTTTTTTTTCAGCATTTAGGAGAAGTTTGTGCCGGCATATCTGTTTTAGACTATGGTGGATATCAGTTTTTATGGGATGCGTGATGGGCTGTTCTTATATGACGTACCTGGTAATCAACAGATGGATAACAACTCCAGTTTTAGTGACTTTGGCAACTAAGGAAACGCCTATTTTAGAAATTCCATTTCCAGCTGTAACAATATGCCCTGAAACAAAAATTTCCCATAACTGTTTGAACTACACGAAAGTGATGATAGCCATGAAGAAGAAAAATCTAACAAATATATCCAATAGAGAGTAAGTAACGTTTTATCCTCCTTAAATTATCACCCTATATTTCAACAATTATTTTTCAAACTATATCCACAAATAAAATGGTCAATAGTATTTTACCTCTTTACTCAGAAACTTCTAGATTCAATGAACCAAAAACATAATCACGTACTCGTTAAATGAGAGATCTTGATGAGAAATCGATTTCAGTGATCAGAGATCCTTCGAAACAGAGATAGAATATTACAGTTTTTGCATTTTTAAAAATAACTCGTGTAATATGCTCAATAGACTCTTTGCACAACAGTTGGTGGGACAATATTGATTGTAAAGTATGATTGGAAAAACTTGACCTTCAATTATAAGATGACTGAAATTGTTCAATATGCTAGACATATTCGGACAACTAACGCATTATCAAGAGTTCATACAACATGATGGGCACATGATATTAGATTAGGTGACCGAAACATGTAATTTTGGATTTTTCTTTCAGAAGTCAGAATTACGACTACATGGCTCCTCTATGTGAATTGAAAAATCACGCAGAAAAAATAAAAGAACAGGAGAGAAAACATTTATTGGATAGACACTTTAGTTACACAAGTAGAAGCCTTGGTGACTACGCAGAATTCCTCAGTAGGGTATATACATTGAAATATATACTAGTATATAAAAGAGGAGCCCAAATTTTCAGAAATTTCCGATAAAATTGTGCCTGAAATCGAGAGCATATGGCAAGCGGCATCTTTACCAATAGTGACTAGTACCAGAATTATACAAATGTTAAAAACTTACCACGAGAAGCGAAAAAATCTTCTTAAGTCGATGAAAAAGAATTCCCAGCAAACTTTAGAAAATTTTATGAAAAATAAAAAGTTACTTTTTGATATATCAGCTTGTAAATGCAAAGGTTTGAACTCTTGCACGTGCCCAAGAGAAAAGAAGGTCCCTAAACGTGAACAAGCTTTTTTAATTGACCAAAGAACGGCTCGTAAAATGATGATTGGCAGAGTTCATGTTACTGTAAGTAAAAAAATCTAATAAATCAGGAAAGGAAGCTAAAACAACAGTATCGCTCTGTTAGCCCGGCGATTGCAAGTACGTCCTCTGGTAATTTAGATATCAGCACCTCTTCTCTTTCTTCCGAAACGGATGAGCCACTGAAAAACGATACCTGCGCTGAGAAAATTGAATCCGTTTTTCCTCTGAAGAAAAAGAAAAAAGTGTCGTCCATTGACTTGCCTACGGTATTGAAAACGTGTGATAGATGCGGAGTGTCTGACAGGGCTGCTGCTGCGATTGTGTCATCAGTATTACATGATATTGGTTCTGAAGTTGAAGTTATAGATAGAAGTAAGCTACGAAGAGAAAGAAACAAGAAGACAGGAGTTTTAGGAGGACAAGGCTTTTTGCTGTACCAAAAATTAATTTTGATGCATCGAATTATATCGAGATGATAAATTGGCAAAACGAGATAACTGAACCTCCAATTTTCAAAAAGTTGTCGACAGAAGAAATTTCCTGTATTGTTCAGTCTGGTGGCGAGGGACAGCTATCATTTTGCGTCTCCGTGCCATACCCAGCCTGTAGAGCGAGCCGTGAAGATCACAACAGAAGCTGCTATGTCTCAGTGTACGAAAAAATCGCGACTAGGTGCCATGAAGGCAAAATTATATATATATATATATATATATATATATATATATATATATATATATACATGTAAAGATATATTCATTTTATAGTGCAAAGCCTTGGATTTAAACCTTAATGCCTATTGTCAATGGATGGGCAACGATGTGGAATGTGCGAAAATATTAACTCCTCTCCTGACGGATGAAGGATTGTGTTATAGTTTCAACATGTTCGACGTCAGAGACATCTACAGTGATATTAAGTGAGTTCATTGACGTATATATCACGAAAAATTGTACTACATGGACATAATGCAGGAAATAGTGAACCAGGAAATCTATCAACCTATCATATTCTATATAATTGCTGAATATCTTTGCGTTATGGCAATTCAGTTCATGTTGTATTTGAGGTATCAAAACTTGCTAAAATTAATACATTTCATAAGATCATCAGGAATTTCTTCTTTTTTCCCTGAGAAGATATTTAGTATGATAATAAAATACCAATGTAAAAAATTTAATATTTTCAGTCAAATGAAATACTTCAGGGAGGGATGGAGGAATCCAGACTGGCATCCAGATGAAGGTTATAAAAAAGGCAAAATAGAAAAGACATACCCCAGGAGAACATTTCTGAATGGTGCTAAAAATTCCTTGATCGTTGCCTTTTTTACCAATAAGTCCGAAATTTATTATTCTTGTAGGGATTTTTCTCTTCAAGGCATACGCGTAAGCCTTTTTTTATTAGCTTAAGTTCGTCAATATTCTCGCTGATTTTCCAAGTTATTTTCATAACCTGGTTCGATAACCTGGTAAAAATAGGTTCAATACACAACTCAGAGATGTGTAGAATTATCTCAACCATTTATTTTATTTCAGGTTTCCCTTCATGCACCTACGAAAATTCCACGTCCTAGTCAGGTATTCTTCTCGGTAGGTTTGAATCGCCTTACCACTGTATCCGTTACACCAACCCTCATGCGGACTACGCCTGCTATTCAGATGTATGATCCTACTAAACGGAATTGTTATTTCTCCCGAGAGAGAAAATTGAAATATTATAAATTATATAACCAAGATAACTGCAACATGGAATGTTGGACCAACTACACCATACAACATTGTGGATGTACCCATTTCTACATGCCAAGTGAGTACCATAAACACACTATCAAGACTGTGATGTTCATAGGGAGCTATCTGCAGAAACGATTGTTACTTCAACTTGAAGAAATGCATATCCAAAATTCTTCTTATCTTACAACTCAATAGGAATACGATTCCTGAGATCCCCTATAGTTTTTCCCTTAATACTATTATTTCTAATACTGGAGTCTGTTTTTTGCTGAAGAAGAACATTCCACCAAATGTTCGATGGTTAATAACATCGATATTACTTCTATCTTCAACAATATTACTTGGAAATCTTTCCGTCTCGGTCTCAGCTGTTGTTTCCCCTTGATTTCAGTGGTGAACCTCAAACCTCAAGATTCTTGTGCTATAATTCTGTTATTCAAATTTCGGAGAAATATAACTACGGTGAGTACTCCAAAAAATCCCTTCTAGATTCAGTCATACAATACATCATTTTGGCGAAGGCTTCATTCTGTACTTATTTCCTGAGTATGAAAAAACTTATCTGTCATTATTATCTTGCATATAATACTTTTCGTCTGTCTATATGTTGACAATATTTTCATCGTTAAATGAGAGGTAATAATAAATACTTGTCTAAAAATCATTGACTTAACAATTCTTTATTCGACTAGTTTCACCTTTTACGGCATTATCAAGAAATTCTTTTAGGGCATTCTTAATGTTTCCGTAAAACACGAAACTAGTCGAATAAAGAATTGTTCAGTCAGTGAACTTCTGACAAGTATTTATTATTAACTCCCATTTAAATAGGAACTATCACAGAGTTCATTCATTGTCTATTGAATTTATTTTCATCATTCCAACAAAGAACCTACGCTGTCCATTTCATATGGAACTATGTCGTTCTTGAACTACATCAGACTAAAAATCATAGCTTAGATGCGATAACATTTCATTGCCTACAATTGATAGTCGGCATACCAATTTTACCTTGTATACGAAGTATTTGACAAATAGTCAGGTGTAATTGTTAATGGGCCTATCATTCACCTCATCTGAGTTCGTTGACTAATTTTTATACTCGATATTCAACACTAGTGTATTTAATATTTCGATAAATAAACCATCATCAACAAAACATTGTTTGATACATCAAATAAAAGAACAATGTGAGTGAGCTATAACTCAACGATAATTTAGTATGAACATAAAAATATCAAACTTTTAGGGGACCAGCATACAAAAATTTGCAATATGTCCAGAAACGATTGCTTGAATGAAGCAAGTAGTAAGTAGCATTTTGATCTTGATTCCAGTAGATGATGATTAAATTCAATATTTTCTTCAAGTTTCTTACCCACACGCAATTTTTGAGGAACATGTCAAGAAGAACATAGGAACATCTTATTGCAATTGTTTCCCTCTTTGTACTGAATTAAAATATGATGCTGAAATTGCCACTGGAGAGTGGCACTTTTACAATTCTGATGAAGTGGCTCTTGATGGCATGAGAGACTGGTTTTCTAAGTAAGTTATTCATAAGATAATTTCTCATATGAGAGGTGTTGCATGAACATGTGGGAAACATTTTAGGAATTATACCTTGGTCTACTCTAAGAGTACTTCGTCCTATGGTGATTTTTTTTTTCAATAATATATACACACATATCAAACATTTTATTTTTGAAAAATATATAAGAATTCCTGATACAACCTTTCAATATTCTCATCTTTGGACACTGAAGCTTTTTCAACGGACCAAGCTTTTTCAATTGAATTAAACAGATAAATTATCTGTTTTCGCAAATTGTCGAATTTCTGCAATTGGCTGTAGTGTAGGCTCATGACTTAGAAAGATATTGCAGTGAATTCAAATTTGGGTATCGATCAGGCTAGATAGATAGGCTTAGAAAAGATCACGACCAAACAAATTGAAATTTGGTAAAGTACCATCATCCATAAACCACACTGCAATTCTTGTCACTTCAAAAACATCCACCAGAAATCCAGCAGCTTCATTTTTAAGAATTTGCATCACAGTCTTCGTGGTTGAGATATAGGTTCAAGTAGATACTCGCCGACAATTCCAAACCAAATATTTCACATGATATATTGTTGGAAACGATCTTCACCTACCTCATACGGATTTTCATCTGGTTTAACTATTAAAATATTTTGAAATTTTTCTATTGCAATGCTTGAGAAACTAGATTCATATGTATAAAGAATCTGTGTCAGGAATAGAAGGATATTATCAATACTATTATCAACATAACATCAAATTTTGTCCACCCTGAAACAAAAGAGGTTTTACATAATCATTAAAGCAAAAAATATTGTCACATTATGTCAAAGAATGACACCTTTAGGTTTTTTTCCTGTTTACCTAACACACTCTTTATGAAATTTCTGATATATAGCGAAATAATCAAAAATTTCTGCAATATGACAATCATTCTATAATTTTCTTCCTGACAGTTTTCATGCATCAGCTGTGAAGGTTTACTTCAAGGATCGATTCTTCCTACCTACTGAGAAGAGAGAACTTTATGGACTTACTGATTTCATATCCAACATCGGTGGAGTCTTTGGCTTATTTACAGGATTTTCATTGTTTTCTGTAGCTGAATTGATATATTTTCTATCAGTCAGAATAATTGATAACCATAGAAGATATGGGCATTGGATTTATAATAGAAATTGAAATAAAAATTGTTACTATTCATTTTCAATGTGAGATAAATTGTATGAGTACTCTATTTAAAAAGAAAGGAATTTAAATGACTTTTTTATGGTTATATCTATTCACAATGGTTTCCTCATTTCATATATTTGCAAGTACACATAATTTTCTTGCAAATGTACCTATGTACTGAATTAATAACATGAAAAAAAATTCTCTTTGATGTTCCAACAGATTTCATCAAGGCTGTTAATATGAAAAACAATGACTTCATGTTTGCTCTCATATTTCGAAATATATCATAACAGAACTATAAGATATCATTCAAATTTGATACAATCTTTTGTTATGTCTTTTCGCAGGTCAAATGAGCACATAAAAAAACGACATCAATGAATTTTAGATTACCGTAATTAATTATCAAAAGTAAGTGGAGAATGTATCTCATGCCTTTGGTGATTATGATGACGATAAATATTAGGTTGTGCTCTAAACTCTTGGAATTCAAAGATCTTGTGACTTCAGTGTTCACGGTGATATAAATATAATAAATCAGTAAGATTCGATGAAGATAACAAATTCCAATCCAAATCGGAATGGCAGTGTATACCGAATTTGAAAAGGAGCATTAGAGTGCTAAAAAATATCAATTTCATCGACCAAATAAACTGCTCTTTCATTCCCTCAATTTTTATGTAAATTGCTCTCTTATTAACACAAGCTTCATTGGTGGGTTATTCAATGAAAAATAAGTATTTGTCAAAAAATAAATCATTATATTAATCTCATTATAAACCTCATTTTTTGTACTAACTGATCAGAGAATATTCAGCGAAAATCACAATAAAATAGATTCCTCTGTTAAAGTAGAAGTCTCGAGTTAGAGTTCGAGTTTGAAAGAAGCAGTGACAAAAAGCTTCTCATAGAAAGTCTGAATGCTTTGTTTGTACTCACAAAGAGTAATATATCATCTGAAAAACCTTTCATTTCAATGTTGATTTCAAATTAGGGCATACCAATAAGACGCAATGACAAAAAAGGGGGTAGAAAACCCAAACAAATGCTATGAGTTGAATTGGCATAAGAATTCAAGTAATCAAATAAATGATTAAACCTATTTGAACAATTACACCTCTTAGACATTTTTTCTCCAGTTTTCACCACCACTTTGTGTGGAAAGCTACAAGTACAAATCAAAGAGATTGACAATTGTATATACCGATTAGGAATAAGTGAAATAATTTTTTTAGTAGTATGTACTTTCTGTTCATCTACTGTGGCTTGGAAGTACTAATAATAATAATAAGTTTTTCATTCTCAACAGGTATAATACCTAATTACAGAAAATAACTACATAATGTTGAATACTAACAAAATAATTGAAATGAAAATGATATAACAAAGGGATCAATATAATCTAAAAAAAAAATAAAATAATAACTAATAACTAAATAATAACATTTAATAAGATATTACAAAAAACTTAATCGAAATCAATTCATTTTAGTCAATTTCCTTTTGCTCACATAACTCCTAATAATAACTTGGAGTCAAAGTGAATGTCACAATTATTGGCAACTCTATTGAATGTAGACTCCATAAACCAAATGGGGGACAGTATTAGCGAGTTGGTCCTTGGAGTCTCTAGATCGAACAATTCTGTAATATGAGAATTTGCCTAGGAACACGAAATTCCAAAGCGGGTAAGAGAGGAGGACAATCAATACTGTTGTGCAGTAATTTGAACAAAAATATTTAATAATTTTCAATAATTTCAATAATTCGTTATGATTGACTTCTCTCGGTGGATAAACTTTGTCCTCCTTCCAAACTAAGAATTTCAAGAACCTACTCTGAATAGCCTCAAGATGGCATTGATGGCAAGTGTAAATAGGATGCCAGATCATGCTGCCATATCCCAACTTGCTACGGATTAGGATATTAAATAGTCCTATGAATGTTGAGGAATTATAAAAATATTTGCCATTGCGTATAAGGATTGCATACATTTTCGAGGCAGATGATATAAGTTGTTCTCTCATCTTATCAGAACGAGAAAAAACCTGACCACCGACGCATTAATCACCACTCAATTCGGTCTCTTTTCCTTGTAAAAAAAGACAACATCAGACTTTCACGGCATTAGACAACATTCAAACTCAAATAATTGTCCCCACACCAACTAGCAACAAGGTCCGATCGAGCTGAAGTTGAACACAGTTGTCCTGTGGTCTAATTTCATGATATAGTTTCAAATCATCTGCGAACATCAGATGTGTGGAGTGAATATTATTTATCCATCAGGTCATACGAACAGAATAAATGACAGTGGTCCAAGATTAGACTCGTGAGGTATTTCATAGGTAGGTATGAATTCAGACGAATGTACACCCTCCAGCTGTACGAATTGACGTCGGTCTACAAGGTAAGAATGAAAAAGGTTGGTGAGGCTATCAGAAAATCCAAATTTGTTGCGTAATCTCTGTACAAGGAGCGCATGAGCATATTTCTGTTCAAAACACATGTACTGCTTTATTTGTGTGTTTTCATTGAAAAAATAAATATGAGATAAATCCAAACATTTGAACTTTTCATTTACACGTTTATTAAATAATAACATGCAGCGTTTTTTCGGATTACTGACATTGTCAGAGTCTCACAGAATATGAGTTAATGAACACAAATTTGATTTTGAATGTTTCTGGCGACACAGACTGTGTTTCTTTATTCTAAACTGTGTTAGCGAAACAATATCGTCATGTCTGAATGAATTGAAGTGAAAATTACAAACTACTGAGTTTTAATTGAATATAAACTTAAATTCAAACACTTGAACTTATGATTTATACTTTATTGACTACACAGCATGACGCGCTTCGTCGTTACAAACGACTTCTTCAGATGCTAACAGAATAAACATTACTCTGTTAGCATCTGAAGACATTATTCTGTTAGAGTGTAAAGAAGTCGTTTGTAACGACGAAACGCGTCATGCTTTGTTGTCAATAAAGTGTAAATCATAAGTTCAAGTTTTTGAGTTTAAGTTCATATTCAATAATAATGGATTCAAAATGCCAACACTATTAAATACTTAGTTCTATTCAAATTATTTTGTTACATTTTCATCAAATATCTGTCAAATCAATTAGTGCTTTTATAAACGAACAGGAGGTTTAGATCATAAAATCCTACTCAAAGCCTTTAAAGAAGCCTTTTTTTGGAAATAATTGTTTTTGTGCAGAAATCCTCTGTTATTTCGTGACTTCTTCAATTCGTCGATTTTTCAAGACGTGGTTTTTCAGCGAATAAATAAATACTCTGTTCGAAGAACGAATTTCCGGCGGTATGACACTCAAACAAACTATAATAAGTAATTACTACATTCCATAAAATGAGAAATTCAAATACAGAAGAAATTTTATTTTGTAAATCATTTCGATTCCGGAATTTACCTAGTACAAATTCATATTCCGGTATTTAGTACCTTCGTTAAAATTTATTATTGACATACGTCATTGCATCTTCGAAATCGAATAACATTTTCCTAGCTGCACTGTTTTCCTAGCTGCACTGTTTTCCTAGCTGCACGTACAGTCGGAATATTTCTTCGATCGACGGAAAGATGTGGCAACGTCGAAATTATTCTCTAGGTAACATTGACCTTTACGTTACAGTTTTATCTCCATTCTATGTAAGCTTATGACTTACGTAACATGAAGCTTTTCACGTTGATCAAAACAAAACTCACTTTCGGTACTTGAAATTATGTTCAAGCACTTAGATACGTTATAATTAATTTCGTTTTCATTCAGTTTTGAATTGCTGGTTGTGTATTTCAATATCGGCAATTATATATGCTGCTTATTAAATTCCAAGGTGAGTGTTGAATTTATAAATAACTCATATGATGAAATGTAGATATATTTGCACTTATATACTGATAATTATAATTATATCGCCTGAAATTAATTATTTTCGAAAATTTTCAAACATAAGTAGTTTTCAGTCAGTAGAAAGTTTGTTTATGTTTAAGAATTGATAGATTTAAAATATGTCATTTATATAAGTAGTTATAAATGATTATTTTTCATTGTGTCTATATTTGAAGAAAATTGATATTTTCATCAGATAACAACTTGTGAAAATTGAAAAACTTATTTCTAGTTTGCGTTTCGTTACAAATTGTAGCTGTCATAATTTTGAAATTCATGATTCATTCATGGAATGATGAATAAATAATAATAATAATGAGAATAATATTTTTCAGAGAACAATAAGTTCATTCAGTTAGGGACAAATTTCAATCATTATCTAATAAATGAGAAACAAAAACAAAATTTAGTTTTTGTTTGTCAATCTAAATCTAGTATTTGCAGTACGAATAGGAGTCTGTTAATTGCTAAGAATATCGATTTTTAGTTTATATATATATATATATATATATATATATATATATATATATATATATATATATATATCTATAATATAAAAATGAATCGCAAAATGTGTTGGTAAGCATAACTCGACAACGCCTGGACCAATTCTGCCAATTCTTTTTTTTTAATGTTCGTTGAATCCAAGGATGATTTTTAGGCGAGTAAAATTCGAATAATTGCCGGGAAAACCTTCAAAACAGCCCATTTCTTTTTCCGTCAACGGCTGGACCAATTTCACTACATTTTCTTTGTTGTGTTTGTTATTGTCAGGAAAAAAAAAGTTCAAAAATTGCCTGTAAAATTAGAAAATTTAAGAATACTCAATTAATAATATAAGGAATATTTATTAATTCTCAAAAAGAGGATGTGAAAATACCGAATATCTTATCACACATCTTGGTTAGTTCAGAGCTATCAATACTAATATTCAATATAATATGAAATTTTGGTTAGTTTGAATAGATTAACATACACGTTACTAACATAGCACGTGGTATATTTGATTGTAAAAAAGAATACATAATTTTCTTCAATTTACCGTTGAAATTTCAAAAATTTTCAAGAGTTTTCAAAAATGATAGCTATTAGATGTACAAACTTAAGTCGCAGAACTCGCAATTCAACAAGTCAAAGATATAAAAGAGCAAGTCAAACGAGCAACGTGAAGCTCGAAATGAAGTTGAACGGAATCGATGGAATCGAAATTAACAATATGAAAAGGTTGCGTTTAACTCCTGTATTTAATTATAAGTTTGAAATTAATAGCAGTTCACAGCAAATCATTGCTGTTAGACCAATGACCGTTGTGTTAATATTGCATGGCCGAATTTAATTGTCATTGGTAACAAAATACTACCAATGATACGAAAAAATATTGCTGAAGAACCAATTCAAATAGACGCTATTGGTGCAGTCACCAGAGCAACTATATACATTGGTTTTCGGGAATAAACTGAATTCTGAACATTTTTTCTTTTATATCCAGCAAATATCTTATTCAATTAATTATGAGATATATGGGGTAAGTACTAGCTATGAAATTGGGAATATGCCGTTCAACTATACAACGGACAGGTTAATAACTTTCATTACATATTTCATTACTTTCATAACATTAAATTTCTTTTTGATAATTCGACTGATTTGAAATAACAGGAAGTATTGCAGTTCCTAGGTAAGTGAGTAGGTCCCTGGCTCTACACGGAATAAGTATTAAAAACAAGATAGTGTGGCACAAATAGTATAACATGTCTTTCTGGCATTTTGAAAAATATTCAGATAATAATGAATAGGCGTACAAAGTTCGCCATGTCAGTATATTTATATTAATATATATATCTTCATTCCTAGCCTTCGATATTCATATTTAAAAAATAGAGTTCAGTTTCCCAGAGTTATATCAGTTTCTTCATAACTGTTTCGAGCTTTCGTCTAATTTTTGAATTCGAAAAATCCGAACCATTCGTCGATTAAATGGGAACGAAATGTTTTTTATTCAATTCATATAAAACCGAATTTATCAACGAATATTCTATAAAAGGTATTATTATTCTAAGATTTTCATAACAATACTGAATATAAACCAAAATAAACATTGTAAGTTTCAATTCACACTTTATTGACAACATATCATAACGCGTATCGTCCGTCGTTACAATCGACGAAACGCGTTTAGGCGTTTTTTCTACGAATAAAGTGTAAATCAAAAATTCAAATGTTTGAATTTTAGTTTATATTCAATTATAATGGATTTACATCAAGTAAACGCCAACACATTAAATATTTATAACAATATTTTCTCACCAAACACTGTTTTAACACACTCTGATAAAAATAAAGCAGAGGAAATTCATACTGAGAGAAATATTGAATTATTCTACTATCAACATCAGAATAATCAATCGTTTCAATAAAATGTTATTGTTGTATAAAATGAAATACAGTGAAAATCACAAATTACCTACTTTTATTCTAATTTATTGATGTTGTACAATACATTTATTTATGTACATATATATATATATATATATATATATATATATATATATATATATATATATATATATATATATATATATATATATATATATATATATAAGATTTGAAAAGTACGAAGAAAAGCCTGGCTTCTATCATATTTTTCTTCAATCTCAATAACTTATATCATAAGTGAATTTCAATTTCATATTGCACAATTAACATTCAATTTATCGAAGTGAAAAAAACCGCATAGGTACACTACCTATCAATTTTCTAATGAAATTAAACATTATACGTACAAGTTAATCGATGTGCAAACCACTAATGGATCATTGAATTTTTTAATTTAAAGATTAAAATAACATCTCTCACTTGATTGAGGAGGTGTGAACTCAATGTTCTTATAATTCAATTATCTGAAAAGTTTCAATAGCAATAATTCAAGAACTATGATCATTGTTGTAGGAGTTCCGTGCCGCGATTCAAAACGAATAAACAAACATCCAGTCTATAAATATTCATGAATTTTGCAGGAGGAAAATAATTAAAACGGGAAGTAAAGTGTAGACCAACTCAATTGTAGCCACGGGCTGTCATGATAATTTTCCTGTGCGATATTAATTTCCATTCCTCATTTTCCTTCAATTCAACACACTCGACTGGAGGTAGCTCGAGTGAAGTCGCTTGAAAATGGCAGAAGGTGAACACAACGATCGTGCAGGAGAGGACGGATTGAGAAGTAGACGAAACTTGCCCAAAATCGTACCGAAAATTTTACCGAAAAAATTGACGCCAAACCTGAAGAAAACTTTCATTGAATATTGCGAAAGTTCAACAATACAAGGGTTGAATTATTTGGTGAAGGATTCTTCAGCTCTCGAAAAGTACGTATTGCATCTTTTTCTGCTTATTGTTATTGATAAATTGCACGTAGGTTTCGCTTATCTCTTGGTGAAACATTATGTTAAAAACAATGAATTGATATTGAAACACTTGACTTGAGTTCCGCTTAAAAATAAAAAAAAATTAGAAAAATTAAAAAAAAAATAGCCAAAAAAAAAATTTACCTATTTTTAATGGCCAGGTGGATTTTTCCGTGAAATCAGTGTTGAATTATATGGTTTAGGATGTATAAGTGAAAGCTGTACATTTTGAGATTTAGTAATATTGTATACATTTTGATAATGTGTTAACCACCCGAAACATATGTAGAGTTTTCAATATATTTATTATATTGAAGTGATATATATATATATATATATATATATATATATATATATATATATATATATATATATATATATAATTTCAAATAAAACTCTCAGGGAGCTGTCTACACAAATGTTGTCAACGAGAACGAACCCATCACTTTCGAGAGTGAATATTAAGAGAAATAATAATGATGAAACAATTGTATCCTATTATCATTCAACAAGATCGATGAATTTTTCGAAACGCTCTTAATATTCACTCTCGAAAGTGATGGGTTCGTTCTCGTTGACAACATTTGTGCAGACAGCTCCCTGAGAGTTTTATTTGAAATATTTCGATATTTCGATTAAGAGTCTCAGTATTTACTAGTATTGAATTACCGGTGAATCTTTGAACTAGCTACACTTTTGCCCGCCTGGGCGTGATCTGGAGCGATTAGGCATGGGATCATTCGTACACATTTCAGACAATTTTCTGTTGTGTTCGAATGAAATATCTACAAAGCCTTCCACTCGCACTCTTGTTGTCATGAGTAGGAATCTTGAACGCTAGGGAGTGTTTATACGTCCTTTCGCCGATAGAGGGAGCCTACGTGAGTATTTCACTCTCTAGAACTTCTCTTAATTTGGTATGGGACCTATGTTCGTTTTGAAAGTCATCGATTCTTGATTGATAGATTAAACATGGACTGATGATTCATAATAATGATGAAACAATTGTATCCTATTATCATTCAACAAGATCGATGAATTTTTCGAAACGCTCTTAATATTCACTCTCGAAAGTGATGGGTTCGTTCTCGTTGACAACATTTGTGTAGACAGCTCCCTGAGAGTTTTATTTGAAATATTTCGATATTTCGATTAAGAGTCTCACTATTTACTAGTATATATATATATATATATATATATATATATATATATATATATATATATATATATATATATATATATATATATATATATATTTGAGTGAAACTTAAGCTTAGTGTGTTAATTTTAATTTATTGTTAATAAAGTTATTAATGAGATTGAATTCTCGCTTAACTCTTGGTGAAACATAATTGAATATTAAAATAAATTAAACTCTTGGCTTAATGTTTCACGATTTATTTAACAATATGTATAGTCAACATGTTTCGAGCGTTAGCTCATTTTCAAGACTAAAATACTATAAGAAACGTACAACAAATTTATATCTACAAAATGGATGTGAGTAGGGAGGATAGTTGAAAATCTACTTGTTCATTTACAATTTCTTCTTTTCTCTTCCAAGAACTGCTAATTTCAATTGCATCCAGAAGGTCTAAACGTTTACCTTTATTACCTGAGTGTAGGCATTTAGTTTCAGGGTTTCAGGTTTTTTAGGAATTAGGGTATATGTGCATGTAGGTTTTCTGTATATATCTACAGGCACAGATACCCTACCTGCATGCA
Organism: Henosepilachna vigintioctopunctata; assembly: GCA_030704895.1. Lineage (NCBI taxonomy): Eukaryota > Metazoa > Arthropoda > Insecta > Coleoptera > Coccinellidae > Henosepilachna > Henosepilachna vigintioctopunctata. The sequence goes on from JARQZJ010000091.1 coordinate 6,863,576, forward strand.
GATCTACCTGATCTACCTACATGCACAGATACCCTAATTCCTAAAGATAGCAGTCAACCGCTTAACATTAAACTCAGCTCTTTTTATTCTTTTATACATAGACTCACGACTATCCCGCTTTCCGAAGAAAATTTCAACAAAGAAGTGAAAACTTTGAAACTTTCAGCGAAAAATAACGGTTACGACGAAAATATAATAGATAATCTCATAAGAAAAAAGCAACGAAAAATTCTTTTAGATTTAATTTATCCATCTCAAATTATTGAAAACGAACAAAAATATCATTTTATTAATTTCATACTTCATCTGAGTGAAAAAATTTGCGAAAGATTAAAGAAGAGAGAAATTAAAACCATTTGTACAAACAAAAGGAATATTAAGTCACTTTTAGTGAATAATAAAGAAAAGACAAATGTTGAAGACAAAAGCGGTATTTATAAGATTTTTTGTAATGAATGTCCAGCATTTTATATCGGCCAAACAGGTACAAAAATAAAAACTCGGGTTGATGAACATAAAAGGTCGATTTTGTACAATGTTAATAAAACTGGATTCTCAGAACATTGTATTAGCTCTAATCACTTCATAGATTTTGATAAAACTAAATGCCTACACTCAGGTTATAAAGGTAAACGTTTAGACCTTCTGGAAGCAATTGAAATTAGCAGTTCTTGGAAGAGAAAAGAAGAAATTGTAAATGAACAAGTAGATTTTCAACTATCCTCCCTACTCACATCCATTTTGTAGATATAAATTTGTTGTACGTTTCTTAGAGTAGTTTAGTCTTGAAAATGAGCTAACGCTCGAAACATGTTAACTATACATATTGTTAAACAAATCGTGAAACATTAAGCCAAGAGTTTAATTTATTTTAATAATAAAGTTATTGATTACTCGTATTGGTATTACAGAAATATCCACAATATAGAGGTGGTAATCCAGATTCTTATTGGTATCGCTTATTCAAAATGAGCTGTACAATTTCATTTCATTTTGCTTTCGATATTTGACAAAAGAACCAAATATTTCAATGAGTAATCAGTAACTTGCTAAAATTGGAAATGTTCAACTTTGACACCTATATTTCATTTTGAGAAACAGATTACAATTCAATCACAAATTAATTTTCAAATTTTCAGGTTACATATTATTTATCAATTATTTTTGGGAATATCCATTTGTGAACAGTGAATGCTCAGTCAAATTAAATTTTGATCACATGTTAACATTAAAAAAAAAATTATAATCACGGGCTCTTATCATATATCAAATCTATCAGATCTTTTTGGTTCCAATTCCCACTATCGATAACCTTACTTATATAACTTACAATCTTTTAATTGTAGTTCGTATCGTGAAATTATATAAATCAATTGATATATCTGGATGAAAAATCTTTTTCCTCATATACAAGGTGGCAAAACATTTTGATATGAAGTTGTTTGGCTAAACTCTTCACATGAAGAAATAATTTCAAATATAAATTACAAATAAACATAGATTTACATATATATTAAAAAGAATACTGCATGACGTACGTTCCGATGAGATTCACTTTTCAAATGCTACGTGCAGACTAATGACATTTTTCGAATACATACAATAGGTAAACTTGAATTATGAATACAGAGGAAACATGTAGATAACAGGTAGAAGGGATCAATTCATACTGAACTACTATATGGTAAACTAAGTAATTTTGAAAAGAGAAGGGGGCTTGAGGTAAGATCGATTTTCCTGTTCAAAAGGTTACCAGAATATTTGTATTTATTAATTTGAAGTGACTCTAACAAATTAAGCTTCATTCCCTTGTTCGCGGTATTCAAAATTTCAAAATCGGAATTGAATATATGATTCTCATTAATCAAATGATTTGCATAATGTGAATCTGCCGATTTTGAAATTTTGATTACCGCAAACAAGGGAATGAAGCTTAATTTGTTGGAATCACTTCAAATTAATAAATACAAATATTCTGGCAATCTTTTGATCAGCCAAATCGATCATACCTCAAGCCCCCTTCTCAATCTTTTCAAAATTACTTAGTTTACCATATAGTAGTTCAGTATGAATTGATCCACCTGTTTTCTCTGTATTCATAATTCAAGTTTACCTATTGTATGTATTCGAGAAATGTCATTAGTCTGCACGTAGCATTTGAAAAAGGTGAATCTCATCGAAACGTTCGTCATGCAGTATTCTTTTTAATATATGTGTAAATCTTTGTTTAACAGTTGTTTCATTAAATTTTATTTGTTTTCTCCATTTTTTCACGAAATTCAAAAGGTGATAGCTATCGAATGGCTCTTTTATTAGTGAATTAGTGACCGAGTGGACCCGTTTATGACGTTTTCCATCAACTTAACAGAACTTTTGGTAGAGATTCTCCCATTCTTGATAGATATGGTCTTCAAAAATTTCAAGAGATTTCTGCTTTTATCTACGAAACTTTTCATATTCCTGATATCTTCATCGTATTAGTACATTTGTAATGCAAAGAACGCTGAAAAATTAAACATAAAAAAAGTGAAATTCCTTCAATTGCTCAAAATTTTACAAATTCTAGAAAAAATTATCTTCTCAAACATCTCCCAACCGATTTCGAACTTATTTTCATCATTTTCTCTATTCTTTTCCTTTTTTCGCTTTATTGTGTCATATGTTCTTTTTATGCATTTTCGTTCATTTCCGATGACTAAGAGTTCATAGCTTTATTGTAGAATCATATTTCCATTCAGTTTTCCAACATCTGCTGATGCAGAAAAATTATGAAATGCTAACATGCATACATTAGTAATATTCGGCTCTCATCACCAATTCTGTGAATTTTTAACCGCTATCATTTACAATTTAATTTTTGGCCAATCAAAAAGAGGTTCCTTGGATTCACTTCGTTCAAACTATACTCACAGCTTCTCAAAAGTGTGAAAATTCAATTCAATATTCAGTTTTTCATCCACCAATCCATTTCGACGTCGGCACTTAACGGTACATTCACTTCACACCTCTTTACAATTTTCTATCGTGTTATTTCAGAACTTGGTGGTGCATTACAGTAGGTCTTTGTATTTTTGGTTGTATATACATGAGCTATGGAAATTATACCAACTGGAAAGAAAAACCTATACTAGTTTCACTGGCTACCAAAGACCAAGGTATTTGGGAAATACCTTTTCCAGCTACAACAATATGCCCAGAAACAAAATACTCAATGGAATGCTTGAATTATACAAAAGCAATGAAAGAACACAAGAAAGGAATATTAACTGACGAACAAGAAAGGTATGGCATAATATTCTGAATTTAAAGCATTTTTTTCAAGAATAATCCTTTATCATTTGGGAAAACTCCATCAATAATAGAATAAGAGAAATGCCAATCAAAAATGTTGAGTGTTGGAATATTTTTTAATTGCAATATTTCATCTTGAGAATATAAGACTATTTTTACGAACTTCTATTGCATATAAATTTTTTTCAAATTTTGAAACAGACTATAATTAAATGAAAATTTAATGGTGAAATTAACCGGATTTACTGAAATATCAAAACACATTCATTATTAATGTCCTGAAGGCTGAAACCAAAATATAAAATGATAATAAAAATGAATAAATCATTATAAAATGAAATTAATAAATTCTTACTGCCGAAGAACAAACGGATGGTTGAATCAGTAATCGAACACACTTTTGAAAATACATGATAAACAAATATTCCGATTTTGTAATTATAATAAGAAATCAAAAGTGAAATTAGGCGAATAAATAACTTGTTGATAATATTTGTACAAATCGCCAATCTATATCGATCAAAACTTTTCAAAACATCTCTTTATAAAAATTTTATTTTTCATCATGTTATTTAGGTACAAAGATTAAATAATCTATAACGTCCTCTCTGTAGTCTAGTGGGGAGAGTGACGCACCCTCATTAGAGAGGTTTATTATTTACCGAAAGCAGTTCTTTCTCTGATAGGTAGGTAATTTTCTGTAGGTAAAGTAGGGATTTGACATAATATAAAGAACATACGCTAATGAAATATAAATATTCAATTACTATAGAACTTAAACATTAAACACATATTCTAAATAGGATATAGTAAGTAGATTGAAACAATTTTAACAAATCATATTTCTTAATAAAAATATGATTTGTAATAAAGCAAGAAATGTCTCCAATTAAATATGTATTAGATTCAGCTGGTTTAAGATACATGTCAGTAGACAGACCAAGTAAATAATTTGTGAGTAAACTTTTGTTGACTTGACGTGGTGTCTGGGACATCTGGGTTCGAATCTCGGTAAGACATAGACGTTTCTGTATGTAAATGAGTTTCAGCTGATATATTATCCAATAGTATATTAAATGGGTAGTTTAATAGTGTTGGCGTTCACTTGATGTAAATCCATTATAATTGAATATAAACTTGAATTCAAACACTTGAACTTATGATTTACACTTTATTCACTACATAGCATGACGCGTTTCGTCGTTACAAACGACTTCTTCAGATGCTAACAGAATAATTTGAAAAAAATTATTAATTTAAAATAATTAATTCAGAGAAAATAAAAGATTATTCTGTAAGCATCTGAAGAAATCGTTTGTAACGACGAAACGCATGCTATGTAGTGAATAAAGTGTAAATCATAAGTTCAAGTGTTTGAATTTAACTTTATATTCAATTAATTGGGTAATGTCCAAAGTTGACTAACCTACAAAATTAAAAATACCTTACTATTAATTATTATCATTGTTGAAAACACATGTGTTAATTCCGAAAAAATATTCATATCACTCAGATATTTCCCCTGAAATTATTGAACTCCATGATTGTAAATACTTTATGCATTCACAATTTCGAATGAATATGAAAATAATGAATTGTTTCTAATCAAAATCAAATATTTGTTACTTTGAAAGTGAACACTCGAATTATATTTCACCACGTGACGATCTGTCGAAAAAAAATCATAGAACATATTACGTTACCATAAAAGAACACAGAATCTTGAGACCCCCCCCTTTATGCAAACCTGCGATAATTCTGTATATTAATCAAATATTCTTTCTTACAGGCAGTTCTTCGATTATATGTCGCTCACATGTTTGAGATCAAACTATGGAAATATGTCAGAAGGTCCTGAATTTTTCGACGACGACTACTTCGAATTTCTAGATACCGTAAGTCATCAATTTATTTGTATTTTACATAATTCTATATTCAATTTACATCTTTCAAATGAGATGATTTTGTCATGCTGGATTATTGAAATTATTCTATAAAACAAGATAATAATATAATAATATCAAATAGATAAGCTTCAGTGCGTCATTTAGTTAAGCAATTGTTCAACAACTTGTGCGCAGTTATCCTAGGTTCGAATCCAGGACTAGGCATGATCGTTTGTCGATTCAATGAGTTTCAAAAAGTGATAATATGAATATATATATATATATATATATATATATATATATATATATATATATATATATATATATATATATATATAGATATCATCATCATCTTCAGCCTCTGTCCGTCCACTTCAGAACGAAGGCCTCCCCCTGTATTTGCCAACATTCCCTATCGGCAGCCTCTCTCTTCCAGGCAACGCCCAGCCAATCCACAAGCTCCTTATCCCATCGATCGAGAGGGCGCTTTCTTGGTCTTACTTGTCTCTGGGCCCCTAATCACGAACCACAGCTGACCAACGCTGTCTCTTGTTCGAGCTAGATGGCCTGCCCATTTCCACTTTGACCTTTTCACACGGTCCACCAGCTGCAGCGCATTCTATCTCGTATGGTTAGGCCCATCATGTACCTTTCTATACTCCGCTGGTTTGTTCGAAGCTTTTGGATGTGAGCAGATTTCAGGTTACAAGTTTCGCTGTCGTTGGTCATCTGATTTGAAGGTGTGTTTCAGTCGGCCAACTGTACCTCAGTACCTCAAGCTGTTCTGGTTCTATATATATATATATATATATATATATATATATATATATATATATATATATATATACAATATATAACTTATATCGAACTACTTAATCTAACTTATGCTTAAACTCTTTTGGGTCACTCTTTGATCTTATATTTTATATTATATGCATTGAATTCTTCATGAAAATATACTATGTCTAGATTAAGAAAGCTTACAAACTTGCATGAAGAATATGTCGGCATTTCTTGTATTATAATCGACCACATCACTGAAATATATTTTTATTTATTTTTTTTTTTGTTTATTTAATAGTGTTGGCGTTTACTTGATGCAGATCCATTATAATTGAATATAATTTAAATTCAAACACTTGAACTTATGATTTATACATTATTGACTACATAGCATGACGCGTTTCGTCGTAACGACGATACGCGTCATGCTAAGTAGTGAATAAATTGTAAATCATAAGTTCAAGTGTTTGAGTTGTTATATTCAATCACTGAAATATGTTGCATTTACATGGGAACAATTTCTTTCAAATTTTAAATATAAATATATATGTAGCATAAAGTAACTGACATTTGTTTTGAGCAGTTTATCATGCTAGAACAAAATTTATCAATTGTAAAAAATTTATTATATTTCAAAATTATTTGCATAGCTCTATTCTGCTATTTTTGTATCTGCTGAGTATTGACTTCGCACAATCGAATAATAGAGTGGAACAATTTTCAAAGTGTAGCATATTATTGTCTTGAAGAGCAATTACTTCAAATCTGGCGTCAGATTTCTTCCAATTATTCTCAGAAATTTGATTTTCTTGGACATTTCAGACGACATGAAGTCGACGTGATCATTGAAACTGAATTTCTCATCTCACATAAGATTAAATATTCAACAAATTTTGCCTTTCGATCTTCTGTTTATCAATTTCAATATCGTCCTTATTAACCTTCAAAATTTTACCTGTCCCCAAAGATTATAAATTCAGACTTTTCCAATTAGCGATAAACTATGATCGCTTAGCCATTCGTTTCTATTGAAGTCTCTATTGATACTTCCTGTCAAAATGTAGATATTATTACCACTAATATGATGCACTGTATGAAACTTTTTTTTCGGTGGACAGATTGTCATGAACAATAAAGGGTTGCAAAATTGCAAAAGGACCTATGTGAAGGTTTTTATATGATTGCAGTTCAAACATTAAATAATAAATATGATTCAAATTCACCTCAAACAAATCGATATCGGCATCTCGATAAATCAACATCAATTTCATCAAGTAGGTCACAGATTTTATCATAAATAATTTTCCTCTTCAAATGTACTAATCATAAATTTCAACTCAAAAAAAATAGATTAAAAATCAACAAAAAAGTGTTGATCGAATTTCGTTACTCTTCAGGTTTATTTTAAGCAAATTTATGTATTTCCCATAAAAGATAACCTTTAATAGTTTCAGTTCATTCACTCGACTTGAAATGATTGATGGACATACTCAAGTGATCTGTTTTCATACGAAGCAATAATATAATGGATGGAAGTTATTTTTAGCAAGCTTTCGCTTTCAATAATTCAACAAGATTCAATTCATTTCTATCACTACGTTATAAGATTCATATAAACTACAAAATTTTCAGTGACCACGCATCTTAAGCTATATATCATCTCATATTGAAAAGTAAAATTGAAAAAAACGGTGCATGCCTCATTGATAAAAGTGTTAAATATCGACAGTTGTGTTCTTTTTTTTTCTATGAATTATTCAGCTAGCTTTGCTTCATTGGTTAGTTTGATGCAGAAATGTTGTTCATTAGTTTTTAATGGAAATTGAATCGTTCTTACTTATGTCTCGATGCGCATATATTTTTTCGTAATAGAATATCTTTCTGATATTAGATCTTATTTCTCACAATTCGAAATTTTTCCCAAGTTTCAACATTATTTTCGAGAACCTAGCAAAATAAATCATTAATCAACGATTGCTCAAGACAGATAAATCCTTTAGTCTAGCTGGAACTAAAGAACTAACACTTAAACTCTTGATCGAAATTCTTTGCAGAGCTGCATTATGCCTCCTATTGAACATTATAATGGTAATGTCTTTCATCCCGTTTTACAGCGTCTATCACAGCAGCCATGGTAAAACTCCCCAGGAAAGTATAAAGACTTGTATATTGTAACTATTCTTACAGCATTACAGAGTTTAATTTCGAATAATTTCAAAAATCTTGATCATTCCTAGAAAACTTAAACAGCTACTTGTGTACGAATATCTTAGTTATTTTCAACAGACCAGGGAAACTGATTTCTTTTACTTCTCTGCCTACGATATTGTGGAAACAAATAATGTTTCCATACTATCGCAGGTAGAGATAAAACAAAACTGAAAGATAAAAACAAAACTAAACTACCGATATAAACAAAACTAAAGAAGATTTACCTATTTGAATAAAGCAAATTATGAACTTACTTTTTCAGTGTAAATCTGTTGATTTGGGTTTAAGTTACTGCAAATGGATGGGAAGGGCATATGAATGTGACAAATTATTGAAGCCCATTTTGACTGATGAAGGATTGTGCTACAATTTCAACATGTTTGACGTACATGATATATATGCTGATGATGTGTAAGTGTAAACCTACTGAATTACTCATAAAAATATGCTTCTATTATTAAAAGTGAAACAAATTGAATAGTATGTTGGCTAAGTTTTTCAAAGAAGTCTACTAGATTCCTTTATAAGATTTATATATTCCTTTGAAATTTAAATGCATCTTGTGGAACATATTATGAAAAAAAAAAGTCTTTTCAACAAATTTCTTTCAAGATTCTTGAATTCTTCCGTAATATATTAATGAATCATTACTCAAATTAATCGATAACACTACTGGAGCAACACAGAATCATCAGCCCATAAGACCATATTTCAGAAAATTAGATCAAAATTCACATGATGACCTTTTCAGAAATATCTTGTACAAAAGACCGAAGTGTCTCAATAGACACATTTCCACTTGAAGGAGAACCGTGAATACTAGTTGCTAAGCAGGTAGAGTTTAGTTTTCATTTGTAGACAATGACTTCTGAAAATGTTTTTCATTTTGGCTTCTTATCTGGCGTAATCTACATTGTGTTTTGTTTTATGCACGATATACATTTTGTTAGCTTTCTTCGAAATATACTAGGTTTCTCCAAAATCAATCTCTTCAGTTGATTAGAAGCTACTTCGTTCAATAGAATATATATTTCATTAAATTATAAAGGGTTTGAATTTATTTTGGATCGAAGTCCTTCGCTGCCAAAAACTGATTCAAACGTAACACGAAAAGGAATTTTTTTAAGGAGCCACCTCTTTTTTTTTCAACTCAACATGAGTCTATATTCATCAAACAATATTCTGGACTCCACCATTTAGCTTAGGCCAGGTTCTTCGTGAATGAATTGAACACGATTGTGACTGTTTTTCATTGTTTTTACTGTCGAAGGAAGAACGTTCGTAACCTTTTCGTTTATAAAATTGAAGTAGTTCATTTTCGCTTTCAGAGTCAAACATGATTGGGATGTTGAACGAAATATAACATACGCATGGGACGCAGAAGATGGATATGACAAGGATTATTTCCTTAATGGGACTCCCAAACGATCTGTGGAACCTGGGGCTAAAAACGCACTTATGGTAGCCTTTTTCACTCCCAAAGATGATATCATCGGCTCTTGCAGAGACTATTCTAACCAAGGAATGAGGGTAAATATATTGCTATTGCGCAACTCACTCAAGTATGTGGACATGGTGGAAGATCCCGTTAAACTATTTTCATATGTAGATATCACCGATTGGTCATGTCCAAGCTAAGTGATTCATATTACCAAATCTTATCCAGAAAAACACAATGCTTAAATGCTGATGTGTTCATTGCTTTCACCAGGTCTATATTCTTCAATGCCAGCCTATAGAGTTAATAGGAGCAAGTGTTCTTGCATATTCGAATATGAAATATGAAATGAGAAGATCAGAATGAAAATCCTCATCTTCTAGGTCTCGCTACATATGCCCAATCGTATTCCCCGTCCCAGTGAAGTCTTCTTCCACGTAGGATTAGAAACCCTGGTCTCTGCATCAATCTTACCTTCTATGTCAAGTACTTCCAGCGACGTCAAGTCCTTCGATCCTGACGTCAGAAATTGCTACTTTTCAAAAGAGAGGAAACTTAGGTACTTCAAATTTTATTCTCAGAATAATTGCAACGTGGAATGCAATACAAATTTTACCAAGAGCTTTTGCGGTTGTGTCTCCCATTATATGCCAAGTAAGTAAAACAATAGAAATGATACCGTCACATTGGCCAGTACTATGGTGACACCATGACGAGTTGGTGTCATCTCCAAGATGGTCGTAGAAAACCTTGTGTTACTTTGTCGCACATAAACAAATTCATTTCATTTAGCAAACATGTTGTGAAATACTGAACTATGTTAGTTCACATTTATAGTTTATATAGTTTATGATATATCTCTTATTACGTCTTATGTTTCAGGGGATAACAGCACTCCTGTTTGTGGACTTGCCAAGCTGAAATGTCTAGATGATGCTTCATGTAAGATAGCTTTTATATTAAAGTAGCGCCTATCACTCTTGTGAACCACGTGAAACAATTCCAAATTTTCGCGTGAATTTTTTTTCTGGAATAAATTATCACTCCCACTCAGAAACACAGTAAAATCAACGTTTCAACAATAGAACTGTAGGCTCTTCCGCAGCTGACTTCGAACAGGCGATGAAAAGGGCCGTGCGGCGGTATTGCCAGAATTGAGTTAGTGGCCTACTCTCCTAGTCGGTTGTTCCCAAAGTTTCAAGCATTATTTCCACTTTTTTTGTATGTCGCGAACGGAAAAAAAAATTATTGGTACTTATAACATGTTGAACCTAAGCACATATTCCTGTAAGAGAAAAATGTGAACATTAGCAAGAAAAAAACTGTTTTAGATAAAACCCCACTGCTTAAAAATACTTCTATTAGTCAGAGGGACTTATGTAGATCATGAGTTGCTCAACCAAATTTATTCAGTTAATTGAGAGAAGAAGAAACTTGAAAGAAACGCTGTAGGAATTACTCAAATTGAATTACTTATCTTGGTATAAGTTAATGAAATCGTGTAGGCTTTTACGGCCGGTGTCCATTGTGAAACATGGTGAAATGATCTTCCGGGATGATTGGCCGTGGTCAACTGAAACTCCTTCTCTTCCATGGAATCAGCCCGGAAGATCATTTCACAAGTAAATATTACATTTTCGATTATAGCAACCAACAACTTTCTTTTTCGTCAGATGTTGTGATATCAACAAATTATCAACTAAAACACATGTCATTACAATGTACATAATTGAAAAATATATAATTTATACTGAAAGCTCAAATTATTCAACTTCTTACTGCGAAAATTTTGAGAAGCGTCTCAGTAAAAGGGGGGGTGTTGAATTTCGATAGACGACCAGCGCCACTGTTGCCATTTCATGGCTTGTTTAGAGTCGGTCGTGGTTCAATCCTACAAGAACGATTTATCTCACTCTATTTCATGAATGATATTTCTGGGAATATAATCACATTGTTTTTATTTTATCATGTTTCAAGCTGAATCAGTGAAATTTTCATTTCAGCATTTCTGAAGAGACAAGATGCAGACGATAAAGTTGTTTCTGTTCTGGATAAGTGTGACTGTAGGCCATTATGTGTAGATATAACATATGATGTAGAAATATCAGACGACGAATGGCACTGGTATGAACAAGTACTGGTACAGGAAACGAATGAAAATGTAGTGAATGTATTGGAGAAGTAAGTAAAGTTTTTCAGAAAAAATCGGTTTCATGATTTTGTCGATCTTTGCAATGCTCCCCGGGCTTCGAAGTGTACTCAGAAACTACTTGTTGGCGAAAGAACTGTCTTCGAAATTCCCTTCTTCTGTAGTAAGTGAAACAACAAGACTGTGTTACAATCAGCGAATATGTGGACAGTTACTTTGTTCAATATAAAATTCCAGGGAGAGGCAGTTTACCCATGTTGGAAAACCTACTGGTATCTAGGATCAGATATTATAATACCAATCAAGTTTTGACGAATCCAACAGATCTATATGGAGTAGTGAGCCATATAAAGAGAAAAGTACATTTAGGAAAACGTTTCCTCGGTGTATGTTCTTCACTAAAATATGGCATTGTAATTTCAAATTTGGTTCACTAGCCGGTGTGAAAACCACTAAAAATGTACCTCCAGGCCCTACATAATTATAAAAAAATAAAAACATGAAAACAGTATCAGTTAAAAAAAAAGTGTGACAAATGTGCCTTGCTAAAATGCTGTAGAATCTTGTGGCAACTAAGATCATGAGTCTTCGCTTTTAGATAAATGCATTATACTCAACTTCAAACCTTTGAGAAGACGTTCATTCTGCTGTTGGGTCTTTTAGTAATCCTGTGCAACTCAAGAAAATTATTTGTGGTCATAATTCATAATTTTTCATATGTTAGTAAAAACGAACTTTTCAAGAATGCAGTTTTTCTAACCATCTCAAAACGGCGACAACGAGTACCAAAAAGACATTTCTTTTCGGTTATAATATACAATCCACTGCAATCTATTAGTTTTATTCCATTCTTCAATATCTCTGAATTGTACAGCCTTATAGTAATTTTTTTCGGCTTATTTATCACTGTCTCTATAAACACAATGCTGCGCCAATGAGGAAGAAGTTTGTGATATATCTAATACAAGCCAAGAAAAAATTCACGTCAAATCCTTTCTTGAAATGTCGAATACATATGTCATAATACATTAAAACATATACTATATTCAATTCGAGATATTTCAACAAGAAATAATATTGTAAAAGTGTAATAGACTTGTATAGATAGTTCAATATAGTAATATATGTGTGATTTTTGATAAAATATAAAAAGCGAAATATTTTCAGTTACACAGTATCTGCAGTGAGGATTTTCTTCCGAGATTCTTTTTTCCTTCCAAAGCAAAGAAGAGAGTTATATGAGACGTCAGACTTGATCTCAAACTTTGGTGGTATCCTTGGATTATTCACGGGATTCTCACTATTTTCTTTAGCAGAAATAATCTACTTCATCGCTAAACCGCTGATCCAGAGCTTCAAGAAGTCAGAAGATGTCGATGATCCCGAAACAACAGAGGCTTGATATATTTATATCAACTCAAAACTTATTTGCTTGTATGTGATAAAAATTTCATAATCTATGTTTAAATAAAAAAAATTTGTTATCGATGCCTTTTAATTCATTTTTGACTGAAATCAAATTTGTATAAGTCATTTTCATGTTCTTAACTATAAATTCCTTATTTCGCAACAATAATTGTTACTATAATATCTATTAATGATATATATATATATATATATATATATATATATATATATATATATATATATATATAAATATATATATATATATATATTTCAAAATTGATTTATTGCCTGTTTGAGGTATTTATATATCCATTATTTTTAGCAATGGTTCTATGTTAAAAGTTTTATTTTTGAAGACTAAAATGAAGCTTGTTATATTGAAAATAGTCTATTATTGCTAAAAATATTGAAATATATATAAATATATACTTTTTAAACTCTTTATCAATTCCGCAATACAGAATCTATATGTCTTCGAAGCTTTTCCTATTTAGCACCAAGAATCTATAATGAATTGCCATTTGAAATGAAAAATATGATTAACATTAAAAAATTCAAGTCTGCCATAAAGAACTGGATGAAAGGGATGGGACAAAGGAGAGATGTATGATTCATCGGCTGGTGAACATGTAAAAGCTAAAATGGTTGTATATTAAAATAAATTAAATTCTTGGCTTAATGTTTCACGATTTATTTAACAATATGTATGCTCAACATGTTTCGAGCGTTAGCTCATTTTCAAGACTTGAAAATGAGCTAACGGTCGAAACATGTTGACTATACATATTGTTAAATAAATCGTGAAACATTAAGCCAAGAGTTTAATTTATTTTAATATTCAATTATGTTTCACCAAGATTTAAGCGAGAATTCAATCTCATTAATTAAAATGGTTGTATATATGATAGTAGTACACATTCTTATAATATTGATATCTGCTTCTCCCCAATATTTTTATCAAATTTTCAGATTAATAAGTTTTTTCTCAAATTATTAAAATAAATACCTTGATATGTATGTAAGTATTAAATAAAGCAGATAATAATAAATAGACATTATTCGTACTCACCACAGGCTATGGTCTTTGTGAGAAAATTATTATGTTTGTTTAGGAAACATAATTGAAAAGATAGGTCTTAAAATTAGAATAGTTACTATTGTTTTACCAGTATAATTGTATTACGAGAACCTTAAATAAAGATTATTATCATTATTATATATTAATATGAAGTGATGAACACTTCACAATTTCATCTATGGGAATGAATAGAACTTTCAGATCATAGATACACCACACGTTAACTGACATAATACGTGCATACACGTACATAGTTGTAGGTATTTACCTCAAATTGCTCCGTCTATATTGTCAAGTATTATGTGATATTTTCATATATCACAGAAGTTTTGACACAGCTAAAATATCCTACAAAACATCAACAAGTGATGAATCATCAAATATTTTCCCCAAAAATTACAAAAAAATTCCAGAAAAAAGAATTTTTTTCAAAATTTTATTTCAAACAATTTTAATGGACGCTTGTCATTCTCTCAGATGCATTCTGTGCTTGTGCACTAGAAACACGGTGGAAATCAAACCACCATCTCTAGTAAGCCAAAAGCGTTATGTGGATTTCATTTCCTGTAACACACATTTGTTCATAACATATTATTTACTTTCCCTAGTAAATGCTTATCGTCCTCAATCTCAATTTAACCATATTGATTATATTGGATCGTTATAAAACTTGTACAAGTATCAAACATTTTGATATGAACAGGAAAATAAGGAACCTACAACCAAATATAACCCAGATAACAGGAAAATTAAGCTAGTTAAGAATTTCTCTATTCATTTACTTTCTTTATAGGTTTCATAAATAACGTCAAACCAAAATAGCATTACGAAAACGTTTTTATATAAGCTTATTTATTATATATAAACATATTTATAAAAACATATCCATAGAAAATAATTTTTATATAAATTTCATTTTTGAACACATTTGAACTAGGTACTCTGATATCGGAACAAATAAACACCAACAGACAATTCTCAAAACGAACTCATCAATCAAATTGAAAATGTTCATACAAAATTCTTGTTAAAATCAACCTGACAATACATAGGTATGCCTTTGTGAAAAGCATACTCATTTCGCGAAGTAAAAAAAAATTTAAATCGAATTTATTTACGATTGAGAAGATTCAGAAACTATGTGTAGATTTCAAGAAATTAATAGTTAAGAGAATGATGATTCATAAATATTCATTTTTCAAAATAATCAAATTTCTGCTTTGTCAATAGCAGGTGTTTCAAGTGAAGTTATGCTACGTTGCAAAATATTTTGGACAACTTATTTTGATGTCATCTCTCTTGAGTGTTATTCGATTACCAATGTCAAGTTACTATGGCTAGTCAAAGAATAAAACATAACGTACAACACTGTAAAGGACGCCATTGATATACCCGAAGCGTTATCGAAGATTATCGCTGTCTAATAGGCAACTGAACTGGTTTCAACCTTCTGATTCGCTGAAAGTCGAGAAAATAATCAAATTAATGGGATAAAAATAAATTATTCATCTAGTGGACTGGCGGGTCTGTCCTACAGCATTTATTGGTCAAATTGAAAAGTTGACCAAATTTGAAAAAATTTAAAGAAATGAGCCCATGTTAGTTTGTAGACCCTTTGGAACTTGGTTATTCTCTGTTCATTAGCGATTCAGTTTGAACCTGAGGACTGTATAACTTCCCCGAGGTATTTAAAGTGGCCTACTTGCAGAATTTCACTATGTTTTGTCATAACAGAAGATTTATTTTTTGGTTTTCTTTCCATGTATTTGGTTTTATCATAAGAAATTTGTAACCCGGTTTTCTGGGCAATTTCATGCAGTTTTTCCACGGCGCGAATGGCTTCAGTTCTGTTGTCTGTGATGATAGCATTATCGTCTGCAAAGGCGAGACATTTGACATTTATTCTATTTTCTTTTTTGATGCCCACTTGTATGCGTTTCACATGAAGTTCCCATTCCCTTATGATCTTTTCTAAAACAATATTGAAAAGAATTGGCGAATGTCCGACCCCCTGCCGCACACCGATTTCGATTTCAAAGGGATCTGATATTTCACCCATAAATTCTACCTTGTAAGTTGTACCTGTAAGTGTCTGTTCTATAATTGTTCGGGTCTTTCGATCGATTACAAATTCTTTCATGATTTCGAAAAGGGTTTCGCAGTCTATATATATATATATATATATATATATATATATATATATATATATATATATATATATATATATATATATATATATATATATATATATATATATATATATATATATATATATATATATATATATATATATATATATATATATATATATATATATATATATATATATATATATATATATATATATATATATATATATATATATATATATATATATATATATATATATATATATATATATATATATATATATATATATATATATATATATATATGTAATCGATCGATGTAATATGTAATCGATCGATTACAAATTCTTTCATGATTTCGAAAAGGGTTTCGCAGTCTATATATATATATATATATATATATATATATATATATATATATATATATATATATATATATATATATATATATATATATATATATATATATATATATATATATATATATATATATATATATATATATATATATATATATATATATATATATATATATATATATATATATATATATATATATATATATATATATATATTATACTAGCTGCCCCGGCGAACTTTGTTCCAACTTAGAGGCATCAAATGAGCAGATTTTCGAATTTATCGAGGTCAATTTTTTTTGGATAATTAATGTTAATTGAAAAAGCAAGTATTTCAATGATTCTTTATTGGCTATATATTTCAGTGCATCGGTTCCACTTCTTAGTGAAGAACTTTGTGATAGACGACATTTTTCAATTTATCATCAGGTGCAAGAACAAATAACGCAGATGGTCTTGCCACCCGTGTACATTCCACATATAATCGTAATTGACCATGTGAAACACATGGATTTTCTATATTCAGGCCACAAACTTTTGAGAATTTGAAGTGTGATTCGCTTAATGTCATGGCGAATGCAAGTCGGATCGGAAATTGGAGTAGTTTAAACTCAAACGGCATGTCGGTTGGTATCATCGGGATCCTTGGAATGAGAACTTCCTCACCTTCGAATTTTGCTTTGAGTATCGTCAACCGCAATGTTAGATCTCGCACTAACAGTGGCTGAAACTACTGACATGAGGAATGTCCAGTTCCACCAGGAGCATCCAGGAAATATAAACCACCATTTCCATGGTCAATTGCGTTCATCATTGTATCATATACTACCTTCTGTTGGTGATTCAACAAGGCTACATTCGTTTGAACTACTATATCTAAGTCCTGGTGAACATATTCAAGTCACCGGGAAAGCTCCCGTACAAATTCTTGATTAAATGCGTCATTCATTTCACGATTTGTCTTTTTTCATTCCTAACCTGACTAATAAATTACCAAACATGAGGTAACACAAGTCTTCCATCAATTTCAAAGCCCGATTATGTTTCTCCTCATTCATCTGGGTCGGGATTTCTTGTACTGACACGAATTTGGTGTACGGTATTTACCTGAGATTTACGTTGTTTGTTTATTTGTAACAGCCGTTAACATATGTTTCAAGCTTATTGGCTCTCATCAGAACGGCGTAGTTCAAGTTATTAGATGTTACACACTTGAAAGTTGATTAAATATATATATATATATATATATATATATATATATATATATATATATATATATATATATATAGGCCATTTTAAATACCTCGGGGAAGTTATACAGTCCTCAGGTTTAAACCGAATCGCTAATGAACAGAGATAAAAATAACCAAGCTCCAAAGGGCCTACAAACTAACAAGGGCTCACTATAACATAAAGTGCATTTCGAGAGGCACCAAATTGAGGCATTATAACACACCGATTCTTCCAAAAGCAATCTACGCAGCTGAAACAATGGTTATTGGCGGCCATTCAAGAATAAGAGAAATAGAAAAACAAAATCAGAAAACGACGAGCAAAGTTCTATGCACATGTCGACAGAATGAAACAGTCCAGAATACCGAAAAAACTGCTCAATATAATTATGAATAGTAAATGCGGAACAGAGTGGCTAAAAGAGGTCCAAAAAGATCTACAACAGATCAATATAAAAAATCTCGAAGATCGCACTGAATGTCGCTATAAAATCGCACATGTAAAGTTTGAGCAAAAATTGAATCGTCAACCTGGAGTAAAGTGGACAGATGAACGGAAGAAAGAGCATTCAGAGAGGATGAAGCGTTTTTGGGAGGCAAAAAAGATGAAGCAAAAGTCCTAATGATTGCGAATTCAAGTTCAGTCGCTCTCCTCATGGGGAATAATCGAAATAAAAAAAATATATATATATATATATATATATATATATATATATATATATATATATATATATATATATATATATATATATATATTTATATATATATAGTAACATCCAGGTATTTCATTTTGAAGAATGCGGATGAAACGATTGTTTTGTTTTGTTTTGAGTGAACACAGGTCATTCTCCGAAAGTGAGGTCACAGGTCACATGTTGACAATCATGAGGGAATAACATCAATTCTCTAAATTACTTGAGTTTGTTTTTCATTTTCACATTCGTGCAGAGAAAACACTCCTATGTGCATTAATTCCTGCCTAAAAACAGCGTTTAGAATTTTCACTTTATGTTGTTCAGATAATTCGATCGAATGCTATTTGAATTCATTTCAGAATGTAAATGCGAACTTCATATAATTTGATGATTGAATTGAAAAAAAATTTGTTTCTTATGTAAGTGTAAATTAATAATTATCAATACGGAGGATTATATAAATCGTCAAGTTGATAGAGCAAAATAAAATTATCGAAGGTTGTACTCATTTTCCCTGATAACAATCGTAATGATAAAAATGTACAATCAAATGAAATAGAATTGATTACGAAAAAGACTGAATCGGAAGGAAATATTTTATAACCTCAATGGCAATATTTAAGTTGATATCAATTTGTTTCTGTCGTAAATCAGATTTTCAAAACCAACACATATTTCCCATATATATGTTTGGCTGTTTTGGTTATGGTTGTTTTAATGATGTCAGCACTAACAGCTTTTTCTTATTTCACATGAGTTTTTGTAACAAATTCATAGCTTTGCCAAAACGAATGGATAATCTAATTTTATAAACTACTTTGGATATCAAACGTTATAATTGTTGATTTCGAAAAATGTAATTTTGTTAATCAAGTTGGCTATTTTGCCTCTTCAATATTCATAGGAATAATTCACAGCACTAGCTTTGGACGAATATTATTATAGTCTTCTTCACCGTGACGAAACCTCTGAAAAACTCATGGTGAGCAAATGAGGAAGATTTTAATTTTGGATCAAAATGTACATAGTTGTTTTCCACAATTGTGTGTTGAAAAAAATTTTCCAAAAACATATATAGCTTCGTTTACGTGATTCGAAGTTTTTTCATTTCAAGTCTCTAAATGCACACTTCTTACACAAAACATGAAAAACACAAAAAATATTCTTCTGCATAACAAAGAATATTTGAGAACAATTCTACCTGAAAAAATATTTTGAAACGAGATCAAAATTAATAGATTAATAAAATCAACATCATTGTAACGATTGTTCACACAAAAACTTCTTGATTATTTTGTTGTAAGTATCTTGAAAATACTGCATATCTGAATGTGTATTTTCGAGAATCTTAGAAAATGACCAGAGAAATCATCCTATCTATTATTTTCGGAATACCATATATAAAAATGCTCAATTTATAGATATTTGTATTCCACAAAGAAAACGTTTTCGCAGAGCATACCAAAAATTCAGAAGGTGCTTCTCTTCTGTATATTGGTTTAGAAAAAAAATCTCGAAGATCGCACTGAATGTCGCTATAAAATCGCACATGTGAAGAAAGGAAAATTTGGATTCCCATTGCAATTTCAGTGGTATCACTGATTGTATACGTGAAAGACTATACGTGAAAACGGCGCGATACACGATGGCCAATGAAGAAAACATGAAAAAGAGCAACGATGGAGATGTCAGTTACTCGAAAAAAAATGTAAAGTATCAGGGGTTATCTAAAAAATACTACGAAAACTCCAGTATTCAGGGGTTAAATAACATATGTGGAAGCGGATAGTATTTACATATTTGAGCGGTGAGTTCTTGAAATTCCATAACTAAAAGCAATAAATTTGCAACGTCCACTCCAGATTTCAACATTTTATATTTAGCAGGATACTTTCCATTTGAAATCATTTTTTTCCGACAGTGTGTACTTGATATATATTTGTGTAATTATATATCAGTACACTTGTACATATATGCATATATATATATATATATATATATATATATACATATCTTGAAATTGATTTATTGCCTGTTTGAGGTATTCTTTTTAAAAGTTTTTAGCATTAACAGGCTCTTTCAATATGAAAAAGTTTATTTTTGTTGACGTTTCGTTGTTATATTACAACTTCGTCAAAACTAATGAATAATTGAATTTATGAGTTACTATGGATATCAAATGTCAAACTTAATTTTTTAGAAAAATCAAATTAGTTTTTTTGTATTTTCACTTAATGATTTTCATTATCAGAGGAATATTTCTGGCTCAGCATTCGCTTCGGAAGTTTTAGTCTTCTTCACCATGAGGAAACTTCTGAAAAACTCATGGTAAGCCAGGTGATTCTTAAGTGTGATTATATTTACATATATACAATTACATATAGTTTTTTATATACTTATCCAGAATGTGTATATTGTTCGTTTATGTGTGTGAAATTGAAGGTAGATCTGGAAAGAATGAGTTGTGAGATGTGATGTTTTGTGATTGTTGTGTGTTTATTTTGCGAGTGTTATTTGTGAGGTTTATTAAGTTGTTGTAGATAGAATTTAGATGTTTAATGTCCGTTCTTTCATTGACTGTGTTTTCCAAATTTTTACGAATGTGTAACATTTCTAAAATTTCTCTACATTTTTTGTCTCTTTCAGTTGCCAAAATTTTCGTATTTTTGTAATCAAAATCATGTTTTTCTGTTATTTTATGTTTATTTAAGGCTGTGATTTGAGTTTTCGCGTATTTATGTGCTTTGATTCTTTCTTCGAGATTTTGTGCTGTTTGACCGATATAGCTTTTATTGCAATTGTTACACGGAATATTATAAACTGTATGAGTTTTTCTCTGAATTACAGTTTTACTTTTTAATTTTGTATATATTTCTTTGATTTGATTTTTGGCAGTATCTGCTATTCTTAAATTATAAGGTTTTAATATTTTAGCAATATTTGTACTTAGTTAGTTTTGGAATATATGGTAAGGGAATGTAATTATTTTCGTTAGATTCATTTCTTTTTGAATTTAAAGTATTATATAATTTATGAATTCGCAACGAACCATAAATTATATAAGTAATCATCATTATTCCCAGAAAAAGGGTATAATAATTAATTTTATAGATAGATCACTAAAATTAACATCACCATGTTTACGACATGAAACACTTGAAGAAGTTCGTACTCTTCTCATGAAAAATAATTACCCATCAAATTTAATCAACAAAATCATGAAAAGCAGAATTCATAAATTATATAATACTTTAAATTCAAAAAGAAATAAATCTAACGAAAATAATTACATTCCCTTACCATATATTCCAAAACTAAGTACAAATATTGCTAAAATATTAAAACCTTATAATTTAAGAATAGCAGATACTGCCAAAAATCAAATCAAAGAAATATATACAAAATTAAAAAGTAAAACTGTAATTCAGAGAAAAACTCATACAGTTTATAATATTCCGTGTAACAATTGCAATAAAAGCTATATCGGTCAAACAGCACAAAATCTCGAAGAAAGAATCAAAGCACATAAATACGCGAAAACTCAAATCACAGCCTTAAATAAACATAAAATAACAGAAAAACATGATTTTGATTACAAAAATACGAAAATTTTGGCAACTGAAAGAGACAAAAAATGTAGAGAAATTTTAGAAATGTTACACATTCGTAAAAATTTGGAAAACACAGTCAATGAAAGAACGGACATTAAACATCTAAATTCTATCTACAACAACTTAATAAACCTCACAAATAACACTCGCAAAATAAACACACAACAATCACAAAACATCACATCTCACAACTCATTCTTTCCAGATCTACTTTCAATTTCACACACATAAACGAACAATATACACATTCTGGATAAGTATATAAAAAACTATATGTAATTGTATATATGTAAATATAATCACACTTAAGAATCACCTGGCTTACCATGAGTTTTTCAGAGGTTTCCTCATGGTGAAGAAGACTAAAACTTCCGAAGCGAATGCTGAGCCAGAAATATTCCTCTGATAATGAAAATCAATAAGTGAAAATACAAAAAAACTAATTTGATTTTTCTAAAAAATTAAGTTTGACATTTGATATCCATAGTAACTCATAAATTCAATTATTCATTAATTTTGACAAAGTTGTAATATAACAACGAAACGTCAACAAAAATAAACTTTTTCATATTAAAAAAGCCTGTTAATGCTAAAAACTTTCAAAATATATATATATATATATATATATATATATATATATATATATATATATATATATATATATATATATATATATATATATATATATATATATATATATATATATATATATATATATATATATATATATATATATATATATATATATATATATATATATAAATATATATATACTGATTTTCTTGGGTTATTAAGTCTATAGAAATTGTCCAATTACAGAAAATAATAACAATGTTTAATACATAACTACATAATTAAACTGAAAAAGATATAACGAAGAGCTCGATCTAATCTAAAAAAAATAGTAACTTATAACTACATTATAGCATTCAATGAAATATTACAAAGAACTCAATTTGAATCAGTACATTTTAGTCAATTTTCTTTGTTCACATAACTCTGATAATAAACTCTATGGAGTCGAAGTGAATGTCACAATTATTGGCAACTCTATTGATTGTAGACTCTGTAAACCAAATGGGGGATTGTATTAGGTAGTTGGTCCTCGGAGTTTCTAGGTGAAATAATTCTGTATTACAAGAATTTTGCCTAGGAATACGAAATTTCAAAGCGGAAAATATATGAAGACAATCAATACTATTGTGCAGTAATTTGTACAAAAATTTGATAAAGTTTCTCTCCTCCTCTGCAATGAGATTAAACTAAATCGACTCAATAATTCGTTATTATTGACTTATCTCTGTGTTTAAGCTTTATCTGTAGGGACCAAACTACGAAGTTCAAAAACCTTCTCTGAATAGCGTCAAGATGGCTTCGATGGCAAGTGTAAATAAGATGCTAGATCATGCTGCCATACTCCAACTTGCTACGGATTAGGGTATTGAATAGTCCTATGAATGTTGAGGAATTATTAAAATATTTGCCATTAGGTATAACGAATCCATATATTTTCGCAGAAGATGAAATGAGTTGGGTGATGTGTGGGACAAAGGAAAGCTTTTGGTCGAAGACTACACCAAGATCTCTCTCCTTATCAGAACGAGAAAGAACATGACCACCGACGCTGTAATCACAGTCAATTCTGGTATCTTTTCCTTGTCAAATAGACCAACATTACACTTTCACATATTCAAACTCAAATAATTGTCCTCACACCAACTAGCAACATGGTCCAGCGTTGCAGGACCATGTGATGCAGGTAATAGTGCTTGAGGGCATTCAATGTGATATGGATATAACAAAATGTCCTTAAGAATCACTACATAATCGGTGCTGACAAATATCGAACAAAGTGGTCTCAAATTTTGTTCACCCTGAAACAAAAGAGTTCGATCAAACTCATTTGAGCAAAAAATATTCTCAGCTTAGGTCAAAGAACAACACCTTAAGGTTCGGCCGTTGTTTACCTAACACACTCTGTATAAAATGTCTGATATAAAGCGAAATAATGAAAAATTTCACAAATATGATCGTAATTCCTTAATTTTTTTCCTGGCAGCTTTCATCAATCAGCTCTGAAGGTTTACTTCAAGAAAAAATTCTTCCTAGAAGCGAGAACTTTATGGACTTTGTCCAACATCGGTGGTGTCTTGGGTTTATTTACAGAATTTTCATCGATTTCTGTAGATGAATTGATATATTTTCTATCAGTTAGAATAATTGGTAATCATAGAAGTTATGAATATTGGATTTGTAATAGAAATTGAAATAAAAATCATTCAAGTGCTATTCATTCTAATTTGTAAGATAATGAATATTCGGTATGAGTACCCTCTCAAGAAAGAAAGAAATTTCAATATTCATTTAAATTCACAATGGTTCTTCTATTTCATGGTATATATTCGCAGGCAGACATATAATTTTCTTGCAAATATACCCATTTACTGAACGAATAACATGAAAAGAAAATTTTCATTGATGTTCCTAAAGATTTCACCAGGGCAGACAGTATAAATAATATCAATATACTATGACTTCATATTTGATCTCATATTTCAGAAGATCTCATGACAGAACTCCAAGATCCATCCACATTCGATATACTCTTGTGGTATGTCTTCTGGTTGATCAAAGAAGCACATATAGATAACGATATAATTGAATTTTAGGTCAAATTATTTTATTAATTATCAAAAGTAAGTGGAGATTTGTATCTCTTTCTTCTGCTGATGTTGATGACGACAAGATTGGGTTGTACCCTAAACTCTTCGAATTGAAAGATCTTTTGACTTCAGTGTTTCAATAATCTCAATAATCTAAATAATTCCCCTCATCTGATTGAAAAAGTGTGAATTATTTTTCAATTATCTCAAAAGTTTGAATAGCAATAATTCAAGAACTATGTACATTGTTGCAGGAGTTCCGTAACGCAAAACAACACATCCATATTCACGAAGTTTGCATGAGGAAAATGATTGAAATGGGAAGTGAAGTGTAGGTACAGCTCAATTGTAGTCACGTGCAGTCATGATAATTTTCCTGTGCGATATTAATTTCCATTCTTGATTTTCCTCCAATTCAACACACTAAACTGCAGGTAGCTCGAGATAATTCACATGAAAATGGCAGAAAGTGAACATAACGATCGTGCAGAAAAGTACGAATTGAAAAGGAGACGAAATTTGCTCCAAACTGTACCAAAAATTTCACCGAATAAATTTACACCAAAGCTGAAGAAAACTTTCATTGAATATTGCGAAAGTTCAACAATACAAGGGTTGAATTATTTGGTGAAGGATTCCTCCGCTCTCGAAAAGTACGTATAGCATGTTTTTCTGCTTAATTTATTGATTACTCGTACTGATATTACAGGAATTTATGTAATATAGAGGTGGTAATCCAGGTCCTAGTTGGTATTACTCTTTCAAAATGAACTGTTCAATTTCATTCCATTTTGCTTTCGATATTTGACAAAAGAACTGATAGAAAACATATTTCAATGAGTAATCAAAAACTTGCTAAGTTTAGAAATGTTTAATTGTGATTCCTTTATTTCATTTTGAAAAACAGATTACAATTTAATCACAAATTAATTTACAAATGTTAAGGTTACGTATTATCTATGAATCAGTTTTGTTAATATCCATTTTTAAAAAGTAAATGCACAGTCAAATTTGATTTTGATCACATTTTGATATTAAAAATAATCAGAATCACTGGCTCTAATCATATTTCAAATCTATCAGATCTTTTTGGTATTCAATTCTCATTATCGATAACCTAACTTATATAACAATCTTTTAATTGTAGTTTGTATCGTGAAATTATATAAATCACTTGATATATCTGGATAAAAACCTTTTTCCTTTTATGCAAGGTGTCAAAAACTTTTAATATGAAATTATTTAGCTATACTTCTCATATGAAGCAATAATTTCGGTTATACTTCGGCAGAATTTATCTGTTTTCTTCATTTTGGGACGAAATTCAGAAGATGATAGCGGTCGAATGGTCGTCCGAAAAATTGGTGTCTGATATTACCTGTTTATGACATTTTCCATCAAACTGACACAACGTTTGTAATAGATTCTCCCATTCTTGAAAGGAATGGTCTTTGAAGGTTTCAAGAGATTTCAGCTTTTATCTGCAAAACTTTTCTTCTTCCTGATATCTTGATCGTATTCGTACATTTGGAATGCGACAGGTACTAAAAAATTGAATATAAAAGAAATTGAACTCCCTACAATTACTCAAAATTCAAGAAATTCTAGAACCAATTATTTTCTCAAACATCTCTCAACCGTTTTCGAACAAATTTTCATAATTTTTTTCATTCATCCCTTTTTTCCGCTCTAATATTGTTCTTTTTATTCATAATTTTTCATTTCATTCTGATACATATAATAAGAATTTCATCTTGTTATTGTAGAATCATCATTAATAATTACATGTTCACCTTACCGTGTTTATATATTTATAGATGTTTGTCATATGTTGAAGAAAATGAAGATAGTTTTATGAAATTGAATAGTAATCTTCAGTATTCAACAAGGAACAGGGATGTACTACTTATTCCTATGCATAAAACAGCTAAATTCGAGCACTATCTCTATTATCAGTATTAAAATATATAGTATCTAGTATTAAAATTTTCAACTATTTACCATCGAATTTGAAAGTACTGAAAGCTCATTTGTTTAAGAGGAAATTAAATAGCTGCTCTGAACAAAGCCATACTAGTGTGGCAGAGTAATTCGAATGTAGGCAATAATGTATGAATCAATTTTTTGTATCATATGTTTTTATGTTTCTTGAACACAAATGTTTTTCACCATGTGAAATTGTCTCAAAAGTTTAATATTCTGAGGAATTTTTTTGTTTTCTTTTCAAATTAAGTTGTATATTATTGTAAATATATATTCAAGCAATATTTTTGTTTGAACCAATATTTTCGCTCGAGTGCTGAGTGGAAGATCCGACTCAAAACTGTGCACTGTCCTTTTGAGAGCTTTATTCTTAGTTGCAATTATTGTATCAATTGAAATGTAGAAAAATTTTAGAATGTAAGGAATGTTTCTCAATAAATTCATTTTATTATTATATATCACAATTCAATTCAGATTTCCAACATCTGATGATGCAGAAGAGCTTTGAAATGCTGACATGTATAAGTTTTGTAATATGCATAAAAAATATTCGTCTTCTACGACGATACTAGCACTACCAATATATTAACAGTAACAATTATTTTATTCTGGAAATACAATATAATTAACAACGTCAATTGAGGAATATACAAAAAACTGATGAGGGGAGATTTTGTTTTCAACGTGACAAGACTTGAAATAGAATAACGCAGAAGCTTCTCAGAGCACAATTAATTTTTTGTTTGAAAGAAAAATCTATTGCGATATTATGCACCCGGAGAAGAAACTGCTCTAGCCATGTCATTTGACACATGTATTGTCAAAAGTAACACCTCCTTCCTCGCATCTTTCACCGTACATTATATACCTAAAGGTTCCTTTTAATTCATTTGCGTTCAAAATCCAGAACAGGATCCTTGGTTTCACTTTCGTTCAGACTAAACCTAGAGCTCAAGAAAAGAGTGAAAACTCGATTTTGCATTCAGTTTTCTAACCACCTCAATCAATTATGACGTCTTCACTGAACTGTTGATAATTATACAATTTACATTTTAATAACTGTTTATTTTACATTTTGATAATTATTTTCTATGGTGTTATTTCAGATCGTGGTGGTGCATTACAGTAGGTCTCTGTATTTTTGGATGTATATACATGAGCTATGGAAATTATAACAACTGGATAGAAAAACCCATACTAGTTTCACTGGCTACCAAAGATCAAGGTATTTGGGAAATACCTTTTCCAGCTACAACAATATGCCCAGAAACAAAATACTCCATGGAATGCTTGAATTATACAAAAGCAATAAAAGAACACAAAAAAGGAATATTAACTGACGAAATACAAAGGTATGGCATAATATTCTGAATTCAAAGCATGTTTCTCAAAATTTTCTCTTCATTATCTAAGAAAAATCCATCAATAATAGAATCAGTGAAATACCAACCAAAAATTTCGGGATTTGAAATGTTTTTCCACTGCAATTTTTCATTTTGAAAATACATTACTTATATACAGATTTATATTCCGATTTTTCAATTAGCATAATAAATCGAAAGTGTAATTAGGTGAATACATAACTGCTTTTAAGTATTGTACAAATCGCAAATCAGTATTGATCCTCCTCTCGACACATCTGTTTTACATATATTCGAATTTTTTTCATGATATTTATGCCCAAAGATCAAACTAATCTATAACGTTGTCTCTGTAGCCAAGTGGGGAGAGTGACGCACCCTTTTTGGGGAGATTTATTAATTACCAAAAGCAGTTTTTTCTGAAATAGTTTTCTGTATATAACATGAAGATTAAAAATAATATAAAGAACATTCAGAATGGAAATTTAAATATTTAATTACCACAAAACTTAACCATTATACAATTAATTTCAATAGTATTTAGCAAGTAGGTTGGAACAAGTTATATTATTTTGTCAAACCAACAGGTAAGAAGTAGATTGGATGAATTATATAATGTCAAATTGAATAAAAATTAGATTAAGCTAATTTAAGAAATAAGATTTTTCAGTAGAAAAATCCATGTAAATGAAATTTTGTTGACTTGACGTATCTGTGAGATCAGGATTTGAATCCAGAGAGACATAGCACTTTCTGTACGTAATTAACTTTCAACGGTTATATTATTGAATAAATTATTGAATGGGTAATGTCCAAAGATGACGAACCTATCAAATTTAAAAAAAACTCAGTATTAATTATTATGATTATGAAAATATATGTTAATTCCAAAAAAATGATGAAGCCACTCTCTCCTCAAACTCCAGAATTGCAAATAATTCATAAATTCACAATAATGAATATAAAAATATTGGAATATTTTTTTCAATAAAATCAATTCACATGTCTTACTTTGTAAATACACACTCGAATTATATTTCACCACATGACGAATGTCGAAAAAAATCATAGAAAATATTACCTTACCATAAAAAACACAAATTCTTATTGAAATCTTAAGGAAATCTGCGATAATTCTGAATATTAATCAAATATTCCTTTTTACAGGCAATTCTTCGATTATATGTCGCTCACATGTTTGCAATCAAACTATGGAAATGTGTCAGATGGTCCAGAGTTTTTCGATGATGATTACTTCGAATCTCTAGATGAAGTAAGTCATAGATTTATTTGGATATCACAGAAAACTATATTCAATTTACGTGTTTCCAATGGCATATTTTTGTCATGCTGAATTTCTAGAACTACTCGATTTCTATTTCGATAAAAAGTTTATAGTAAATTCAAATATAAGAGCTTTTGTGGGTCAGATATTGGAGAAAGTATTCAACGATTTGTAAGCAGATGTTCTAGGTTTGAACCCCAGATATATATATATATATATATATATATATATATATATATATATATATATATATATATATATATATATATATATATATATATATATATATATATATATATATATATATATATATATATATATATATATCGTGTGGGGTTGTTAGTACCCCCATCGGAGCCCCCCCTGTTGGCGGATAGAGGAAAGTCTCCTAGATATAGGAGACACTGATACACAAGGCGGATCAAAAACTAACTAAACAAATCCATTTGCGTCTGTTCAGTATCTGACGGCCAATGGTCAGCGTATTTTTCTCTAGTTAATGCGGCTGTATTTCAATCTTCCCGAACGCAAAAATCGAGTCGAACACCCTGTTCTTTGTTCAACTTGATCGCATGATGAAAAAAAGATCAAAGAATCACTACCCCAGGCACCAGTCGAAAGACTGGCTTCATCGGATTCTGGGGGATCAGGGACACCATGCGAAGAAGAATCGGAGCTTCTCAAAAACCTTCCATAATCTCAAAATCGAACAAAAACATCACATTAGTACAATTAACGTTAATACACTCGCTAAAACAGGTAAACTGAAGCAGCTCAACAACATGAGAAAGTTCAATCTGAAAATTACCGCTTTCCAAGAAACGCGATTCATGGACGAGAATCATTTCGACACCGACAGTTTCAGAATCCACAAGGAGAATCCTGACGTGAAAGTGAAGGACAAATTAATGCTTTTAGGTACCGGATTCGCGATACACAAGTCCATACACCACTCGGTTATTAATTTCACATCGCCCAACGAGAGAGTCTCGTTGCTCTCTATTAAATCAGCTACTAAAGCTTACACTTTAATCAACGTGCACGCTCCCATTAATCACCACAACAAAACCATTCAGGAAAGCGTACAAGATTTTTGGGAAACATTGGAAGAAACAACCAATAAAATACCAAAACACCACGTGAAAATCTTGCTAGGATATTTTAACGCACAGCTAGGTAAGAAAAGGGAATTCAGAGATACTACGGGTCCCTATACCAAACACAAACGTACCAACAAGAACAATGAAAGGTTAATCGCGTTCTGTAGGAACTTCGAACTCAAAATCATGAGTACTCAATTTAAATAAAACTGCACATAAGCTATCTACTTTAAGATCGCCCATTCTCAAGCAGGGTGAATATCAAATTGATCATGTCGCAATTTCCAAGAACAACTTAAAGGAAATTTTAAATGTCAGAACTTGCAAAGGAGTCTTTGATTCAGATCACTATCACCTCCAAATAACAACAAAATTTCAATCCAATGGAAATAAAAAATTTACACCCAGAAAAGTCCGGTCGAATATCTGAAACTTCAGAAAGATACAATAATTTCACAAATCAATCAGGGAGAATCGAAGAATTGGGAAATCCTTTCAAAGAATACTCAGAAAGCCATCCCACTAGAGCAACCTCCTAGCACCAGGAAACACCGCTGGTAGAACGTAATTTGCGACCAAGCAGTCGACAAGAGAATAACAGCATGAAAAAATTCAACGTCCATAAAAATTACGAAAACTGGGAGAACGTCCTCATAACTCAAAAACAGGCCTCCAAAGTAATTAGAACCGAAAAACGGAGATCTGATGATAATAGATGTCACGAAATACAAAAGGATTTCATCAATAATAATACTAGAGATTTTTACCAAACTTTCAGAGAAAACTTGCGAGGATACTAAGCTCCCAGTCTTTGCTTCAAAAAAATCCGATGGCTCTTTGGGAATCAACACAAAAAATAACTGCAAAATGTTTGCCGACTATTTCAGCACCCTTCTGAACTGCAATCCACCTTAAGAAAAACTCAAGTTCGACGTTTCGAGGTTTACGCATCCAGACTCGCAAGCCCCTGATATGGAAGAGATTACGGCAATAATCAAGCAACTCAAAAACAACAAAGCATCAGGAGAAGATGGGATTATTGCGGAACTCTGTAAACTGAACGATACTAATTTGACGCAAAAACTTCATCATATATCAGAAATAGGGAGAATGGAACAGATAAGGATTAGAAATACGCGCTGATTTATCCATACAATCACATAAGGAGGAACAAAATGGATATCAATAATTACAGGGGAATTTCCTTACTCCCGGTTGCGTTGCGTACAAAACACTTTCTAAAGCAGAGAAGAACACCAAGCGGATCCACAAATTGGGGAACACCAAGCTGGATTCAGAAAAGGCCGATCATGTGCTGAACAGATCTGGACTTTGAATATGATATCACAGATAAGGAAATGTAGAAATACAGTGATCACATTCATTGACTTCAAGAAAGCATATGATTCGGTAGACCGCGAAACCCTTCTTGAAATCATTTGAAGAATTTAGAATCGATCGAAAGACCCGAAAAATTATAGAACAGACACTTACAGGTACAACTTCCAAGGTAGAATTTATGGGCGAAATATCAGATTCCTTTGAAATCCAAACCGGTGTGCGGCAGGGGGACGGACTTTCGCCAATCCTTTTCAATATTGTTTCAGAAAAGATAATCAGGAAACGAGAACTTCACGTAAAGGGCAAACAAATGAATATCGAAAAAAGAGATAGAATAAATATCAAACGTCTCGCCTTTGCAGACGATATTGCTATCATCACAGACAACAGAACTGAAGCCATTCCTGCCGTAGAAAAACTACATGAAAATGTGCAGAAAACCGGGTTACAAATTCCTTATAATAAAACCAAATAGATTGAAAGAAAACCAAAGAATAAATCTTCTCTCATCACAAAACGTGGTGAAATTCTGCAAGTCGGCCAAGTTATACAGTCCTCAGGTTTGAACCGAATCGCTAATGAACAGAGAATTACCAAGCCCCAAAGGGCCTACAAACTAATATGGGCTCACTATGACAAAATGTTCATTTTGAGAGGCGCCAAATTTAGGCAATATATCACAACGAGTCTTCCAGAAGCAACCTACGCAGCTGAAACAATGGTTTAGGCGGTCATTCAAGAATTCGAGAAGAAAAAATACGAGAACGAAACACTCTCAGAAAGATTTACGGGCCAATCAATAGAAACGGTATTTGGATGAAAAGACCTCAGAATCAATTGTATCAAAAGACAAATAAGATAACGGAAGAAATCAGAAAACGACGAGCAAAGTTCTATTCACATGTCTACAGAATTAAACAGTCCAGAATACCGAATATATATATATATATATATATATATATATATATATATATATATATATATATATATATTTACGAAATATGGGTTTCGACGGGTAAATTTCAATAACTTTCATTCCAATAACTTTTAACAAACAATAAATATCCTTTATTATCAACTGAAAATAAACACAACAAAATGTCAATATCACTTATGCCTAACCTTATTTGCAAAGTGCTCCACTATGCCGACACATGGTTCCTACTCTTGTTCTCTAACCAATCTCGAAACGGGAGTGTCTGAGGTAGTTCGATGTCCTGAACATCGACAATGCATCTCTAGATGAGCTCTGTGGTCGTGCCTACGACGGTTCTCAACAGTCTCATCATTTCTTCAAACATCCATAAACCATTGAGAGCAAATCTGTAACACTGCCCCCCCCCCTTAGTTTTGATCGTTCCGATCAACGTCACCATTTTCTTCTATGCTCCTAGTATTTCGCCAACCTATCCAAATGTACGACTTTCGCCTTCAATCATGGAGTGCGTTGGATTCTGTATACCTTTATCAATTTAACCATTCCTTGATAAAATTTTGCCATTACCTTTTTCAACATGGTATACAAGTCTAAATTTTTGTCCACAATTCCAACACACCGCCCAGGATCATTTTCAGGTCTAAAACCAATAATTCAGTTATGGACCAAGTCCTTACTAGAATATGAAATAATTTTCCATTTTCTATAATCCGAATCCCTGTATTATTATACCCATATACTGAACCCTAACTTCTTGTCAAAACCTTTAACGCAGGAATAAGACTTTCCTTTTAGGTACTCTCCGTTCTTTGCAAAGGCCTCAGTAATTCCATTCCATTTACCGTTCATTTTGAGAATAGAACTTTTATCCCCCAGATTGAATACTTCTGCCCTTGGTATTTTGGCTGCTTTAAATTTCAGGGCTCTCACCAAAGCATCACATCCTGTGGATGGTTTTCTCTGTTGTCGATGTCCCCTGAGTCGACTGTCCCTTAACCCTTTCACAGATCTCTTACTTGGTTGTGCCCTCATTCCTTCCGGAGCCAATACATAGCCCAATCCATTGAACATCTCGATTTCTTGAAGGGATTTATTCTTTCCTTTGCTCCTACCTTTACGTGCACTTTGTTTTTCAAGATAATAGGCAGAGGAAACCTTGTGTTCATTCAAATCCTCAGGATTAGTCAGTTTTCTACCTCTACTAGACATTACTTCTGCTATATTTGTCACATCAGAATCTCCTTGTTCTGGACTTTCTTCCTCTTGATTCTGTATGTTCATTCCCTGTCTGTCGTCATTCATCATGTTTTGCTCTAATCCTATTACATTATCTAAATTACCTGGAATCCTTTTACCTGTCTCATTCAAAATCACGTCTCCTGGACACATGAGTTCATCCCTTACTGGACTCATTTCAAATTTCAATTTCCCTTTGTCTTGTCCCAAATTTGCAACGAAATTTAATAAATGCTACTTGTCTTCCTGCCTTTGCTGTTGGCGGCTTTGTTCTTTCTCTAGTCGTCGTTGTTCTTTTTCCAGTTTTTTCTGTTCTCGACGTTTTTCCTTCTCCAGTTTTTCCTGTTTCCATTGTTTATCCTTCTCCAGTTTTCCCTGTTCCTATCGTTTTTGTTCTTCCAGTTTTTTCTGTTTTCGTCGCTCTTCTTGCTCGGCAAATTTTTGCAAAAGTTTTTCTAACATTGCCTCCATTTTTGACTTCTCGTTCAATTCTAGTTATTGGTTTATCCCACTTCTGACACCAGTGTTACGAATTATGGTTTCGACGAATTCCAATAACTAACTTTTAACAATCAATAAATATCCTTTATTAACAACTGAAAATAAACACAACAAAATGTCAATATCACTTATGTCTAACCTTATTTGCAAAAAACTCTACTATGCCGACACGTGGTTGCTACTCTTGTTCTCTAACCAATCTCAAAACGGGAGTGACTGAGGTAGTTCGATGTCCTGAACATCGACAATGCAACTCTAGATGAGCTCTGTAGTCGTGCCTACGACGCGACGGTTCTCAACAGTCTCAGCATTTCTTCAAACATCCATAAACCATTGAGGGCAAATCTGTGATTAAATATATGATGATTCATATATATATATATATATATATATATATATATATATATATATATATATATATATATATATATATATATATATATATATATATATATATATATATATATATATATATATATATATATATATATATATATATATTATATATAATAAAATAGAGTTATTGAGAAACATTCTTTACATTGTAGAATTACATTCATTTCAATTGATACAATAATTAAAACTAGGAAGAATGGACTCTTCTCAAAATGACTGAATTCAGTTTTGAGTCTGATCTTCCATTCAGCCCTCGAGCAGAAATATTGACTAAATTTATATTAACAATTATATACAACTTTATTTGAAAAGAAAAGAAAAAAGTTACCTCAGAAATATTAAACATTTGAGACAATTCCACATGGTGAAGAGCATTTGTGTTAAAAAATATATATAAAAACATATGATATGTATGTTAAACATGTGATACGTATGTTCATATATTATCAAAACATATGATAATATATAACGTATGACAAAAATTTGATTCATACATGATTGCCTACATTCGAATCACAGTTTCATTCCGAATAATTTCAAAAATCTGGACCTTTCCTAGAAAAATAAATTACCTACTTTTGTACGAATATTATTTCCAACAGACCAGTGAAAATTATATCTTTGCCTTTTGTACATATGATACTGTGGAAACATCCCGATATAACGAAGTTATTCAAGAAATACTTAATTAAATATAGCAAATAATGATCTTAATTTTTCAGTGTAAATCAGTTTCTCTGAATTTGAGTTACTGCAAATGGATGGGACGTGCATATGATTGTGATGAACTATTGAAACCCATTCTGACTGATGAAGGATTGTGCTACAATTTCAACATGTTTGACGTACATGATATATACGCCGATGATGTGTAAGAAGAAAGCCTCCTGAACTACACATAAAAATATACTTCTATTATTGAGAGTAAAAGGAATTGAATAATATGTAGACTTAAGTTTTCAAATGGGTATACAGAATTCCTCATATGTCGTCAATGCTTCATATTCCTTTGAAAGATGGATGAGTGCATGTCTTTGAATACCATATGATAAGAAACAAAAATTTTTTGACAAATTTTTTTTATGATGGTTGTGCTTCTCGAATTTTTGTACGATGCAATCATCATTTCATTTTGTACGAATAAACTTAAATAAATTTTGAAACTACTAGAGCAACACCGACTCATCAGCTAATAAGAAAATATTTCAGAAAATTAGATCAAAACTCACATGACGACCTATTCTAAAATAACTTCTACATTGATAACTGATTCATCATTTTTTAAAGGCATTTCTCGTTTTACGGGCTACAAGCATAACTTATCTGATTTGTTTCGCTATTATTGAAAAAGATCACTTTTGGTAGTATGGGAACAAAGAATACATCTTAGGTTTCAAATCCATGATGTATTTTTTCTTGCTCAGTCACTTCTTTCGAGTACGCTCATCCTGCACGATGAGCTGTAATAAGCTTCTTTTTTCGTTCCTTGATACTGTACTATCTCATTGCACTACACCTCAAAATTCCCAAGTGTCTAAACAGACGCCTCTTTGCACTAGAATTTTTCACTCATTGCACTAGAAACTCCGCAGACGAGAACCGTGAATACCAAATGCTAAGCAGGTAGAGTTTAGTTTTTATTCATAGATAATGACTTCTGAAAATGTTTTTCATTTTGGTGATTTCGTATCAGTCATACTTTATCATCTGTTTTGGTTTATGCACTACATAGCTCGAAAAACTTATGAAACCAAACAAATCCTGTGATTAGAAGCTATTTTGCATAATATAATATGTATTTCATTGAATTATGGAGAGTTTATGTCGGACCAATTACCTTCGCTGCCAAAAACTGATTCGTACGTACCAAAAAAATATTTTTTTGAGTAAACCCTTCTTTGTATAAACTCAAAAGGATTTTATACTCATCGAACACTATTCTAGACACAACAATTTCGTTTAAAGTTCAGGTTCTTCGTAAACCAATTGAACGTGATTGCGCCAATCAGATTCTTCTGTTGGAAGATGAACGTACAATTTCTATTTCATTTGTGAAATTGAAATAATTCATTCTCACTTTCAGAGTCAAACATGATTGGGATATTGAACGAAATATAACATACGCTTGGGACGTAGAAGATGGATATGACAAAGATTATTATCTGGATGGAACTCCCAAACGATCTGTGGAACCTGGAGCTAAAAACGCACTTATGGTAGCCTTCTTCACCCCCAAAGAAGACATAATCCGCTCGTGCACAGAATATTCTAACCAAGGAATGAGGGTAACTATATTACCATTTCGCAACTCACTTCCATTGTTAGAAAATGTTCACATAGTGGATGATACTAGTAAAATAAACAAATTGCCATTTTTAAATCGAATACCTTGTTTATATGTAGATATCGCAGATTGCTCATGTAATAGATTCATATTACCAAATATTATGATTCATATTAACAAATGTTATCCAAGAAAACAAATGCTCAATTACTGAGGTGATCGTTGCTTTTACCATGTCTAAATTCTTCAATGCCAACCTCAGGAGGTAAAAGGAGTTAGTTTTCTTGCACATTTGAAATAAGAAGATCAGAATGAAAATCTTCATCTTCTAGGTCTCGTTACATATGCCGAATCGTATCCCTCGTCCCAGTCAAGTCTTCTTCCACGTAGGACTTGAAACCATTGTGTCTGCATCAATATTACCTTCTGTGTCAAGTACTTCCAGCGAAGTCAAGTCCTTCGATCCTTCCATTAGAAATTGTTACTTCTCAAAAGAGAGGAAACTTAGGTACTTTAAATTTTATTCTCAAAATAATTGCTACGTCGAATGCAATACAAATTTCACCAAGAGCGTTTGTGGTTGTGTATCCCATTATATGCCAAGTAAGTAAGACTAAAGAAATGCTCATCTTCAAATTGCTCAGTAATATGGTGAAATCATGACTTATATGTGTCATCTGCAAGATGGTCGCACAAAACCTTGAAACTTTTGTCTAACATAAACAAATTTATTTCATTTCTCAATAATTTTGCATACTGAAATTTTAATTTCACATTCACAGTTCATTTAGTTTAAGAATGATATTTTTCTCATTATTTCTGATGTTTCAGGGGATAATAGCACTCCTGTTTGTGGACTTGCCAAGCTGAAATGTTCAGATGATGCTTCATGTAAGATGGCTTTCACAATACAGTAACTCTTGTGAGCACCAGAAATTATTTCAAATCTTTTCTTGAATTTTTTTTCTGGAAAAAATCTTTACAATCACCCAGAAACACAGAAAAGCCAACGTTTCAATGTTGACATATATACCTATAGGTTTCACCCTATAGGAACGTTTTACCTTCCTCTTCTTTATAAGTGCTTTGTGAATATAATCACCCTGTTTTTATTTCATCATATTTCAAATGTATCATCTGAATCAGTAAAATTTTCATTTCAGCATTCTTGAAGAGTCAAGATGCAGACGATAAAGTTGTTTCTCTTCTGGACAAGTGTGACTGTAGGCCATTATGTATAGATATAACATATGATGTAGAAATATCAGACGATGAATGGCACTGGTACGAACAGGTAAAGGCACTGGAAACAGATAAAAAGGCAAGGGATGAATTGAAGAAGTAAGTAAAGCAGCTTTCCAGAAAAAATCGGCTTCATGATTATGTCGATCTTTGCAATGCGCCCCAGGCATTAAAGTGTACTCAGAAACCACTAGGTGGCGCTAGTACTGTCTTCGAAATTTGCTTATCTGTTCGTACGTGAAACCTCATTGCTGTGTTCCAATTTCTCGAACATGGAGATAGTTACTTTGTTCGATGTAAAATTCCAGAGAGAAGCAGTTTACCCATGTTGGAGTACCTACTGATATCTTGGATAAGATATCCTTACAGCTATAACATTCTGACGAATCCTACGGATCCGAAAGGATTGGTGTGCCATACGTAAAGAGAAAAGTCCCTTTAGGAAAACAGGTTTCCTCAGTGTATGTTCTTCACTAAAATATGGCATTGAAACATTTGCTATTTGGTTTACTAGCCGGTGTAAAAACCACTGAAAATGTGCCTCCAGACCCTACATAATTACAAAAAAAGGAAAAAATAAAAACAGTATCAGTGAAAGAAAAGTATGCCAAATGTGCCTTGCCAAAATGCTGTAGAACCTTGTGACAACTACGATCATGAGTCGTAAGACAATAAATTCAATGGGCAATGAATCTACTCTGTGATAATTCATATTTAAATGAGAGGTAATAATAAAAACTTGTTTGACAATCACTGACTGAACAATTCTTTATTCGACTAGTTTCGCCTTTCACAGCATTATCAAGAATGAATACATATTACAAAGACAACCTATAAATATTTTGCAGATCTGTTCGGGCCACCTTGAATTCCGTCATAGAGGTGGGGGTTTCCAAATTATCAGAGATTTAACAGCGGGGAGTGGTTTAGGTCTAACTGGTCATTAAGAGGATTGTATTTATCGGATTTTTGAAGTTTATTTATTTCCATGGCTTCCAGGTAGTTCATTTTAACTCCTTTCTCACAGTAATGAAGTATCTTAGGTTTAAAACAACTTGAGATCTTATGTCCGGTCGACTCTAGATGTTCCCGAAAAGCAGATTGTCCGTTTTTTACGTGTTCTTTTAGCCTAGTTTCAAAACATCTTCCGGTCTGGCCAACATATGAGGACTTACATTTTTCACAGTCCAATCTATAAATTCCAGACTTCTTCATTGGCTCGGATTCGGACAATTTGTTATTAAAAATCATTCTATCTAATCTGCTGTGACTTGAAAATGCTATATTTAAATTATTATTCTTGACCGCTTCATCAATAGACTTTTATATAGGCCACACTACATCAATAGTAATAATGACAGAAATGAATTAAGATATGTGAGCATCCCTTATACACACGTTTCCTCTTCAAAAATCATTGAATTCTTCAAGAATAATAATTTAAATATAGCATTTTCAAGTCACAGCAGATTGGATAGAATGATCTTTAATAACAAATTGGTCGAATCCGAGCCAATGAAGAGGTCTGGAATTTATAGATTGGACTGTGAAGAATGTAAGTCGTCATATGTTGGCCAGATCGGGAGATGTTTTGAAACAAGGCTAAAAGAACACGTAAAAACCGGACAATCTGCTTTTCGGGAACATCTGGATTCGACCGGGCATAAGATCTCAAGTTGTTTTAAACCTAAGATACTTCATTACTGTGAAAAAGGAATTAATATGAACTACCTGGAAGCCATGGAAATAAA
This sequence comes from Henosepilachna vigintioctopunctata, assembly GCA_030704895.1. Taxonomy (NCBI): domain Eukaryota; kingdom Metazoa; phylum Arthropoda; class Insecta; order Coleoptera; family Coccinellidae; genus Henosepilachna; species Henosepilachna vigintioctopunctata. The sequence goes on from JARQZJ010000091.1 coordinate 6,903,925, forward strand.
TAAACTTCAAAAATCTGTTAAATACAATCTTCTTAATGACCAGTTAGACCTAAACCACTTCCCGCTGTTAAATCTCTGATAATTTGGAAACCATCACCTCTATGACGGAATTCTAGGTGGTCCGAACAGACCTGCAAAATATTTATAGGTTGTCTTTGTAATATGTATTCATTCTTGATAATGCTGTAAAAGGCGAAAATAGTCGAATAAAGAATTGTTCAGTCAGTGATTTTTAGACAAGTTTTTATTATTACCTCTCTTTTAGACAAATTCAGAATACTCAATTTAAAATCCTTGAGAAGATGTATATTTTTTAAGCGGTCTTTCAGAGATTCTGGATAATCCAAGAAAATTATTTGTGGCCATAATTCATAATTTTACATATTTTGGTAAAACATTTTCAATTACTATTTTTCGGCTTTCGAAGTGGAGCATCAATACTTAAAAAAATCGACAATGAGTACCAATATTTAATAGTGTTGGCGTTTACTTATGTCAATCCATTATAATTGAATACAAATTAAAATTCAAACTCTTGAACTTTTGATTTACACTTCATTGACAAAATAGCATGACGCGTTTATTGACAGTATAGCATGATGCTAACAGAATACTGGAGTAACCTGTTAGCATCTGAAGAAGTCGTTTGTAACGACGAAACGCGTCATGCCATGTTGTCAAAGTGTAAATCGAAAGTTCAAGAGTTTGAATTTCAGTTTAAATTCAGTGAATACCAAAATGACATTTCTCATCGATAAATGGATGATACAGTCCAATTCAATATATTAGTTTTATTCCATCCTTCAATTTCTATGATTTCTCAATTTTTTTTTTGGTTCTTTATCATTGTTTTGATGAACAAAATGCTGAGGTAGGCTGCGCGAATGAAATGGCTGCCAAAAAGAGAGAAGTTTATGATTATTTAGTCATGAAAACTTTTCTTGGAATGTGGAATACATTTCATAATACATCAATCATATCCTTAACTCAATTCAACGTATTTCAACAATAAATAATACTGTAAAAGTGTAATAGACTTCGATAGTTCAATATTGTGATATATGTGTGATTTTTGATAAAATATAAAAAGTGGAATATTTTCAGCTACACAGTATCTGCAGTGAGGATTTTCTTCCGAGATACTTTTTTCCTCCCAAAGCAAAGAAGAGAATTATATGAAACGACAGACTTGATCTCAAACTTTGGTGGTATCCTTGGACTATTCACGGGATTTTCACTATTTTCCTTAGCAGAAATAATCTACTTCATCGCTAAACCGCTGATCCAGAGCTTCAAGAAGTCAGAAGATATTGATGATTCCGAAACAGCAGAGGCTTGATATATTCATATCACCTTAAGAGTTATTGGCTTCTATGTGATGAAAATTTTTAAATCTCTGTTTATATAAAAACAATTCAATGTTATGAGCCAATCATTCATTTCTTTTATGAAACGAATTTGTTGAAAGTGCGAGAAATAATAAAATAAAAAAAAAGTCGTTGCCCCACTTCGAGAGACGTGGTGCGACTGACGAGTTCCTTGCAGAACGAAACAAATCTGTCTCGCACTTCCATCAGGTGTGGCATCGATTTCAATATTTCTCTAACATTTATCCCTTGAAGACATCACATCGTACACGTTCACATATCTAGCTCTACTATAACATTCTCTTGATTAATTTGAATTTTTCGAATGAATGTTCTAGTGTTCATTTTCTTAAATATTTCATTCAGTGCCATAAGCACAATAAATTTCATTTTTATATATATATATATATATATATATATATATATATATATATATATATATATATATATATATATATATATATATATATATATATATATTGTCGTTTGTTTTCATTCGAATATATTGAACAATTATTCCATTATCTATCACAAAATATTTATACTTACACATCTGGTTCACGAGTTGCGCATATGGATATCATTTCCTGGAAGATAATTTTTTTATAACATATAATTGACTTTTCCTAGTAAATGCTTATCATCCTCGATCTGAATTTTACACAGTTGATTATATCGGGTATGTTATAAAAATTAGACAAGTATTGAACACTTCTTTATATGAACAGGAAAATAAGGGTTGTAGGTCAACCTAATATAAACCAGATAACAGAAAAATGAAGCAGTTAAGTATTTCTCCTTTCATTTGCTGGCTTCAAATGTTATAAAAATGTTATTTAACTGAAATAGCGTTGTAACATTTTTAGATAGACATTCCAGAACATCTAGATACTAGGTATTTCAATAACGCAACATATAAACTCCAACAGACTATTTCTCAGAATTAATTCATCATTATCAAAACTCTCATATAAAATTATATAAATAAATAATGATTAAATTTATTGAGAAAGTTTCCCTACATTTTAAAATTACTTTCATTCAATTGATACAATACCTACAACTTAAGAAGAATGCTCACAAAAGGACTGCATTCAGTTTTGAGACTGATCATCCATTTAGCCCTCGAACAAAAATTTTGTTTGAAACAAAATTATTGGTTCAGATTATATTCAGAACAATATATCACTATATTTGAAAACAAGAGAAAAAAATTACCCCAGAAGCATTGAACATTTGAGACGATTTCCAATGGTGAGGGACATTCTGGGTAAACAAATAGACAAACATATTAAACAATAAATTGATTCATACATTATTGCCTACATCCGAATCATCGAAGTATTCTGCCACACTATAGTACACTATAGTATGCTTTTGTATAGTACACTATTAGTATCCCTTAACATCAATGTCTTAACTTTCTTCTGAAACAAATGAGCTGTCAGTAATTTAAAATTTGACGGCAAATGGTTGAAGATTTCAAAACTCTGGTATTGAAATTTATATGAGAGTGAGTGCTCAAATTTAGCTGTTTAATGCGTAGGAATAAGTACCGCAACACTGTTCCTGTTAAATACTCATGATTACTATTAAAACCTTACACTTATAAAAGGAAGCTGATATTCAAAACCTAAAAACACATTTTACCGATTTCACTATTTTTTGTTGTGTTTGTTAGTCAGGAAAAACATTCGAAAATTTGCGTGTAAAATTAAAAAATTTACGAAGACTGAATTGATAATATAAGTAAGAAACAATTATCAATTCTCAAAAAGAGGATGTAAGAAAACTAAATATCTTATCAAACATTTCGGTCATTTCAAAGCTATCACGACTTATTTTGAGACTTCTATCTATTATAAAATTTTGGTGAGTTTAAACATACACGTTACTAACGTATCACGTGGTATATTTGATTATAAAGAAGAATACACAGTTTTCTTTAATTTACAGTTGAAATTTCTATTTGAAAAATGATAGCTATCAGATATACAAACTTAAGTCGCAGAACTCGCTTTGCAGCAAGTCAAAGACATAAAAGACCAAGTCAAACTGACGATCCACGCGAAGCTCGAAATGAAGTTGAACTGAATCGATGGAATCGAAATTAACAATATGAAAAGGTTGCGTTCAACTCCTTTAGACCTGCATTCAATTAAAACTTTGAAATAGATTACAGCTCACAGCAAATCGTTGTTATTGGACCAATGAATGTTGTGTTTCAATATTGCAAGGCAAAGTTCAATTGTTATTCATGAGGAAATACTACTAATAACGCGGCAAAATATTGCGCGAAGAGTCAATTCAAATAGAGGTTTTTGGTACAGCCACCAGAGTCACTATATTCATTGGTTTCCGGGAATGGACTAAATTCTGAACATTTTTCGACTTATATCCAGCAAGTATCTCATATAATTAATGATGAGATATATGAGACAAGTTGATACGAAATCAGGAACTTTCAACTATAGAACAGACCTGTTAATCACTATCAATATATCAAACGTGTTAATATAGGAAGTATTGCAGTCCCTTCGTAAGAGAGTAAGTCCCTGGCTCAACACGAGATAAATATTGAAAACAAAGGGTATTCTCTACAAATAGTAGAGCATGCCCTTTCGTATTCTTGAAAAATATTCAAATAAAAATAAATGGGCGTAAAAAGTTCGCCAGGTCATCTAGTATACAATAAATCAAAATTAACACACCTGGCTTGAGTTTCACTAAATATATTAAAAACGGGTGATTAAGCCAATGTCAAGAGTATACAATGTTACTCAACAGTGTACTCTTGGTAATGGGTTAACCAATCGAAATATATGTAGAGTTTTCAATATATTTATTGAAACTTAAGCCAATTGTGTTAATTTTAATTCATCGTTTTTAAGATAATGTTTCACCAAAAGACAAGCGAACCCTACGTGTCATTTATCTATATAGATTGATTTTTCTATTTACAAGTGAGTCAAGTATTCAAGTGAAGTTATGCAACGGTGCACAATATTTTGGACATCTTGTTTCAATGTTAGGGCATCTTTCTTTATTTGTGTACAAATATCACTTTGCTATAGCTAGTCAGAGAATAAGACAAAACATTTAAATGACAAATTACTATGGCAGATAGACTATCGACTGTAAAAGTCGTCATTGGTAAATATACCCGAAGCGCTATCGAAGACTATTATTGTCTACCAGGCAACTAAACTGAATTCAACCATCTTATTGGCCGAAAGTCGAAAAAATAATCGAAATAAGTCTCCGTTAGGATAAAAATAAATTATTTAGCTAGGGGACCAGCGGGTCTGCCCAAAACCATTTATTGGTGAAATTGAAAATTTACCCAAATTTGTAAAATTAGAATAACTTTCAAAAATCCGTCAAGTGACGTGAAATATGGAAGTAATCGGTGAAAGTAAGCAAAAGAATCGGAGCCTCCACTGTGTATAATTAAAGTTCAACAGTACACAAAAATTGGACTTATCGTCTATGTTGTATCACAGTTTTTTCTTTTAACTCTTAGTACCACAACGAAGTCAATGATCTGTAGACTTTGGGACAGTCCATCCACCAGTTGGCTGCTAGATCGCCGCTTCATAATCACTTTTCATCGAGTAACATTTATAGCTTCATCTATATATTTTCATCGCAGATATCCTATGTATCTCGTTATCTTTGTGAACCTTACCGCAATGAGTATTATCTGCGTGGTTGTCTGAATTTATTTGTAATGGGTCAAGGCATTTACAGAGATTATTTCTCTCAATACTTATAGATGTAGCTCTGATCGATTTTCAAGGATCTTTATCATAATCAATTAGCACTTTCCGAGCATTACCAGAAATAGGCTCTCTCTAAACCAGATCTCTCTTTTACCAGAAATAGGCTTCCTCTTAATCTGCCACTGTTTTCTGAATTAACTTGTTAGAGCCCAGTTCATCTTGAAACTTTTCAAGTCATCGAACCTACTATCCGGAAAGGCGTCCTTGATCTACAGCTTCTTTCGTTAAGATATTTTGACCCTAAAGGTCTTTAAAATCATTTTCTGATAGTAATATAAAACATATGTTATTCATTACCTACCAGATAAGCATGATAGAAGCATATTGATAAGATTTCATTTCCACCTGGACATCAACTTTGTCCTACTATCGATCTCTGCATTTAATGAAAAAAGGAAAGCTGCACGTGTAGTCAGGTCAACGTACGGGAAAAATTTATGATTCTTTTTATACACCACTCAGACTAAGAGGGATATTTCGTTCACCTTATCTAATATATTATCTATGATAGACAATCTAACCTAATGTATAGAAGTAATTGAGTCTCTTTTCCGTAGATTAAAAATAGGCAAGAAGTACCGGATATAGTTGGTGTCTGCAAATTTCCTTACAAAAAATTTTGACAATAAATGATACTTCACATCTCTTAAGAAAATCTTCAGAATCCTCAATGATCTAATTCTTAAGCGAAATTGAGTATTTTAGTTCTAGATGATACAAATTAAATTAGCTGATTCGAGGAATTTCGAGCTGATTCGGAGTTCATTTGTTCGAATGAAAAATATTATTTCAATGAGATTATCGAAGAAAAATCATGTTGTTCGTTAGGAACAATGTTCAAGGTTTCTACTTTGAATTCTCTCACTGTCAATCAATAACCTAATCTATTTTCCATGATCTTCATGGTAAGCTTGAAGGAATATACAGTTTACTACTAAACAAGTCAATTGAAATAAAAAGTGGTCCACCAGATAATGGAATTCCATTGAATTGAATAGTGAATTTTATTACGCAAATGATACAATTCTCAGTGTGGTAAGTAACATCCCTAGAGTAATATTCAAAGAAATGATATACATTCATAGAACTGAACAATCTATTAATAGTAAAATAGACAACAACAACTTGTAATCCATATATAGTATTTCGATTCAGGAAGTAAGAAGTCTTTTCCTCAAAAGCGTAGAGTGCATTTTAATGAAATAATAAACCTTTGGCTATGGTAATGATTCATTCATACTAGGTATGAATCATCAGCTTCATTATAATATTCTTGTTATTTCGTAATATTCGTATTATGTTCACATTATTGCATCGTTTCATCATTTTTCAAGTAGAAATTCAATATGTTTTATTGTTTTTATTACTTCAATTCTTTTTGCATTTCAATTAATTTGTGAACTTTCCTGTTTCATATGCTTCTTAGTTGTTCAAGGTGTAGGTCAAGCTTAGGTGTAGACTTATCGGATTGTCCGCTAGGGAGTGAACTGGTACGATAAGGAATGTGAATATTCTCATGCATCTACAGAAACAGTTCTGAGCTGTTTGTATAGTAGAAGATCCGAAATGAAATCTATTTCACCGAGCTGATAATAGAATGAAACATATTTTATAACAAATTTAATATATTGGAAAAAATGTTAAAAATGGGTTGCCTAAAAAAATCCTAAACAGACAATTTTTAATTATTTTGAAGAAATGATTTTTTTTAAATGTTGCAACATCAAGATAATAAGAAAATTTTTTCCCTGACTTGAAGTATGAAATGTATAGAATGTGAAGCCGTTGGGTTGGCCATCATTTACCGGGACAAACTACTCGGTTGTCAGGTATAAACAGGTATGTCGATGCAAGTTACCTTCACTTGATTGGATAATAGAAAAAATTTTATATCAATATAATCGCTGTTTCATTGCGGACCCGTTGATATAGGGTTGTCTGCAAAAAACTTGGTCCTAATAGGGGTTTACGAATTTTCAAGATTTCAATTTTAACGCGAATGGAAATGTGTGACGGAGAGATCCGAGTTGAGTATAGCGTGTAATAATAAAGGACACAACATGGCAGTCGCATGTAATTGGAAGAAAATAAAGAGTTTTGATTCCAACTTTATACCGCCATGTTGGATTTCCCTACTACAAAAAATTTTAAGAACTATATGTAAATTCTATGTGGCCTAATGCAACTGATGCTCAATGTACGAAATTGAACCCTGAAAGCTAGTTGGCATTTAGATGTTTTTTTAAAACCGACTGGTTTTATCGGAGATCAAACTTCTTTGAAAATCCAGGACATTGTCGAAATGGAAGAAATTGAGGAAGAAACTAATAATGAGTCAGATGAATTCGAGAATCAAAATTATACTTCTGATGAATCAGATAAGAATAGGAAATATTTATTATAATTCATTCTTTATTGATATTATTTTCGTATTTATGCTGTTTTTTAATAAAATTTTCAAACGAAATACAAGATTTTTTGTCTATCTTTTTTTTTATTTATAAATTTGAATTTCCGGCTGTCCACTTTATTTCTCATAAATTTTTCCAGAAAGAAAATAAATTTCAAAGTATTGATATATTATTCATTATTTACGTCTTTATATTTTGAGTTACAAAAACTTGTATAAATATATATATATATATATATATATATATATATATATGATACTTATAAGTCAATAAGTAAATTCATTTATATAAATTAATTAATTTAATTGAGGTTATATTGTTTAATATTTTAGTATTATTATATCATTATAATTATTATTATTTACAACTCCAATATCAGTTGCTCCGAAATAACGCTCACTGTTTACTATAGTATCGCTGTCATTCTCTGTCGTATGAATACCGAGCATGTGCACTTTCTTATATTCGAGGTCCCATTACATGCGACTGCCATGTTGTGACCTTTATTATTACACGCTATACTCAACTCGGATCTCTTTGTTACACATTTCCACTCGCGTTAAAATTGAAATATTGAAAATTCGCAAACCCCTATCAGGACCAAGTTTTTCGCAGACAACCCTATATCAACGTGTTCGCAATAAAACAACGCATATATTGTTCTCAAATTTTTTCTATTATCCAATCAAGTGAAGGTAACTGACATCGACATACCTTTATACATGTCAACCGAGTAGTTTGTCCCGTTAAATAATAGGCAACCCAACGGATGCATATTCTATACGTTTCATACTTCAAGTCAGGGAAAAAATTTTCTTATTAGCTTGATGTTGCAATATTTTGAAAAAATCATTTTTTTTTAAATATTTAAAAATTGTCTGTCCAGGATTCTTTTAGGCAACTCATTTTTAACATATTTTCTAATATACTAAATTTGTTATGAAATATATTTCATTTTATTGAATTCATTCTTCACCTCGGTGAAGATCGTTTTTAGTACGGATCTAAGACTAGTATGAAACATATACAAAGCCTCTACGTGCTCACTGCGTTTGTTACTGAAGGATCTGCAATGCTCGAGAGAATTTATCTCGTTTATTCGATAGAGAGAGCTCATGCGCTTAGTTCACGAATTAATCTTCGCTTCATTTTGAAGAAGGAACTTTGGTGCGTTTGGAAAACCATCGAAACGTGATTGTTCGGATTTTGTGGGTTGTGCTTCAGTTAGCAACGTTCCTGAGAGTTTTATTTGAAATATTTTGATATTGCGATTAACAATCTCAGTATTGACAAACTATAGATAATGTATATATATATATATATATATATATATATATATATATATATATATATATATATATATATATATATATATATATATATATATATATATATATATATATATATATATATATATAGTTAATATATAATGTAGATGAGTTATTATACTCATCTATATTATAAAAATTAATTGCAAAATGTGTTGGTAAACGCATAACTCAACAACACCTGTACCAATTTTGTCAATTTTTTTTAAATGTTCGTTGAAGTCGAAAAATGGTTTTCACAACGAGAAAAGTTCGAATAATTGCCAGAAAAAGTCTAAAAACAGATCATTTCTTTTTCCCATACAAACGTTTTCTAACTAAAATGTAGAGTCATTACAAAATTTCGGTTATAAAGTTTAAATAGACTATGGCACACGTTACTAACATGCCACGTGATATATTCAATTATAAAGAGGAATAAATACATAATTTTCTTCAATTCACAGTTGAAATTTTTTTTTCAATGACAGCTATTAGATGTATCAACTTAAGTAGCAAAACTCGCAATGGAGCAAGTCAACCTGACGAGCTCGGGAAAGCTGGGTATGAAGTTGAACGGAATCGATGGAATCGAAATAAACAATATGGAAAGGTCGAATTTAAGTCCTATCGACCTGCATTCAATTGTAACGTTGAAATAGATAACAGTTCACAGCAAATCGTTGCTATTGGACCAATGAACGTTGTGTGTCAATGTTGCAAGGCATTGTTATTGATAAGAAAATACTACCATGATACGACCAAATACTGCGCGAAGAGTCAATTGAAATAGACGCTATTGGTACAACCACCAGAGCCACTATATTCATTGGTTTCCGGAAATGGACTAAATTCTGGAACATTTTTTGACTTATATCCAGCAAATGTCTCATATAATTAATGATGAGATATATGGGACAAGTACTTGATACGAAGTTAGGAATAGAATAGAATAGAATAGATTTATTAATCTCACAAATTATCTACACAATTGATTGTACAAATAAAAATGAAATAAGTCAAAGTAAGTAAAATATAAACAAAATTTATCTGAGGCAATAAGCCCTAAACTCCTCAATCGTGTACGGTTCACACGTCATTATGAGTGACTGAACCTCCTTCTTAAAACGTTTATGACCCGAAATATCCTGCAGACGTCTGGGCAAACCATTAAAGAGCTTGATGGCCATGTACTCTGTACCTTTCTCGCGAAGAGAAGATGAGTGCATTGGAAGAAAATATGGAATTAATTGTCTGGTTCTGTTAGTATTCTTATATTTCTCAAAGTAATGCTGATTCTTGTGAAAGAATACAAGTAATTTGCAAATATAGAGCCCATATACCGTGAAAATCTTGTGCTTCCTGAAATGACCACGGCAAGACTGTCTATAATCAAGTCGCAGTAATGTTCTCAAGGTCCATTTCTGGGATACAAATATACTACCCAGATGAATAGAACCTCCCCAAAATTGTATTCCATACGATAAGATCGACTGATAATTAGCATAGTAAATGATCTTCAGGATATGTAAATCAATCTGCTCCCTAAGCATAAAAAAGGTGTAAGAGACTGAGTTAAGCCTCTTTATAAGTTTCAAAATATGTATATCCCATTTCAGATGTTTATCCAAACTAATACCCAGAAAACTCACATCATCCTTTACCGGAATTTGGTTTTCCGAATCACCAACATATTTAGGATAGAGCTGTCTAGATCTATCAGAACAAAAAAAAATACTCTCTGTTTTCGAAAAATTCACCATCAGTTTGTTGTGGAGACACCAACTTGAAAGTTCTTTTATTACAGACATTGCTGAGGACAATACGGAGTTAATATTCTTAGAATTAATGAGAAAATTGGTATCGTCTGCGTACATAATTGCTTTAGATCCCAGACCACAACAGCTACCGGGCAGAGAATTAATGAAAATTACAAACAGAAGGGGTCCAAGGATACTACCCTGTGGAACTCCCTTCGTGATGACATTATCATGTGATACATAAGTTATACCATCCTTTAACAAAACCACTCTCTGTTTCCGGTTACTGAGGTAACTGGAAAATAGATCCAGCTGTTTATCTCTTATACCGGATGCTTCTAGAAACTGTAGCAGTAGATTATGATCTACTGAATATGTCGTTTAACTATAGAACGGACAGGTTAATAACTTTCAACATTAATAATAACAGGTTAATAAACATCAAGCGTGTTAATATAGAAATTTTTTGATAATTCGACTGATTTCAAATAACAGGAACACAGGAACTATCGCAGTAACTAGTCAGCTAGAATATATATATATATATATATATATATATATATATATATATATATATATATATATATATATATATATATATATATATATATATATATATATGTATAAATAACATCAAGGTATTTCATTTTGAAGAATGTTGAAACGAATATTCTATTTTGAGTGAACACAGATCTTTCTACGGAAGTGAAGTCACATGTTGCCAGTCATAAGGGAATAACATCAATTCGCTAAATTACTTGAGTTTGTTTGTCATTTTCACATTCGTGCAGAGAAAACACTCCTACATTAATTCCTGCCTAAAAAGAGCGTTCACAATTTTTACATAATGTTACTCAGATAATACGATCGAAATCTATTTAAATTCGTTTCAGAATGTGAATGTGTGTTTCGTATAATTTGATGATTAAATTGAAAAATAATATGTTTCTTATGTAAGTGTAAATTCATAGTTATCAATATGGATCTTAAAATAAACTATCAATTCGATAAAACGAAATATAATTATCGAAGATTGTACTCACTTTTCCTGATAATAATCATAATGACAAAAATCCACAATCAATTGAAATAGAATTAAATACGAAAAAGATTGAGGAAGTAGGAAATTTTTTGTAACCTCAATCACAATATTTCAGTAGATATCAAATTGTTTTTGCCGTAAATCAGATTTTCAAAACCAAATTATGGTTTCGAAAAAACACGTATTTCCGATATATATATGTATATATAGTTTTTTTATATTGTAAGCACTAACAGGCTTTTCTCATTTCAGCTAAGGCTTCGTTGCTAATGTGCAATTTTGTCAAAACAAATGGATAATCGAATTTTATAAATTACTATGAATAACAAACGTTATCATCGTTGAAATCGAAAATTGTGATTTTGATGATCAACTTGGCTTTTTTGCCCCTATAATAATCAGAGGAATGTTTCTTGCTCAGCATTCGCATTGGAAGAATATTATTAAAGTCTTTTTCATCATGAAGAAAGCTCTGATAAACTTTTCAGAGATTTCAGTGTTTCAAAAGAGGAATATTGCTTCGTAAAAATATATGTTTCAAAAATAGTTTTCATGATCTTATATCCGAAAATACAATGTTGCAAGATACAAGATGTTAGTTTTTGAACGACTTTAAATATAACTGCTTCAAACCCTCTAACTTTCTCTATATATAGCCTCGTTCATTTGATTCAAATCTTTTTTTATTGCAAATCTCTCACAAAAAATATTATTCAACATACCAAAAAATATTTGAAAACCAAAACAACTTGAAATACCAATTCGAAGCAAAATTAAAGTTAATAGATTTATGGAATCAACATCATTATTACGGTTGTTTACACAGAAACTTCTTGATTACTTAGGTTGAAGTATCTTGAGAATATCGAATATCCAAATGTGTATCCCTCTGAAAGAGAATACATCCCTCCAACTATCTTCGGAATACCATGTACAAAAGTGCTTAATTTTTAGATATTTCTATTCCAAAATGAATACGATTTCAAAAGGCATACCAAAAAATTCAGAATGTATCTCTTCTTTATGTTGAGGAAGAAAAATAAAGCCATATATTATAATATATTTGGAGTTTGAAAACTCAATTTTCTATCAAAATATCGAATGATTTTCATTAATCAATGTTCTCATTATTTCAACATTTTAACGTTTCCGACATGTGTACTCATATATATATATATATATATATATATATATATATATATATATATATATATATATATATATATATATATATGATATTCATCCCTAATTTCACAACATTCATATTTTACATTGCGCGTTATTTGAAAACATGAAAGAATTTTCAAATTTTATTGAGGTTGAATAAACTTCAGAAGACTATTTTATTTTTCTATGTTTTTCTTAATTGCAGGTTCATTTAAATCCAGCTGGCGCTCGTATTCATCACATTCTCAGACATTTGCTTATAAATACCCAGGCAAATAGATAATACGTAACAAGTCGTCGACAGAAGAGAGCTCGTGAACACTTACATTTCTAAAAATATTGAAGAAAATGTTCATCGTTGGTAATACAATCATTCCTGACGCGGAAAACTGTGGTCGATATATCACCTTATCAAGGAAAATTTCGATTCCGATTGTAAATTCAGTGGTATCTCTGATTGTGTTTTCAGCGTCCAAGACTACAGATTATAGACGAGAACGGCGCGATACACGATGGCCAATGAGGAGAGCATAGAAAAAAGCAACGATGGAGATATCAGTTATTCGAAGAAAAAATGTAGAAGTGTCAAGGCTTATCTCAAAGAATACTGCGAAAACTCTAGTATTCAAGGGTTAAATTATGTGGTCGCGGATGGTATTTCCATATTCGAACGGTGAGTTCTTCAAATTCAGTAACTACATGAAGTAAATTTGCAATGTTAACTCAAGATTTCAACATTTTAACGTTTCCGACAGTGTGTGTATATATATATATATATATATATATATATATATATATATATATATATATATATATATATATATATATATATATATATGTGTGTGTGTGTGTGTGTGTGTGTGTGTGTGTGTGTGTGTGTGTGTGTGTGTATATATACTGAAAACTATATAACTCTTTCAAGTTTGAACTTGATTAATAGGTATTTTTTCGTCAGTTCACATCTGTACCATTCTTTCTTTATAATCTATTTTATGGGTTCAAGCAAATTCAAGTATCATTTTTTTTATTAGCAATCAATAACAGCAAATATAATAATTATAAGTGGGTTTGCATGTTGTGTGTCATGCTTGCATTAATCTATGTTGTGTTTATTTTAATCAATTTTATGTTTTTTCAACGCATTTCATATAAAGATAGGTTTATGCAATTTTTCTCCAATAAACTCTCACTGTCCTAATTTCACTTTCATGCAAATGCGCAATTTTCTTTGAAAATAGAAAAAATTTTTGCTATGTGTAGATATTAATTTCATTTAATGTTATTTGAAGTTGATGTTGACAAGATATTGGATGTTTATTTCGAAGTTCTTTATAATTATTTTAGTACTAAGAGCTAAAAATTTTGCATTATTACTAGAAAGAGAATTTTTGTTTATTGCAGTCGGATGTGTTCATGTTACTTAAAAGACGAAAGATATTAATATTCAACTTAAACTCACAGACTATACGGAAATTCAAACAATTTGTTGAATACTTCTTCAAAGAATGCTTTGTATTCTTCTTTATTTTTTTATATTATGTGAATGTATTATTGCTATGCATAGCGAAGGTTATAAAATTAGTTCGGTTACTTCAAAGGAACTATATATACGAAATAATAATTATCAATTTCAATCATTTCCAACAATACTATAATTACGTGTAAAAATCATGCAATATTTAATAATAGTACCAGATCTTGTTGTATTATCTGTACCACTGGACACTCTAAATTTTATTCGATGAAATGTTAATGACCCGGGATAAAAATATTTTCGTCTCTATCGTATTAGTATCATCATCCATATGTTTTTTTGAAACACTAAAACTTTTCCAACCACCGCGAGGTTTTGATTGTATGCAATTTTATTTCAAGTGATGCTGATCTGCAAAATATTCACAATCATTAATACTATTAATTCGCGCTGTTGACCGCTCCTATGTCTCAAAATGTTTCCAACATAAACAGAAAATCAATTTTTCATTGAAAATACAAATGTGAATGTATACTCTAGACATTGACTCTTGCAAAACTTGGTGTATATAATGTAACATGTGTAGAAAATCGTATCACAAATAAAAATTATTAAAATCATTTATTTATCAAGTTTTCTTCAAATAATGAAAGAAAATCAATGAGTTAGCAAAATTCATGGATTAGTTTTCAAACTTTTCTCTCGATAAAATCAAAAATCACAATCCGAAAGAAAATCATTATTTTTCTTATAAGTTACATTAGTAAATCCAACGACTGGATAGTTTATTTAAGTGAATGGAATTTCCTATTTATTTCAACAGACGTTGCTGGTTAAAAATAAAATCATTCAGATTCTACTTGTAAAAAGATTTATTACCTCACGAGATTAATCTGGAATCGTTGTTCCCAATCTTGTTGAACACATCCTACATCTAGTATATCCATTATTTATACATTGCACAATATTTGTAGCTTCAAATTTGGTAATTTAATGATGAGAAATATTCTCAAAATACTCAACTGATACGTTCTTGATAATATCACTATCAACCAAGAACAAGCCACTTTATGACGATGATAAAATAGCATTAAATATCATAAAAGTTGCAATCAATATAACATTTATTTCTCTGATTACTATTTGATATAATTCAAACATCATTTTTTGAGGGAGTTTTCCAGATCAATTGCTCAAAAAAACAACAGTGACACCTCTTTGTGAGAAAGGCTATCAGGAAGATTCAGTAAATCATCAAGGCTAGTGTTCTCACTTCTTTTCATTGAAATTTTTGAGAAAGTTTTTATTATACGTCTACCCATTCGTTTCGCGAAATTAGAGATACCAACAATTAATCTTCAACTATCAGAATAAATATTACTGATAATAGTTGAACTTTTTACACAAAAAAAAAACGTTATGTTTTTCCTATGATTGTCAAATCTGAAATTCATGATTTCAATGCTGCCATTGCCTCAGAAGGAAGATAACAAGATTTAGACAAGTAACTCTTCCTCTGCAGATAGAGAGCCCTGAGTGAATCTATTGTGATAAGAGTTCTCCTGAAATGTATCCGTGATACATCATATACATGCAGCCTCTGTCAATGTCAATTGTGCAACCAGTTGTCCTGCACACAATACTCCAAAGACTGCCTTCGAAGTGAGTGACCGTTTTACACGGATTTGTTAGAGAAGAAGCAACACGAACATGAAAACATGCCACTCACGTTTTCCATGGCTTCACAATTTCCGAATACTACCTTTGTAAAATGTATTTTGAACAAATGTCAGGGAACAGGCATAACGTATGGCATTCGATCCATTATGTTCCGTTTGCTAAGAGAAACATTGTTATGAAATTAACTGCAATTAATTCAAAACATTTGGCAAAATTCCATGAAATTTGTTTTATTCATTCAATATTTCAAACCTCTGAACCATTTATCATATTTGTGTTTTGGATACTATAGCCTCCAATAAATTGCGAATTACATTTCAAATTTCGCATGTATTTTGAATTAAAAGATGAAAAACTTCAATTCTACTTATGAAAAATAAATTTTTTTATGTATATTTTTGTAAATATACTGATTTAGAATATCATATATCTGCAGCCAAATTTTCTGTTTGATATTTCATTATTTGGAAATTTCAATGTTTACTCTTCTTCCTTCTTCTTCTTCTTCTTCTATTACCTATCCGTTTCGAATGTTGGCAATCGTGTTTGCAATTATAACTTTATTTGTATCTGCTCGAACCTCTTCTGCTTTCCCCAAATCAAGTCCGTAAGTACCGCAAATATGAGGTTGTTCTTCTTCTGGGCCATTTCTACTCAGTATTTTAACTGTATTATGGTTTGCAGTAGGGAGTATCGATATTTTTATCTCATAACGTGTCCTAGGTATTAAAGTTTTCATTTTTCAATGGTGTACTTGACTTCTAGATCTTTTCTCACTCTTTTGGGAAAGTAATTTAGATTATTAAATTAATCATAACCATTGCTGATGTAAATTCATCTCAAAATCGAAATAGCAACAAAACACATTTTCTAGATTTTCACACTCTTATTGTAGAATTGTGACTTGTTCGTACTGATCAAGACCGGCCTTTGTCAGTCCAAAGAAGTCATCATAATGGTGAAACGTCACAATTGTTCAATACAAGCGTGTAAGTCTAGAAAACAATGTTTTTATTACCATTTCAATATTTCTTTATTCAAATATGAATTTAGTGGTTCAGTTGTAAATCACGATTTTAGTTTGATGTTGAGAATCATTTCTTTTTTTCAGATTATGGTGGATATTAATTCTTACTTTATGCATTGGAGGATGTGTATATATGATAACAGAAATTTATATCAAATGGGTGGAGAGTCCAGTTTTGGTTTCTTTGGCGACAAAGGATACCCCTATAAACGAAATACCATTCCCAGCTGTCACTGTTTGTCCAGAAGCAAAACTTAGGGAAACTTGTTTCAATTATAGTAAAGTTTTGGAGAACATTAAGGCAGGCAAACCAGTCTCGCCTTCAGAGTAAGAGAAACACGTTTTTATAACTTTGCAGAACCTGCACAATGTGGCGCCTCTACTGTCCTTTGAAGGATAAGGTTAGAGAATATCAAAACCGATGCCACACTGGATTCAAACATAAGATAGACTGTCTCGTTTCCAAAAGAACTCATCAATTCTGAACGTATTATGCTCAAATCACTTTTACTCAATTGTGATATTTTCAATTATCAAAAAAGTTATTAAAAATGCCCAAAAGTTAAGCTCAAGTATTCCTGGTTCGCTTCTTCCAAGTTAATAAAAATAACCATCATCAAAACTAATTCTCCAAAAGTTTTGAAAAATTTTTTTGAAAAATACAAGAACATGTTAACATTGAAGTACATGTTTTATAATCTCAAGTATCTCTTAAGCATTTTTTATCAATTTCAGGCAAGAAGGATTCGATTATATGTCTCTTTTATGTAAACCTGATAACCACAAAATCACTCCTGAAAAACCAGAAACTTTCGACAGTGAATTTTTCCAATTTTTATATGGCGTGAGTATACCTACGTATAAATTATCAGATTCATCACTACTTCTCATGACAAGGCTGAATCACATAAGTAAATTTCATTCAATTCAAACAAATATTATTAGCTATTTAGGAAACTTTGAAATTTTCATTTTATTTCTTTATCATTTTATTGTTGATAATATAGTTTTCTCTTTTACTAGTGTCAATCAATGAACCTAAGTATGGGCTACTGTAAGTGGATGAACAAACACATGAATTGTACGGATTTGTTCAAACCTATAATGACAGATGAAGGAATATGCTACAGCTTCAACAGTTTTGATGTAAAAGATATTTACACGGAAAAAGTGTAAGTACAACCCATTTTCTCTTTATAGTTTTAATTTATATATAATTAGTGTTTGAATTTGAATGAAAACACCACAGAACGAAATTTAGCAAAAGAGGAATACCACTCTTGTAGAAATCACGAGAATATGAGCAAAGCTTTACACAAACATCTACAGAATGAAACACTTCAGAGCAGCAAGGAAACTATTCGATATAATAACACAGTATATTCTGAATAGAATGGCTAAAAAGATCCAAAAGAATCTGTAACAATATAAAAAATTTACACCAAGTGCCCCCAAAAATTGAGAAAATAGCTATAACAATAATATATACGAGGGGCAGCTGATAAGTTCGCGACCTAAGGTACTTGACGAAAAGGTATCATGTCGTTACTGATAGCACAATTTGCGGCACTAATTGATAGTATAAACGGGAACAAGCAACGATACCATGTCGACCGAAACTGAAAATTGTCGCAATTTTGAGGACCGCGCAGTGATTAAATTCCCTGTAAAAAAGGAAACTCGCCGATTAAGATATTTTTGAAGAAATTTCATCGGTTCATCAGGATTCCGGTCAATTATATACAGTGGCAAAAAATGGGCTCGACTTTTTAAGCAAGAAAGAGAGAGCTGTTAAGATGACGCCCGCCTGGGCCGCCCTGTGATAGTAGTGACCGAAGAAAATGTTCAAAAAGTTGATAAATTAGTATTGGCCGATCGAAGAATAAAATTGTGGCAGATAGCTGAAGAGTTAAAGATTAGTAAAGAGTGAATCGTAAAAATTTTACATCAAAATTTACACTTGAAAAAGATTAGTGCGCGTTGGGTACCGCGAATGCTCACACCACTCGACAAACAACGACGACTGGCGAGCTGTAAGGATTTTTTGTGTCAGAACGATTTGGACGAAATTTGTAACCGCATTGTGACAGCAGACGAAATGTGGATTCGTCAGTATTATCCGGAGTTCAAATAAGAGTCTATGCAGTGGATTAAAAAAGGAGAAAGACAACCAAAGATGTTCAAAGTGGAAATGTCGGCCTCTAAGATTATGGCAACTATTTTCTGGGATAGAGAGGGCATTCTATTATTTGATTACTTCCCTAAAGGAACTATTATGAATGGTCAATACTATGCCGATTTATTGGGTTAGTCACGTGAAGCAGTCGTATAGGAGAGACGTGGCAAGTTGGCGGGTGGTGTGTTGTTTCTGCAAGACAACGCGACTGTTCACACCGCTCACGTTTCGAAGGATGCTTTAAAAGCCACTGGAGCTGGCTCCAAGTGACTTTTTCCTTTTTTCTAAACTTAAAAAGGAGTTAAATGGGCGAAGATTTCTGGATGACAATGAGATGAAGTCAGCTGTGGAGAGTCATTTTCAGAATATTATTTCAATTGTTTAATGGCATTGTATTCACGATGTGAGAGGTGTATTTCACTTGAAGATGATTATTTTGAAAAATAAAAATTAAAAAACTGAACTTTTCGCTCATTAAGTACCCTAGGCCGCTAACTTATCAGAAGCCCCTCGTATGATTCAATGTAAAAGCTCACAATAATAGACACACTTGACCTTCTTTTATGCCATAAAGTGTTTCGGGCTTATTGTTTTTCATCTAAACGGTGTTTGAGAAAGTTTGGAATAAAAAAAACGAGTAGAGTATCTTGCAAATACAATAAAATATTCCCTTTACAAATTCGGCCTGAATACTACGTTTTGAGAAGTTTGTCTTCACTCCGAAACAATAAAAATTAATGACTTTCCTATGTTATTATATTTGTTAAATTCCATTAATTTTTTAGGCCTAAGAATCCCTTCGATGAAGACAAAAAGGTTAATACATGGGACGTAGACGATGGGTATCCAAAGGAAGTAAATAACTCAGTTATGGAGTACCCTAGAAGAGCTAAATTAGCTGGAGCCCTCAATTCCTTAACTGCAGTGTTTTTCACAAAGAAAGACGATATTGTATATAACTGCAGGGACTTTGTTTATCAGGGGTTGAAGGTAATTTTCATGGGAAAAACATTCAATGTTGTTATTCTTTCATTTTTCAATCTAATAACACTGAGCAACAAAAAAATTAACGTTTTCTTCATTTCACGAGTCAATTCTTACATATGTGGGGTTTAGAAAAACGAATATGACATATTCTTTGTTCTTTGTTCATTAGCTCATTTAAAGTGTGATTCCACTATCAGTAATGACATTTAAATCCGCTATTCTACAAAAAACACTTGCCAGGCCTTCAGATCTACGAAGAATCAACGGATTCCTCTGATCGCGATCTTTTAGCTTTCTTCTTGTAAGTGACCTCTGAAGCATCTCTACATTTAAATCAGCAGTAATCTGCAAGCATTGCTTCATTCCAACGGTCCTAATATCGTAGTTCTTTACGCTCATCACTGACATCTCCGCAATTAGGTGAGGGAAAATCAAGATATGAGTGCATAAAATGGATATTTAGGGAGATATTCCATCCGAGTTGGTGGTATTTTTGTTCTTTCGTTCCCTGAGAATCCATGTATAACTACCATGAGAGCTTCTCAAGCATTAATTTCTTTCCCTTCCAAAACTAAATCGAATGCAATGTCCTTTACAAGTTGACGTATTTGTTGCCCAACATCACTTAGGAAATTAATTTTATTTGGGAAGTTTTCTGTGTAGGAAATGTTTTATCTTCTTTAAGTTTTTGTAAGGCAAAACTTATTTTTTCACAAATGCAACAAAAATTATTAACTAAATATACTCATTTCCGTGGAATGTTGTTTTCTCTCTTTTAAACACTCCAAAACAAAATGATACGAACGAAATACTATAAATTTCACCCTTACCGCAATAGTAACAGCATTAGTAATATTCTCACAGTCAAATTATAATTTGACAAATAAAATTTAAGTGTATTTCGACAATTAACAATGTTGCCAATGTCGAAAAATCGAATTTCCCGAAAATTAAAAAAGAAGAATATATAAAATATAAAAAGTAACTTGTATCTCTCAAACTAGAGCTAATCAATTTTTAATGGTCGTTTTTGCATTCACTAAAGGAGAAGATATAGGAAAGGACTTATTTCGAGACCGAAATAATTTCATTGTTGCCCAGTGTAATCAGTAATATCGTACTTCTAACAAAGGCGTAGTGAAAATATTAAATTTTTCTAGAAATATTGAGACGTGCTTTTTAAGAAAACACTATCTTATGAAAAACACTCGGCTGAATTTCATAAAACTCTTTGAAAATAATAATAATAAAATAAATTTATTGAGAAACATTATTTAACAACTAAGAAGGATGCTCTCAATAGGAGTGAATTCAGTTTTAAGTCTGATCTTCCATTCAGCCCCCGAGCAAAAAGATTGGTTAAATTTATATTTACAATAATTTATAACTTTATTCGAAAAAAAAAGAAAAAAATTACCTCAGAAATATTAAAAATTTCACATGGTGAAGAACATTTGTATTAAAAAAATATACAAACATATGATACAAAAAATTGATTCATACATTATTGCCTACATTCGAATCATCGAAGTACTCTGTCACACTATAGTATGCCTTTGTTAAGAGCAGAGATTCAACTGTCTTGTGCATAGGACTAAGTAGCACATCACTGTTCTTTGTTGAATACTCATGATAACTGTTCAATTTATAAACCTACCTTCATTTTCTTTAACATATAAAAAACATCTATAAATATATAAACACGGTAAGGTGAGTATGTAATTACTAATGAAGATAGGTACACAAGATGTAAATACTGGCTTATACCTGAGGCTACTCAACACCAAGCGTTTCAGCATTCAGATTTTTCTTCGTCTTAGTATCAGTTTTCTACAAGTAGTGTACATAAATAAAGTGCTAACATGTAAACATTTACAGGTATCACTCCACATGGCCTCTAGAATTCCTAGACCAAGTCAAGTCTACTTCAACGTCGGCTTAGATAAAATTACATCTGGAATAATATTACCCACTCTGATGTCTACTTCGAAATCGGTAAAAAACACGCCCCCAGAAGTGAGAAACTGTTTCTTTTCGAAAGAAAGGAAACTGGCTTATTTCAAATATTATTCTCAAAATAACTGTAATATGGAATGCAATGCTAATTATACCAAGACCGTGTGTGGATGCGTCGCTTATTATATGCCAAGTAAGAGTCTATTCCTTTTAAAATCATTTCTGATATCATAATAATATTATTAATAATTTTATTTCCTGCAGACTTACGTAAGAGTGTAGGATAATGTTGAAAAAAAGAACTTATAAATAAACAAAAAAAAAACATCAAGACAACAACATAAAAATTGATAACTAAAATACCACAGTATGACGTACACAAACGTATTTCATAACAGTTTCTATACTTAAGTTCAAAGTCTACTCCATTTGAAATATTCATTTATTGAATAGAACGCTCCCTGCAACAGTAGTTCATTTTTTTAACATTTGTATTGAGAGGTAAACCGTCGCATAGTACGTATCATCCCCTCCCCTGACTTTTCCTAAAATTTCCTTATCAAATACTGCAGAATCATCCTCAATTGTTACTAACACTGAGTGTTATGCTTGCGAATAAAGGATGAGTGTAGTATCCTTTAAAATAAGTAAATAATATAAGTACTTGAGGCAATTCTAGAATCAGTGAATAGGTTTAGATTGTAACCACATAGAATGGGAGAGCGGGGGCTCGTGAGGGTTCCCTAAATCTCATCTTTCGCGCTTACTGACATCACATTTAACTCCAAAATCACCGAGAACTTGTAATTTTATTTTTCGGAGTCATATAATTTCCGATTAATTTAATTTTAATAATTTATCCCCGGCAGATATGCTGGTACTCTCTCGCGAGATGTTCAGTATCCTTTAAATGATGATATTGAATTGGTGTAAGAGGCTGAAACCTTTTCACAATGCATTGCAGGCATAATTAATCGAAAAAAAATTGGCTGATTTGATAATGGATCCAACCTATCTTCTGATAATTCCGGAAATCCTTCAACAGTAGTTTCCTCTAAAGAAATTCAAAGAAATGTAACATCTTCTGCTATCCTGAACCAAAACAAAGATAAGGTTCTTAGAAAGAAATTAAATCTTAAATATTCATGCTCGAACTCAGATCCTTTTCTAACCATAGTTGAATCAAAATCTAATAACAATATAGGGAAAATCCATCCTATGAATTAAGGTAAAAAACTGATAAATTCAGGCAAAACTGGTTTAAAATACATAACTAAGAAACGAAAAAACAGATTAGCAATATAGTTTTGTTCAGGTTTAACAGCTAATCAATTCATAGTTTCCAACCCTTTTTCTAAAGAAAATGGTACGGATGTTTATATTCCCTGACGTATGTTCACCTGTAAAGGAGTCATTTCTACTAAAGGATCGAAAGTTATGAAGAATCTGATTAAACGGCTGAAGGTTTGCAATTCTGGACGCCAGACAATTGAGAAGAAGAATGTTTAAGGATGGGAAAGTGGGCTATATACCTACCTTCTAATTCTTGGGTAGTAACAATCCAAGGCAAGAATAGGCCTGAATATATGGAATTTGGGGATGTATTAGAAAGATTAACTTATACATTGGTCCTGTAGTTCAATGTTATAACTGTCTTCGCTATGGATATACTAAAATAACTTGGAGTGGATCTAAAAGATGTCGAAATTGTTCTGGTCCACATGAAGAAGATAATTGTAGTTCGGCTGATGCTCCCAGATGAATTTTCTGTGAAGGCAAGCATGCTTCAACGGATAGACAATGTCCTGAATACACCCGCCAACATCAAATCAATAAAATAATTGCTATTGAAAATATTTCGTATTTTTAAACCATGAAGCTCGTTCCGAAAACTTATTCCCAAGCAGAATAGGTGAACATTACTATGCATTCCCAGGATTACCCCTCTCTTCCAAATTCTTCCAATAGATCTATTAATTGAAAAAAAGCTCAGCTCATCTCAGTGCACAATCGTTCTTCAATCGTTGTAGATAAGAAATCTTCAGACCCTTCATTCTCTTCAATAGCAAAAAAAAGGAAACCTACTCAACAACCAGGCTTTGACTATATTGCACACTCCAATTGTCTTATATCTCCTACTTCTTCATTAAATCCTGCTAATATTTTATTATCAGAAAAGCACTAAATCGCCTATCACCTTGATATCCCAGATAACCTCCGTTCTCTCTTCAGTCAAGAATGACTAAAATCTTCAGATAGTTACCTAGAGTCATCTTCTGATAAAGATGAGTTTGTTAAGAGTCTTTCTGAATCAATTAAGAATGAATCTGCCCTTTTTAATAATTTTCCTAACCCTTTTTGTAATGGTTCATTGACTTTGTCTGTGATCCTCCAGTGATCCCGTTATATTAGTTTTATCGAAATTACTCTGAAAATAGTACTTACAGTAACAGATGTTTCGTCATTTACGATATCTAATGCTTCGCAGAATATATATATTGTATTTTCATTAATGGATTGTACTCAAACTGAATATAGAAGTCGGACACTGTTGTTAGAATTAAAGATGCAATAGTAATGGTATTTATTTGGTGCAAATCCATTGTAATAACTGGAAGATAATTGGAACACTTGAATTTCCAGAATATGATGAAATAATGCCAATCATCAATAAATAATATAATGGTAGCGTCTGAAGAAATCGCTAAGCTGACGAAACGCGTCACGTTATGATAATAAAAGTGTGAATCACATTCAAGTGTTTGAATTAGCCTTCAGTTTCGAAGATATAGATATTGATATAATATTTTTATGAATTATTTATGGGCTTTTCATTGTTTAAACCGATAATTTCTTCGAACAAATTTCAATGAAGTGTTTTTTTTAATCTATTGAGCTCTTATTTTTTATCTTGTGAAGAGATGGTCAAACTCAATTTCAACTGAAGCGAGCTACTAACACTCATATTTTTTTATTTTTAGGGGATGCAGATACGCCAATATGCGGGCCAAGAAAAATGGCATGTTTAGAAAGATCTTTGTGTGAGTAATTCTAAAAATTATGATACGTTCTCCCTTCATAAAAAATATTTAATTTTTAGCCGCGTTAACAGTTCCTGAAACAGAAATAGAAATACAAGCTACAAAAGTAAAATCGAAATGTTTCTGTGTTCCTATATGCGTGGATTTGAGTTACAATGTGGAGATATCTAGTGGACCGTTTGAAAAACAAGATCAACTCAATACTGGAAAAACTTTAGCAGAATTAGAAGGGTGAGTTACCTTTTCATTTCAAACTCAATACCGGATTACCAGGTGAAACTTTCTCTTTGATTCTGAATCTCAATGAAATTTCAGAAACAAGATCGAATTTTTATTGAAGGCGATAACGATTTATCTAATTTGGTATTTGTTTTGTTATAGGTCTATATTGTAGATCTTATTCTCGAATGTGAACATTGTAATAATGTCAATGAATTAAAATTAACACACTTGGCTTGAGTTTTACTGAATATTTTTAAAACTCTACATATGTTTCGGGTGGTTAACCCACTATCAAGAGTATACAATGTTACTGATGTATATTGTGTACTCTTGACAATGGGTTAACCACCCGAAACATATGTAAAATTTTTTAAATATTTAATGAAACTCTTGCCAAGTGTGTTAATTTTAATTTATTGTTTTCAATATGATGTTTCACCAAGAGATAAGCGAAACCTACGTGTCATTGTAATAATGCTACAGGTCATGTCTAAATGTCCTACAGGTCTTTAAAAACCTTTCAAACTCATTTCCTTCAAAGGCCTACCGGATGTATGACTATGTAGCACACTCACAAGAGTGCTCTTTTGAATATTTAAATTGATATCATGCAAAAAATAGATGATCAGATATCGTCCGGACATAGAGAATCGATCAGTGTTTTGAGTTTTATCGAAACTTCTTGTTAATCGATAAATGTTCTTGCAGAGTTTTCATCTGGGACCGGTGTTTTGGTTATTAGGCCAAGCAACAGGGAACACCTAATAAGGGATTTTTGACATTATTTCTTTCAGCAAACCGACTATGCCATTAGAAGAAAGGTACTTGTTACTGGATTTTTGTTATAATTTGGACAAGCAAATACCAATAATAAATTTTTTATTGACGATTTATACGGAAAAATCGTATTTTTTTCAGTTTTTGATTTATAACATTGAAAATAATTATGTAAACTCAATGACATCAATAAATATATTTTAGGCGATTCAATAACGAACAAAATGAACCGTCACTCGACCCGATCTAATTATTAGAAGCGCAGAAAATTTGGATAAACTCGAAATTTATTGTTTATTTAACTAATCAATTACTTCGTTAATTTTTATCTTACCTGGCTGCAATTTGGTGGAAAAGTAACAATCTTGGCACTCTTCAAGTAGGAAAAAATGGACAATGGTGGCATTATAATTTTTTGCGTAATTGGTGGTTGCAATAAATCAATGCGCTTAATTGAAAAATGTCTGGATGCCACACGAATCGTCCAATTTGGTTTGTTAAAACGGATTTCTAAAATATAAGCAAAATACAAAAAAATGTAAATCTAAAATTTTGAAAAAATATTGCAAAATACACGAAAAAAGTTGTAAACATGACTCCGAACGGCCAAGCGCTCGTAAAGGACGCAGTGGAAGGGGGAGAGTAGGAGGGGGTCAGAGTAGGAGAGGCAACTGCCCGCTTGTATTACTATATATACTTGCCTCTCCTACTTTCCAAGTCCTCTTCCGTTTTTCAACGTTCAATCCAACAGTATATCTGGACGAAAACTTGACATACAGAACACACATTTCTGAGAATGTCAAGAAAGCAAGACAGATGCATGCCTACCTGTACTCCCTTTTGAACAAGGAGAGCAGGATGTCAGGCGAAAACAAAATTGAGATAATAAAAACGATCATTATACCAGGGCTCCTTTATGGAGGCGAGATTTGGGAAATGGACAACGCACGAATTGAGAGACTCCAAGATACTTTAAATAGAATAGTACGCACAGCCGTAGGAGCACCTAGATATTTATCCAACCAGAATCTGCATGAAGAACTGAAAATCAAAAAACTCACGGACATAATAAAAGAGAGAAGAAAGAAGATGCTTGAAAATATGGATGCTCATAAGAATAATCTTATAAGAACAACACAGATTAAGCCCAGAATATCAGGTGGTATAACATCTCCATCCCAATGGAAGAGAATGACAGAACAGAAAATTTTTCAAGAGAGCAAGAAGAGGAAGTGCTAAAAAAAGCACTTAAACATAATATGTGAAGAAAAATCACAAATACCATCGTAGAAAAGAGGCAAAAAAGGAAGATGAAGAGGCAAAGGATATAAATTCAGACCTCAAAAAAATTCAGCGCAGACCTTCACTTTCCAAGTCCCTTTTGCACTGCGTAATTTACGAGCGCTTGGGCGTTCGGAGTCATGTTCACACATTTTTTTCGTATATTTTGCAATATTTTTTCGAAAATTCAAGATATACATTTTGTTGTACTTTGGTTATATTTTCGAAATCCGTTTTAACGAACCCAATTGGACAATTCGTGTGGCATCCAGACATTTTACAATTAAGCGTATTGATTTATTGAAACCGACAATTACGCAAAAACTTATTATGCCACAGTGTCCATTTTTTTCCAACTTGAAGAGCGCCAAGATCACTACTTTTCCACCAAATCGCAGCCAGGTAAGATAAAAATTAACGAAGTAATTGATTAATTAAATAAAGAATAAATTTTCGAGTTTATCCTCATTTTCTCCGTTTCTAATTATTCCATCGCGTCCAGTGACAACTCATTTTGTTCGATATTGAATCGCCTACAATTTATCTATTGATGTCACTGAGCATGAATAATTATTTTCAATGTTTAAATAAAAATATTTTAAAAAAATGCAATTTTTCGGTATAAATTGTGAATAAAAAATTTAGTATTGGTATTTGCTTGTCCAAATTATTACAAAAATAAAGTATGAACTACCTTTCTTCTAATGGCCCAGTCAGTTTTCTGAAATAAATAATATCACAACAAATTCTCTGTTGCTTGGCCTATATAGTTGACTAGTACAATCTAATCCCAAAAGCATGTTTTCCTTGATTAGTGCAGTGAAAGTTTTAGACCGCTTTATTTAACACAAAATT
The DNA here is from genome assembly GCA_030704895.1 of Henosepilachna vigintioctopunctata. NCBI lineage: Eukaryota > Metazoa > Arthropoda > Insecta > Coleoptera > Coccinellidae > Henosepilachna > Henosepilachna vigintioctopunctata. The sequence goes on from JARQZJ010000091.1 coordinate 6,932,237, forward strand.
AGTTACTGCGTTTCTCATTTTAAATTGTCCATCAAAAATGCAAATTCTTATTAAATTTGCAAATGGCAGAAAGATATGAAATACTGATATCTATTTAAGTGGCCTCGAATTGGTCGTTTCATAACAGTGACGAATGACAATTTAATGAAAATCTTACACACAGAGCACCTGGCCTGTTCCCGAGAAACTCTCCATAGGGAATGGATTCCCAGGAGGCAAACTTCGTTCAAACATATACCTTGGGTTTCTCAGATTTTTGAGTCTGCGTTCAGCTAAAAAATATAGCTGTATTTTCTTTCGAAACACAACAATTGATTGTAATACGAAAATTGTTTTGAAGCGGTCTAAAACTAGCGAAACAACTGAATATTTTCTAATTTTTCAGATACCAAGCCTCGGCAGTACAAATTTACTTCAAAACTCCGTTCTTCCTGCCAAATCAGAGAAACGAACTCTATGGTCCTACCGATTTTATTTCTAACTTCGGTGGTATAATGGGACTTTTTACAGGCTTTTCACTCTTCTCCATAGCCGAAATGATTTATTTTGCGTCTGTTAGGCTGATTGAAAATAAGAGAAAACATGGCCACTGGAGCGGTCAAAAAAAGGAATAAATATAAATTGTATTCATTAATAAGTTTAACAGAAATCAATCCAGTTTTGATTGAAATATTGTATACGCGAAATACTCCGTATTTTATATGTTATATACTCCAATTAGAAATATTATGTATCAAAATAATTAGAATTTTAATAGGATTTTTTCTTATCCCCTCAGTTTCTACATCGTAACTACACTAGAAAAAAAATTACGCACCAGAAAATATTATAGGTATAACTAATAATACTAATACTAATAAAATACTAATAACGGCACCTATGATTTCTTCGGATGCTTAACCAATGAATAATCCAATGAATTGAATTCTTCATATATCTACATACATACCTTATCACTTACAACAGAACTTCTTAGATCGACATTGTTAAATAATTTTAATGAGATGATCCGATTATCAACAAAACCTGAGTCTATCTCAGTGTAATGAATGAATCTCATTAATTTAATCATTATTAATTTCATGTTAAATTGATTTTCAGAGAAATAATAAAAATTTCCAGGTAATTTCAATTCATTTATACTTTTTTATAATCCAGAAAATTATAACCAGCGTTTAATTTAACAAAAAAAGCTTCCCGTAACATTGCTTTGCATTTTCATACTTTTTCTTCAATGCTAACATAAGAATGGATTTAAATAGCAAGTGTTAATTACTAATAGGATACTTTCTACCGTGGATTCATACAGAATTTGAACAGGTATGTGGAAATTTCTGAGGCTTGCTCAGAAATTTCATCAGGTGAAGATAGATAGTGCTTTTTTCTATGTTCAATCAGATCAAGCTATTAAGTGATAATTTCATTTGTATAATAAAAAGCAATTCAATTTTCTAGTTAGAATGTTTGAACTGAAAATGGCTAAACTGTTGCTAAAGCTTTGGAAAAGTCAGTAAACCTCCGAAACAATTGTCGATGTCGAGCATGTTTTTGTGGAACCAAGTCAAGGTTTCTTTATTCAATATATTTTATTATTAATAAAATAAATAAATATTATTATTATTATTATAATTCAAGAATGTTTCACCAAGAGATGGGCGAACATTAAATAATTCATTTATAAATTATACTGTTTTTATATCAGCCTCATGTTGAATTTCAGAGAATTGTGAATTACAAAGATTACATTGGAGTGGTATTTTCAATAGTGCTGAGTTTTGAAGACATATTTGTTTTTACTTTTAGAGTTAGGATTAATCAAAACGAAACAATCGAAATAATTAAGTATTTATTGAATGAAAGACAATTCCCCTACTATTTCGTAGAGTTCAAAATAATAATTCTGTAAATTCATCTAAAGATAGAATTGAAAATAAAGGTAATATAAAGTTACACCATATTTTCCGATTTATTCAATTTTTTGTTCTTCAATGTGCCATCTATGGAAATTCCCGTGGAGTAAATGTAAGCAGAAATCTAACAACTATGTCTATCTACAGGCACCTGTCTAATATTCTAAAAATGCGCGCTCAATAGTCTAGATGGCGCTTACAAGCTACATAGGTTAAGTATTGCAACAAGTATTGAGTGTTGCTGACTTGACAAATACAGCTAAACACAAATATTCCAAAAAGTTTTCAATACCTCTTGAAGTTGAAAAGGTAAAAAAGTTGAAGGTCAAAAGGTTGAAAAACCGATAACTGTTAGGGACTAACCTCTAATCCTTCATTGCTCTTGCTGAGCGCAATTAATATCTTTGCCAGACAGACAAATACCGGTATTCACCAAAAACTATTTTCTTTCCACTGGACTCGTGATGACAGTAATTTAAACTAATAGAAGAACATAGATCAACACAAATATAAAGCAACGGTTGTTCTATGAATATGAATCTATATTAATTTAGGTTGCATAATTGTTCTAGGTATATCTACAATTTCAATTCATTTTCAGGTACCAAGCGCATGCCCTTAAAATCTATTTCAAGACTTCTTATATTTTACCGATGTATAGAACACTTATGTATGGACCCAAAAAATTCTTCTCGCAAGCGGCATCACTTATGGGATTATTCTTGGGTTGTTCACTAATATCACTAGGTGAAATCATCTATTATTTCACGATAAGAAGGATTGAAAACTGGAGATTGAACAGACGTGGTATAGTACAAGCACAATAATTCATAATTAGAAGATTGTAGAACATAATAGGAAAAGATGATATCATATATCGAGAAAAATACCGAAGATGAACAATTTGTGCTCGCCTACTACTATGAGAAGAATTGGAAGATAATTCTAAAGATTCATGAGTACATCTGATATCTAAACAAACAAATGCATAGAACAATAACGAATCAAGTTGGTATGGACGTTTCTGTAGATTTTGGAAATATTTGCCCTTAGGATGATTAAATATGATTAATTATCATATATTGTACATGTACTAATACAGTAAGAAATGGGATTTGCTTGTAGAGGGCACATTTAGTATAGGGAAAGTCACTAATTTGATTTTTTTTTATAAAGATGATGCAAGATTTTGATTTTCATTGAATAAAAACTTCATTGAATTATAAAATAAAGAGTTCTTCCTAGTCAATTCCCTTACCATTTTTTTAACAGTAGAATTATGCTAGGCTTATCAAATATTTGTTTCTTGCAACAAAAACTGACCTGGGCAAATTTTTACTTCTACATTCGAAGTTCAATGTTATTTCTTAAAATATTTTGTACCGAAACAAATTCCTTTTGTACCCTCACCTACGCTTCTGTTTATTACGTCTTTTGGAAAGTGCATTGAGCTAGCAAAAAATGTGATTGAAAAATAAAAGCATTTTTCAATTAATCCAATTGTTTTGAAAACATCGTGATGAAAAGTAACGATAAAAAGCGACAACCAGACCGGTAAAATACAAATAAAAAGTAAGTTTTCATTATCATTTTCGATTACTCCCAATATTTCTCAGAGTTTGGAACCAAACAAATTTAGGTGGGTGGACAGCAATATTCCTTCAGTTTTAAGGGATGGTCGGTGTCAGACAATATGATAATAATTTGAAATCTCACGGGAGAAGGTGTGGTAAATGATAAAGTTTAATATTAAATAAATATAGGTACATGTTTGGAGAATAATTAATAGTAATTAATTAATTTTACCCGTTCATGCGTATGATAATATAAATTGATATGAATAAAAAATTACTAGTTAGCTTGTTTTCGCATTATTCGTTCAGTTGTAAAAGATAACGAAAGGTGGTTGTTGCGTTTTGGTGAGTTCATATTAATTGCTTTTTATACATCTTCTTTAGATCAAATACTTATATAAGATAATTAACTTTCAGTAAAAATTTAGATATGTTAGTTACGTTGAATTTCACTCACCATACGTTATTTTTATCTCCATTTTCAAATAAGATGCAAAAATCGTGTGAGGTTAATAGAAATATTCAGAAACAATCATGTAAAGAGGGTATTTAATGCGGTAAAAGTTCCAGAACCTCTCATTCGCCATTCCAAGAATTTTCAATCCTCTCAGATTTTATCAATTTGCGTTATTTGAAGAGAAGATCAAAAAATTTGCGAACTAATACAACTCATTTCCAAAATGTAGATTTATTTGAACCTTATGCTATTTCTGAATAAATCACATTGTATGTAGTTGCCGACGTTAGATATACATTCCAGGAATTTAAAAAGCGATTATTCCAAGAAGGAAGGTACGTACATCTTTGTACCTAATTCGTTCTATCAATTTCTTTCTAACTTTCATTAAAAATTAAATCGGAAATTCAGAATATTATATGTTGAAACTTCATTGAAATAATCTATAAAATAACCCAGATATACATATTCAGTGATTTGACCATATCAAAGAAGAATTCCAATTTATTTTTCTACTATTATAGACATGATAAATATTTTTATTGATAGGACTTTTTCGATACCTATGTGTTCTTAGGTATATTCAACCATTTTCAATCCACACAGTAAGTAATTGATTATTTATTTCGGAAACTTTTTTTTGTCTTTGTTGTCTTTCATATTGTTGATAGAGCTCAGTTCCTGATTTCCTAGATTTTATTGAACAAAAAATTTTTTTTTATGTATTGGCTCCATCAGATATATATATATATTTTCCAATTTAAACTTTACTATACTGTTCGAATTGATTGGGACAAACATTTTTGTTCTTCGTTCGAGATATTGTAGTAAGTATGTGAGTACCAGTGTAGCCAAACACCCCCACACCTGCTTGTTTACTACCTGAGGTGACGTGAGGGTTCGACCTTGACCATCATCTACAATCTGACCGGTTTTACCTCGCCAGCAATTCAGTTGTGAACCTAGCGATGCGACAGTTGGTGTTTTCAATTTTGATACTTGCTGGATTGTCTTGTCCAAAGAAGGATATCACTCCGAGGAAGCTTTCCAAAATTATCGCGCTTAATGAACACACATCAATGACTGTAAGAGATATAGCTGAAGCTGTGGAAATGGTGGCCGTAAACGCAAAAATACTACAAGAAGAAACAAATTGTTGATAAGAAATACCAAATTTAATGCGAGGAAGACAAGCACTGATCTTCGAAGGGATTTAATGGTTTCTGGTGTTGAAGTGATCACCTCAACTGTGCGAAAACGACTGCTGGAGGTTGGCCGTAAGGCAAGAAGACCAAGAAGAAAGGAACTGCTCACCCAAAAAATGATGAAGAAACGTTTGTCATGAACCAAAAGTACCGTGCGTGGGCTGTGGATGACTGGAAGAAGTTGGTTTTTAGTAATGAGACACATTTGTTTGTTCAAGAGTACAAATGAAGTGTTTTTAAATGAAGTTATAGGGAAACTGGCCTGATCACATCCAGCAAACACTAAAACATCCTTCGAAACAAATGTTTTGGGGTTTTTTCACAACCAATGGCAATAGACAATTAGCTCCTATAACAGGGATGATGAATTCAGTGAAATATATGGATATATTGCGCACCAGGATTGTCCCATTCGTGGAAACGTTTGATGGATCATTTCAACACGTCCAGGCTCCCTGCCACAATTCCAAACAAGTGCAGGCCTTCATACGTTAAAATGAAATGAAAGTACTTGATTGGCCGGGGAATTCACCTGGTCTCAATCCCATTGAGAATTTATAGAATATTTTAAAAAAACGACTGACAAAAATGGATTGCACTACAAAAAAAATGGTTTCATGATGACGAATTGGAGAAAATCTGCTTTACGCTAATGGAATCAGTGCTTAGACGATTTCAAGAAGCTATCTCTGCGATAGGAGGAAATACTTCATATTACTATGAAGAATTTATACTATTTTGTATAAATTTACTTCATTAAAAGGTGAGATTTTACGAAAACATTGTTTTTTTCTTTTGTCCCAATCAATTCGAATAGCATAGTATATACATCTTACTTACCTTTTTTCTTCAGTAAATTATGCTGATGCAGCTGTTGTTTCTTTCTGAAGATTTGCCTCATCCAGAGTAATTGTAACACAAAATAGTTTGACTCAAAACCGAAAAATCACAATTCACAAATTTTTACAGCATATCGTCACCCTGAAAATGTCTAGCGACAATAATATGGGAGAAATATTCAAACCCAAAAGAAAATATCCAGGTTTTCGTAAGAACGTAGCCGAATATTTTGGTGAGTTTTCCAATAATACTGGTATACATGGATTCAAATATATGGGAGAACAAGGTCGTCACTATTCAGAGAAGTGAGTATAGGTACTCTATTTTTAAAGAAGACTTTATTTTAATTGCAGTACTTTAACACGTTAATCGCCATGACAGTCATATGTCTGACGCTAAGAAGTTCTACATGAGCCATGTCAGACATATATGTCTGACGTATGCGATTTGGTAGAAAGTCACGTCAATCACAGCAAACGATACATTTGCATTATATTTCGAAAGCTTGGTCTATCAGGAACAATACCTGAAAATTTCTTGGCTTACTACAAACAATAAAATGAAATAAACGTACTTATATAATGGTATATTGTTTCAGTTGAAAACATACATTTCAATAATTTTCATTTTGATATAATTAATTATATTCATTTATTATGCTGTTCCTAAACATTCTATACAAAAAAGGGCTCTTGTTCGCAGTCTAAGCAGTACGTTGAAACTTTTCATTTTTTTCTTTCTACATCTCAACCTTCTGCTTCTTTTTTTTGAGTGTAACATCCAGTGCACATTCTTTTTATTTTCTTTTTTCAGCAGTATACATTATTTTTAGCGTACGAGTTGAAATTTTTTGGTTTTTAGTTTTGTCCGAGCTTAAGCTAAGCATTTCAGTGACCAAATTTTCCCGAAATTGTCTAACTCTTATGTTGCTTTTATTATTGATTTTATATATAAGCATTTACTACAACAGGTTAATACTTGTTGTATCTTGCTTTGGATGCGTCAGACATATAAGACTGACACGGCTTGTCGAGAAAAAAGTTTTAATACAGGGCCATGTCAGTTGTATAGGTGTGACATAAAAAATAGTTTTTCCGGGAGTTTGGCAAGAAAAATTTTTTCTGTGATACATTAACTTTCCTTGATACATTTTTAACTTAATTATCTAATAAAGTTACCATGGCCCATGTGAAAATGTTTCTGATATTATCGTGGCGATTAACGTGTTAAATATCAACTTTGCAGTAGTTTAACATTTCCTTCACATTCTCCTACTTTAAATTGCGTCACGAGTAAAGAGTTCATAGTTTCTTCATTTTTGCCATTAAAATTAATAAACTTCAAACATATATTTTTTTATACAGCAATACAACCCTTTTCATCTCGAAGAAAGCAGGTTTTATTAAAATGTCATGGAAAAACGATATAATAATGTTAATAAACTCCTAAAAGAAAACATTTGCTTTTCCTGTACTATACAAGATGATTTTAAATAATAATAACGTCCCTATATTCAATTTTCATGCATTTGGACCCACTGCATGTTATAATGAACCCCCGGAATATATAAGCCAAAAATAGAATCAAATGTGTTGAAAAATTAATATAAATATTAATTTAAAACTGCAACAGTTGGTGATTTTACTTACATTTCTCAATAAAAATTTTTGTTTGTATAATTAATCAAAATGAAACTGATCACTGTTAACCTTCATTTTGTCGCAGGATCTACTGGGTGTCCCTTTTTGCCGTATCTCTTTACTTCTGTGTGTCCCTCATCACTCAAACGTGGCTCAAATGGGAGCTATCTCCAGTATTAGTCAGTTTTGCCCGCAGTCCTACCCCCGTATGGAGTATACCGTTTCCTGCAGTCACAGTTTGCCCAGAGACTAAATCTAGGCAACGTTTCTTTAACTACACAAATGCTTACTGGAATAATATGAATAAGAACATAAGTAAAGAAGAGTAAGTATTTGAAATAATTTTTCATTATATAATTGTCAATTGATTCCCCACACAACAAGTCTGATAAAACTGTCTGATATATATGTGGATATCAATATAAAAATATTTGTGGAATTAAGTATGAAACAATTTTTCTGAAATTAAGTGAAGTTTTGTAAAAAAAATTAACTTCTAAACTCATTAATGTCTCAGAGTTTTCATAAATGAAATGAAATTACATAATTTCAAACTATCAATTTTCATCTTTTATTGTCATCAGTAACTCTACAACCCTGGGTGGGTCTTTGCTGTCGCAATTTACCCCCACCAAAGTACTCGGTCTTAAGCGGATGTTTCCCAATTTCCCGCACCCAGTTTCTTGGTATAATTTGGAACGTCGTCTTCCCAGTAAAGCCTTGATTTTGCAGGTCTTCTACCAGTTTTCTTGGAGTTCAGCACTCTCTTCGTCATATTGGTGTTTGCTGAGCTCACTATATGCATGCATATGAAGGCGCTGACTCTTTATTTTCAAGAGTATATCGAGACAATATCAATAACATTGTTGTAACCTTCGTATATTCTTGTCCATAATCCGTGTTCTTCGACTCTTTTAAGAATAGTTCTTACCGAATGTGAGCAGAAGATTAACATCCTGCTTTGAAGCTGTCCATATGCAGGATTTAAGTTCAATAAAACCGCATGTTTTGCTATTTAGAGAGATGTTTGGAGCTACGCTGTTTTTGTGGTCCAAAAGCATCGGATATCAAGCAGGATGAGTCTTTCCATTTCTTCGGATTCGTTGTTACTATACTGAACTAGTGATTTTAGATAGATGAACTCACTAGTAACCTTCTGATTCTTTTGACAACGATCTTTCTCTCAGTTCTTTCTGTTAGCCAAACGATCAAGCCCCTTTTTAGAGGAATTTGTCACCAGATCTCTTCTGATCCCGACTCATCTTTCAAGCCACGGTTGCTTACTAGATCTTCAGATGAGCTTCTCAGGTTAACAAAGGGACCTACGTGGAGGTGGAATTTGGATTTGACTATGAGAGGCTAAGTGATGTATGGGATGATCTTCATATTTACTCATCATGTCCCTTTGATTAATTACATCATGATTCATAAAATGGGAGAAACGAAAAGTAATATATTTACATCATATTGTGATATTCATATAACCATTATGGTAATCAATTGTTGTTTTTGTGAAATAACCAATAATGAACGTACTTCTCTTATCAGGCTGGATTACTTCAACACGGTATCCCTAGTATGTGATGATTTTTTGAATAGAGAAGGAAATCAGACAACCAGCTTTGCATCTTTGGAATTTCTACGAGAGGTAATTTCATGAAATATTTTAATCATTACTATTGAACTTATTTTAGTCACATTCATAAATCATTTCGTTACATAGGAAAGAAAAAAACTTATAATTTCGCACTTGAATCTACTGAAAAAATACACTGATTGCAATCAAGAAATTTTTATAACATTGCTGTTACTTTCAGTAATTTATTTATGCTATTTTAAGTACTTAAGATCGAGATATATATTCTAGAACATAATTTCCACCACCAGGTGTCATAATTGAAAAAGTATCCTGTAATTATAGTCTCCAACTTTAATTGTATTACCAACTTGAATAATTTATATAAATGTTGTGTTTTCATTTATGAGATGAATACAAATAACATATAATTCTCTTATTTACCACTCAGGCGGCCCCTTCGTTCGAAGAAATGCTGTGGTCTTGTAAGTGGACGTTAGTTAACGAAACTTGTGCAAATTTCTTTGTGCCAACATTAACAGAAGATGGAATATGTTACACTTTCAATATGTTAGACAGAGAAGAGCTTCTAAGTAATGCAGTGTAAGTATTAAAATTATTCCAGTAGGATATTTCAGAATATTCAATTCAGTTGAAGGGATGACGATCCCTAAAATGGGAATGGTCACTGTATATGTCATGTAAACATAATAACCATTCGTTTTCTGTCATCGGATTTGAATAATTATTTCCATTTCATTTTCTCTGAATACTTGAGATGCATTTAATTCGGAAAGGAAAGTCCAAATGAAAATTACTAAGTTTTCAATGATGATAATATATCGCAATGAACTTCGGGCTTTCGTCTACTTTCAACCCAACAATCAATAAACATCCAAAATACACAAAACTTTTTATTTTAACCCCTACCATTGGAAAGGATTACAGATAATCTGATGAATATCTTCATATTTCAATAATCAATATATTTCGAGAAATATGTTGTTAAAACAAATGATATGTAAATATGACTTGTAATTTTTTCAAGTTGAATCAAAATTGAAAGTTCCTGGCTTAGTTTTGGTTCATATCCCTTTTATTTATATTTTTTTCTATCCTATTTTTCTCACAATATCATTCATTTTGCATAAATAGGTACTTGCATGGAGATTATATGAAACATGGCCGAAGTTCGGATGGTTGGACTCTAGAACACGGTTATCCGCCGAATTCTCCGAAAGATACCTTTCCTAGAAGAGCTATTTCTTCTGGGGCTGGAGCTGGACTATTCCTTCTACTGAGATTATATCAGCAAGATCTTGACTATGTTTGTCGTGGACCAGTCCAAGGGTTCAAGGTTAGATAAATAAAAAACGTTTAACAACTTAACATATATATTCCTAAATTTTATAAAATTAATACTTTTGGCAACATTCCAATTACGTAAGGGGCAGTTGAAGTATTACGTACGCAGATTCATTACAGTTATTTACCCCCTACTCAGCATAATTGAGCAAAGTTCTTAACCATCTCCTCCCATGCTTAGGTAAACATTGGTACCTAGATGCATTTTTCTTTTTTTGACCAGTAAATAGTGAGCAGTAACTTCCCTACTCGGTTCTAAGCGAATACCTAAACCTATTCATTTGTGAGAATCCCCAAAAATGCGTTTTCTTTTCAAATTCAAACAATGTGTTCGTTGCCATATGTATGAAAAAATTCATAAAAACTATTGCTGATGCTGACATAATCACCATCTAGACCCCCGCCCCCATGTCATCGAACATAATCAAAGCATAAACCTCCCCGCCCAACTATAGTGCTTATTATAATATTTGAACAGCCCCTAAAAATAATATTTCAATATTTTCCTATAGATTCTTTTGCACCATCCGGCTTCCATACCGCAAGTAGGAACCCAATATTTCAGAGCTCCTCTAAATCAAGAGATGGTAGTTTCAATAAAACCCGACATGATGACTACTTCTGATGGACTGAAAGCCTATGACCCCCACAGGAGGCAGTGCTACTTTCCAGAAGAGCGTCATCTTCTTTATTACAAGAGCTATACTCAAGAAAGTTGCAATGTTGAATGTTTGTCAAACTTCACGTACATAAAATGTGGTTGCGTGGCTTACCACATGCCTCGTATGTAATTAAAATCTAAACTGTGACATTTCATTGATATCCATATCATTTTAGATCAGGAAGATATGCCAATTTGTGGATCAGGAAGTATAGGGTGCATGATAGACGCCAGAAGTAAGTATGAATATTCCCAAGTTGCACTAAATGCTGTGGAAGAAACTATAAATTACAATTAAGCATTCAATTCTCAACAAACTTCGTTTTAAAACGATTCTGCTTTGAAATTGTATTTACAGTTTTGGCGATAATCATTATGAGAAAGAGTGATTAAAATTGGGCATCAAATTCAACACATTTCTGAATAGAAGAAAGCCATGGAAGCTATCGCCCGATTCAGAATCAATATTAGCAATTCTTTGTTACCTAACTTGATTTCAAATGAAAAAATTATGAACTTTCATGATTAGATATGAAAATAACTGCCTTAAACTGAAAAAACCTGCAGCCTACTACTATTGTTGCTCTTTTAGGTACTCTGTTGGCCAGACGGGTGGAAAGAGGAATTTCGGCACAAAAGGAAGATAGTGATGATGCTGTTGTTGACTGTGATTGTTTACCTGGGTGTACTACTCTGAGTTACAATGCTGAGACGTCACAAGCCGACTTCAATTGGCAGAAAGTGTTTCAGTCATTCAAAACAAATTTTAGTGAATTTCCAGGGTAAGTTTAGATAACTCGTGATACCTCTAACTGAAAATTAAAGTCAATCATAAGCAAAGCTAGTCCAGGTCTAGGGTCTAGGACCCTTCTTTCTTACTGCTTGATGGCTATTTTATCTATTCTACATATTCTTATACTAGTTATTCAGTGTTGATAATGTAATCTTGAAGGGAAATAAATATGAACAATAGGAACACTATACTGGGATTAGATAATTCAGTGAGCTTCCAAACTACCTTTATTGTTAAAATACAATAAGCTGTTACTGTTCGTTGTACTTAAAGGGATGTAAGTAAATCAATTCAATCTTACAACAATCCTTTTCCAAGCATAACTTTTTCGTTTGTCCTGTGGCAAAATCATTTTTTCGCAATCTCAAGGTAGTTTTACAGAAGCCTGGAAATACTGTAAATCACAATTAGTCAAAAATTTATAAGTTATTTCAATTATTTTGTTGATTTTTAGGCAACAATTTCCTTTCATGTTAAGCTAATATGAATATTTTGAATTTTACAGAGTGCAGATGACAAGACTGAATTTATTCTTCAAAGAACAACAGTTCATTACATCTGAAAGGAATGAATTATATGGTCAAACAGATTTTCTAGCAAATTGTGGTGGTCTACTGGGACTTTTCACCGGATTTTCATTCTTATCCATTGTAGAAATAGTGTACTTTTTGTCACTTCGTTTGATAGGTAACATAAGAAAATATGGTAAAAGATATTGGTCTGGTTCACCAGAATTGGTTAACAATGATGCTTACATTCACCCAAAACAAAAATAAAATTTAGGCATTGTGTTTCCTCATTGAAGGTTTGTAATAGTCTATTTTCGAAATATATCTAGAACATCTATTTTGAATCAGGCGGTGGTTTAATATATTTTTCACTCTCACCAGTATAAAAATGTGATCTGCAATAATCCTTGTACACCCAACAGAATGTCAATAAACTGATATAAACTTTATTGTTTAATTACATTATTAATACATAGATTTTACCTAATTTGTTCAAATTACAAATGAAAATTCAGGGAATTCTTGATAAAATAAACTAGATTATAAACACTTCTACAAGGAATTTTATAATAAGAAATTAATGAAATGAATAAATCACATTTCATAGACGAATGTATATGTCAAGAAATAACAACTTATACTTTGAGTCATATAGTAGAGAAATTGATATTTTTTCCAGGTATTTGATGTATACAATAGTATCTTCGTAGCAATATTTTGAGTTGTAATATTTCCAACATTAACGTGTTAATGACCACAAATCATAAACTAGTTACTCACTTTTCAATTCATTTGGTGGGTGTTTTAATTAGCACAAAGGTCTATTTGATATTGTAGTAACAAACACTTACCCACTCTAACTAAAATAACATGATATTTGGGGCTTCCAAAAATTTTCAGTCTGGTATTTTTATAATTTTTATTGCAATATGTTGATCCATTCACAAAAGGCGTTTCCTACTCCAATGATAATTGCATCCATGTTGCTTTATTTTTCATTTACAGCTAGTTGATCATTAAAATGTTTTGCTGAAATTGACATTAGCTGATTTATTTGAAAAACAAGTGTTTGGATCATAGGCTGGATTAAAAATTATGAATATGATAAATAATGAATATTTTTCTACAACAGATATATTATCAAAGCACAAGTTTTATTGATTTTTCACAATTCACACAACTTACCACAGGCCACCTTTACTACTATCAAGTGGTAACTATATTATTATCTCATGAGCACCAGTTTTATTTATAGCTTTCACCAAAAACAACATTAGCCCTAATTGTATACAGTAAAAAAAATTCCTCGAGCTTGGAAATTTCAATTGACAATTGAATTAGCAAAGCTAAAACAATGACATAGTTGCTGGCAGCAATGTTATTGTTTACATAACAAAACTGGGTTAAATATAACATAACCTCATACTCATCATGATAAACACTTCAACTACAGGGGCTTGCGTATTTGTTTTTTCTTTATTTCATCATGCGTATTTCCATTTCTGTATATTGGAATTAGCAATTATTCTCCACAAACGAATTCATAAGTTGGGTAAATCGAGATACTATAATTTATACCTAATGAAAGCAGGAAAAACTTGACAAAACCCTCATATCCTAAAATATATTCCAATTAAGTGTTCAATAATAGATTTATAACAAAGAAGATAAAATAAATTTGATGCTAAATGTTAATTTAATTCATATCTACTCTTAAGAAACTGAAGTAAATATTTCTTTCGAACCTTTCTCAAAACAGAAAGATAGCCACCTATAGAGGTGATAATTGTAATAGGTAGCACTACACAAATGTTATGGCGATAGGTAGTCTATTCCCATGCAGGTAGAGAAATATTAACAGTAACACCATAACACCTTTGCCTCTTCTGAGAAAAAGGCAATTTGTCAAGAGATATTTATTGCAGTCGCATTGTACTACTACAATGCAACCCCTCCTACGGGTTTACGAAGTGATTTTTGTTGTGGCATCTTGAAAATTTATCAATTTTTGCAAGGCTTATTTTAGCGAAAAGTATTTTCTGACTCTTAGGAAAGCTGTGTAGAATTAATATTTCTCGTTAATTTGTCTGTTTTGATTATTATTCAAGTCTCATTCATTAGATTGTGGAATTATCCTTGAAATATGTAGTTTCCTGATAATTTTCGAAATCTTTCATTATATTTCACTAAATATGTACATAGTTTATGGATAGACCATAGGTATTTATAATTCTTTAAAAATATGAACAATGCATTTCACAACTTATTCAAACGTTCCTAAAAGCTCGTCTGTGTAAAAACATAAAATACAAATATTCCATTTTAGTTAATTAGTTTTAATTATAATAACTTATAATGTATAACAATAAGTGTCTCAAGTAATAATACATGATTATACCAACGTTTATCGTACAACCATATCATAATTTCTTTTTGCTTGCCAAAATGAGTCAGTCTTCAAACATTTTAACCAAGAAATATGACGTAGTTTGAAATTGTAACATCCTTTTCGTTTTGTCGATAAACTGATAAGTTTCTATTAGTAATGAATTTATTCAACGATAAACGATGTGTTATCAGTAATAGTATTTTGAAAAATAAACGTTAATGTGAGGTGTTAAGGAAGCCCAATATTTTCGAAATATTGAAACCGTCATTAGAAAACATGACTTACATAATATTTTTGATACCAGATCTCATATTTTATCTGTTGATTTATAACTTTTATCATCAAACTTAACCTTGAAATTCATCGAAATTGAAGTGCCCATGTCACAAAAACATCTATGTATATGAAAGTATATAACATAAAAAATGATGTGAAATTATATAACATGAAAAAAAAATTTGTCAGTCGTATGTAGCCTTCTGAAGTGTAAATTTGTTAGCTTCGCAAAGTTAACTTTGTTAACTTTGCGAAGTTTTATAACCGAGCAGTGGAAAAAAACAAACAGAAATCAAATATATTGATAGATCTATTATGAATGAACCACAAAGGAATGCTATATAAGTAATTCTACACGAAACTCGTCAATATTTCTCGTCAAATAAACAGTCAAATTATCTCTTTCAATAAGAGATTTAAATGTAAGCATCATTTAGTATCTGGGTTCGTAATCTCCTTCTATTTTCTGTGCTAGTAATAAAAATAAATGCGTAATTTTTGCTTCTGGACTGAGCATGACAATAAGAACAAGATGAAATATTCATGGTATGATCGATCAGACGATTTAATTCCGTGTTTTCTCACCCAGCAGCCACCCTGAAGAAATTTCCGTTTCAAAACTGAATTTTGAAAATTTTGGTGGGAATTTAGATTGAGTTTTGCGGCTAATCTCTTAAGCATTTTATAATAATAATAATAAGTTCTTTATTCTCAACAGATATAACACCCAATTACAGAAAATAATAACAATGTTGAATACATAACTAAATAATTAAAATGAAAAAGATATAACAAAGAGCTCAATCCAATCTTAAAAATATAGTAACTTATAACTACATTATAGCATTCAATGAAATATTATGAAGAACTCAATCGAAATCAATTCATTTTAGAAAATTTTCTTTGTTCACATAACTCCTGATAATAAATTCTATGGAGTAAAAGTGAATGTCACAATTTTTGGCAACTCTATTTAATGTAGACTCCATAAACCAAATGGGGGATTGTATTAGGAAGTTGGTCTAGGTGGAATAATTCTGTATTACAAGAATTGTGCCTAGGAACACGAAATTTCGGACAAGAGAGAATACTATATATTGCACAGTACTATTGTGCAGTAATTTGTACAAAAATTTGAGTGATAAAGTTTCTCTCCTGCTCTGCAATGAGATTAAACTGAATAGACTCAATAATTCATTATGATTGACTACTCTCTGTGGATAAACTTTATCCTCCCTCCAAACTAAGAATTTTAAGAACCTTCTCTGAATAGCCTCAAGATGGCGTTGATGGCAAGTGTAAATGGGATGCCAGATCATGCTGGCATACTCCAACTTGCTACGAATTAGGGTATTAAATAGTTCTATGAATATTGAAGAATTATTGAACTACTTGCCATTACGTATAACGAATCCATAATATTCGCAGCAGGTGATGTGTGGGACGAAGCAAAGCTTCTGGTCGAAGACTACACCAAGTCCACCAAGTGTACCAACGAGATTTTCCTAATCTCCAAAGAGATATCGTCAGAGTTTTTAATGATACTTCAGGTAAGTATCTATCTGAGATAAAATAGTCTACAGAATCAAATTCAGAAGAGAGCGATTTAAGAGCAATGTCGTAGACAAGTCTAAAGAAATCTCCGAGTGTCTTCATATCTCAAGTGGACAAGCACATAGCAACTCTCGCACCTTGGTCTCCTGTCTTCAGTCCCTGTTTGCAGATTTTTATGTCACAGACATACGTTGTTATTGTGGTTATTAACTTGAAGGTTTGTACGAATATCGAAGTTTTTTTTGGAGTTTTATATTTTTGATTATTAGATTATAAATGAGTGCTAATCGAGGGAGCTCTAACAAATGGTTTTATGATGAAGTGATGAAGTTGATCCATATATAGGAGACAGAGGAGTTTCTATGCAACGTGATACAGGAATATTATCGTAATCGCGATTAGGAAATGGAAAAATTCGAGGAATTCTTTACAAAATTTTAGATATTTGAACTGATTCCATCGGCCGTTTCATTTCACCAACTTACACTTCACTTCTTCCTCATTTTCCATTATTTGGCCATTGTGTCTCAAGAATCTGTCTCGAGATGGAACCAATCTCAAGAGGACAACCACTTAATACTGATTTCGAGACATCGTCTGGAATGAACATTTAACTTTAATAAGTAAACTGAGTAACTTCCTATAAGATCACTGGATAGATATAATTTTTCCAAACACGTAGAGGCTACATGTAACTGATTTAATCATTTCTAGGTGACATAAACGGCAAAAAAATGCCGTAATCCGCTGAGAAGTTTGAGGTTGCTACTGGAATTCTGAACACAATTAACTAATATGTACTTTCTAAATGCGAAACAGGTATCCGGAAATATTTACCATTGAATTGTCATTTTCACACATTCGTTTGCTATTGATTTCACTCTCGTTCTGGAGTGAAAACCATCTTGTGAATCGCCATTTATACCTGAATATTTATTAAATACTCATCAACGTCGGCAACGACATTAACAACTACTTTCATCCAAATTTCAGTTAAAAGCTGACTCATCGGGAAATTGGTGATTGCAAATTGATATCAACAAGTTTTTTGATTATTTTTTCAGCTCATTTATAAATAATACATCAACAATGCAAAGAGAAAGTTTCTAGATTTAAACAACTTTAGTTCTTCGTAAAAATTATTTTATTGTAAAATGTAATAATGAAACTAACTTTATTCAGATGTGAGATATGAAAAATAATAATGAAATTATCAATATTTACATTCTCATAACATTTCAAGTGAAATTTTCTAAAATATATTGTACCAGAGATTTTCTAAAAAGTCTATAATTCGCTGAGTACTTTATTAGCTAATAATTGTTATTAAATATCGTATTCTTTGAGGGTTGAGTTAATATTGAATTAGCTACGAGATCTGTTCAAAAGGAAAGGTTAATTTTGAATTTTCGCGGGCTGTCGATTATTTTGTTTTTGCGGGAAAGTTTTTTTTGTTATGTTGGTACACCTACTTTTCTCATATGTTGACATAATTAGCCATTTTTGATACGTAGTTTGTTTTTTACAACTGAAAAGGTCAGCACCTTTTTCTCTATTTTTGAAAAAAATGGATCAAAAAAGAACCATTATTAATTTTGCTTTAAAAATGGATTAAAGTGCTCCATCGCACTTAAAATCTCAACTGTGACATTCGAAGAGTCTACATTGTCTCAAGAAATTGTTTAAAAGTGGCACAAGCGCTTTACAGAAGGCCGAGAAGATGTTTATGACGATGAGAGTTCTGGGATTGCAACCACGTCAATAAGCGAGGAAAACATCGAAACAGTGAAGAAAATGGTTTTGGTAAATTGTCGAATCACTATTATGGAAGTTGCAGAGGATTTTGGTATATCAATCAGCTCATGCCATGCAATTTTCTCGGATATTTTGGGCATGAAACATGTGGCAGCGAAGTTTGTTCCGAAATTGCTACATTTTGAGGAGTTGTTGAATTATTTCAACGATGATTCAGATTTGCTCAAAAAGATCCGAACGAAACGTAGGTATATGGTTATGACGTGGAAACCAAGGACCAATCATCCCAATGGAAGGGGCCAGAAGAGCCAAGACCGAAAAAAGCACACCAAGTTCTATCAAATGTGAAGGTTTTGCTCACTGTTGTTACAGGTCGTACGGTTAATAAGGAACACTACAAGGAAATTATGCAACGTTTGCGTAAAACAATACGACTAAAACGATCAGAATTGTGTAAAAAGAATCATGGAGTATGTATCACGATAATGCACCAGCTCACACTTCAATGCCTGTTCGTGATTTTTTTGCCAAAAACATCACCGTAATCGTAAACATCGATCGTAACCATCGTATTCACCAGATTTGGCTCTCTGCAACTTTTTCCTATTCCAAAAACTGAAGAGACCAATGAAAAGAAAGCGTTTTGCCACAATTGATGAGATAAAGTCGGAATAAAAGAACGAGGTGATGGTCATACAGAAAAGCGCATTTCTGAAGTGCTTTGAAGGAGCCAATATGGATATTGATGAATAAATAAATACTTTTCGAAAAAATTCAAAATTCATCTTTTTTGTGAACAAACCTCGTATATTCAATAATAAGTGGCATTGGGACACTGGTAGACGAAGCAGTGCGCATTCTTTTCTTGGTCATCTACAGGTGTTCTTACCTCAATTGTAAATACCGCCAGTCTATACAATCAAACCTTTTCAAGTGCGCCGGCAAGTACCTATACAATAAACAAAGCTAACACACCTGACAAGGAAATCCATAAATGACGTTATTCCAGTAATAGCACAACATTTTGTTATTTCTTCTGAATAAATTTAAAAATTGTATTATAGGTTTATGCAGAAAAAATATTTGTGGAAGATTTTTGCCTACAGGATGCAGATTTTCAAAGACTGTTTTGATATTTTAATCTGTAGTAGATTACTTAGTATAATATATTACATAAATAGTGAAAATAAATATTCGTGAGATCAAATAAATGTAGAAATTATCTTCTTGGAGAAAAATGTTTATTTGTTGAATTATTGAAACATCGTGATAGTTATTTATTAAAGCGGGTATAGAATTACTAAACGTTGAATTTGCAATAAAAGTTATGTAATTCATGATTTATGTCAACTGAATTAAGTTCTGGCACATAATCCACTTAAAATTTTAATGAAATATGTCATTAACGTTATTAATATTTTGAATATGTATTTATTGTTGAAAATTTCTCATAAATCTAGTTAAAAATTCCTTAATATTTTTGGGAAACTCATATGAGGTCGAAGAAGACTAGTGTTACAAAAAAAGGTTTTGAGCAGCTTGTTCAAAATGGGCTTTATGAGAGCTGCCAACGTGTTTTCATCAAGAAAAAAATTTTGTCTCTAGTTTCTATATTTTATGATATATAGCTACGTTTTATTTCTGATAATAGAAATATGAGGAACATTCTGTATTAATTCAATTAGTTCACTAGAAATGGGATGAATTTGGCATCCCAAAGATATAATTTCGGATATTCTCAGAAAAATGCCGAATATTCAATTTCAAAAAAGGTTTATAATTCCATATCACTACATAAGTATAAGGGAGTTATATATATATAAATAATTTTAAATTTGTTCTTAAGCGCTTCATGCATGAAAAAGACTCGATGGCAAAGTTTTTTACATGTGACCAAGTCTCAAATGTTATTTAAGTTACAATATATTTTGAAATTTTTTTAAAATATTGCACGTTTTATATTATATTGTTAATAATTGAGGACAAGCAAAGCTTATTTGCTTGTTGTAATTTTTTTTCGCACTTGTCATTACTGTTTTGTAAATATTTGAATGTATCATGAAATTAGAACACAGGACAACTGTGTTCAACTTCAGCTCGCGCTGGAACATGTTGCCAGAAGAAGATCGAATTGAGTGTTATTATAACAGAGATCTTAGTATAGTCTTCGATCAGAAGCTTTTCTTCATTCCACACATCACCCAACTTATTTCATCACCCAACATATTTCACCACCATGATCTGGCATCTTATTTGCACTTGCCATTAACGCCATCTAGAGGCCTTTCAGAGAAGGTTCTTGAAATTCTTGGTTTGGAGGGAGGATAAAATTTATCCACAGAGAGGAGTCATGATAACGAATTATTGAGTCGATTTAGTTTAATCTCATTGCAGGACAGGAAAGAAACTTTAAGACTTAAATTTTTCTACAAAGTACTGCACAACAGTATTGATTGTCCTCATCTTTTGTTCGCTTTGAAATTTCTTGTTTCTAGGAAAAATTCTCGTACTACAGAATTATTCCACCTAGATACTCCAACTTGCTACTTGCTAATGCAATCCTCCATTTGGTTTCTGGAGTCTACATTCAATAGAGTTGCCGATAATTGTGAAATTCACTTTGGCTCCATAGAAGCTTTTATTATTAGGAGTTATGTGTGAACAAAGGAAATTTTCTAAAATGAATTGATTCAGATTGAGTTCTTTGTAATATTTCATTTGATTATATTACTTAGTTATCAGTTACTATTTTAGTTTTTTAGATTAGATAGAGCCCTTTGTTATGTTTCTTTCATGTTATTTATTTAGTTATTATTCAACATAATATTATAATTTTCTGTAATAGGATATTATATCTGTTGAGAATAGAGAACTAATTAGGTATTATGGTTATATTCCGATTGGGACATTTGTGTATCTTTTGTTAATTCACTGGATTCAGTAAATATTATCTAACGTACATCATCCAAATAAATTTCTTCCAGTTCAGTATCTATCAAAATATCAATATAAACAACTAAATTCCACCTACGGAATTGGTAATCACAACAAGAAAGAAATGAAGGACTCCATCTACCAACTTCCAACAAAGAGTTCCTCTCAAAAATCCAAAATCCCTCCCGCTACGTCACCGACCGGTCTAACAAACGACAACCCCAGCAGCAGCAATCCTGACCAGACTCACCGAATCCATTCGCTTTAAAAAATCAACGCACGCGCCTTTCGCGGCAAATTCAAAATCGAGCGTGCTATGCATTCCATGCCAACTTCGATTCCTCCTCGAACATTCTACTTGCTCTACCTACCTAAACATTGTTGCGCGCATTATCAGCGAGCGAAGTATAGAACCGGCTCTTCTCTCGTTCGGACACGTGCTACCAACGCGTAGACTAATAATTTTTATCTTTTATTATATCCGAAATATAAACAAAGATTTGACAATGCCCGCTGATCAGGAATTAAACTCTGTGTTGATGAGAAGGCAAGAAATCAATGAAGCATTGGATAATGGGGACAGTGTTAAAGTTACTTACAGGGTGATCAATGTGTACACCGAATTCCACGAATTTAGCAGAAAAGAGATCAAACAGTATGAGGCAGTTTTCAAAAAGTAAGTTATAAATTTCATCTTACTTTCTGAATCCTAAATTAATATTTATTATTCATAATTTGTTCATAAAGCTTTGTCAAAGCTAAAAGACTACCTTATTATTCGATTATAGATACAAATTCTTTTGGAATATGAATCGTACTTGTAAGACGAGCCCTTTCAGTTTTTCAATTATTTGCAGAAATACGAGTAACCGTTTTCATTGACATTTAAAATTTTATCACGCAAATAATGATTCCTTGTAAAAATTTTCATTCAATTTACATGTAGATATAAGTGCATAGTTGTGAAAATGAATTATTTTCATTTATATTCTTCAGAATAATCATAAAACCATTTTAATTTTATGTCAAATGGGATCAACTTAAGCCTGTTGAACTCTTTCACTGTTTTCTCCTGTTCCTTTTTTAATACATACATTATCTTCTGGAATGTTTATTCTTATACAGCCCCATCTTGTTAGGGTTTGCCCCGCTCTGTTTTAATACGTAGGTGACTATTTTCTATCAATAACATTGAGTAGTTATTCATTCCTAATATCAATATTTGCTCCATTTGTTTATGAAGATAATTTTGAAAAAGTTAGGGAAAGACTGTCGGAACATTCCATTATGTTTTTTAACTGCTTCTAGGAAAAACCTATCAAAATGATGAAACAGCCCTGTTTCTATATTCTCTTTCACATGGGATTTTCCGCTGAAACCTAAAGTTGAAACTCACGATTTAAGATAATGGACTGATAAAAAACTGCCATAATTTCCCATGAATAATAAAAATCAAGTGCCTACATAACTCTAATGTATATATTTACTTCGTTAAAATGACTAATTTACGTCATGAAATGATTTGTTGAACATGTTTGAAACTATAAACTTTGCTATTTCATACAAAATCGAAGTGCCTAATACAGGGGCGTAGCATAGCTTCCCCGTGGGGGGTTAGAAGCTAAAAGTTAAGTTTATTTGACGTTTTGTAAAAGGAAAGAAAGAAATGAAAGACATCTGAAGTAGTTTGATGTCATTGATATTATGTTATTTCTAAATAATAAAATATATTTTTTCATCCAATAAACTTGTAAATAATATATAATAGGAAGTTGTAAAAAATATTGAAAGAATTAAAATTTTCTGCCTTTAAAAAATTCTGTCAATGTTACTAACTTATAACTATTTGAAAGTTGCGAAATATGGTTTTCCTTATTTTATACATTGCATAATCTTGTAATATTTGGCTAAAAAGATTAGTCTTGGTCTTGGAAATCATTTGGTGATGGTTTCCTGTGATGTGTTTCCTCTTTATATAGTTATAAATCATTCAAAAGCGTTGAAGCTTCTGATAATCGTATTCGTAATCTAATATTTATGGCATTCAGAAACCACAAATTCCTTTCCATTGAACTTCTGATGAGTAATCAACCAATTCTTTTTGGTAAAGTAGATTCTTGATGAGCTCCCTTAATTTTTCTTTCGAATGTACTTCAAAAGTTTCATTTCAATTTCAGTATCATTTAATAATTATAGTTACTGTTAAATTTCCTTTCGGATCTATGACTGATGTAAACACTTGAAATTTGGCATCCAATGATTTTACGTCTCGTAATTCATAATGGTAAGCCTCAATTCACGACGGCGTTTATATACGAACCGCATAAAACAGAAAACCTCTAGCTAGATCACAAAACCTCCACAGTTTCATCCTTCAACAATTAGATCACAGGACAACTATGTTCAACTTCAGCTCGTGTTGGACCATGTTGCTAGTTGGTGTGAATACAATTATTTGAGTTTGAATGTGTCGAAGTTTAAAGTTGTCTCCTTCACAAGAAAAAAAGATCGAATAGAGTGTGAAAATACCGTCGGTGGTCAGGTTCTTTCTCGTTCTGATAAGGTGAGACATCTTGGTGTTGTCTTCGATCAGAAACTTTCCTTCACTCCACACATCACCCAACATATTTCATCTGTCTCGAAATTATATGGATTCGTTAATGACAAATATTTCAAGAATTCCTCAACACTCATAGGGCTATTCAAAACCCTAATCCGTAGCAAGCTGGAGCGTGGTAGCATGATCTGGCATCCTATTTACACTTGCCATCAACGCCATCTTGAGTCCATTCAGAAAAGGTTCTTGAAATTCTTAGTTTGGAGAGAGGGTAAAGTTTATCCACAAAGAGGAATCATGATAACGAACTCTTGAGTCAATTTAATTTAATCTCATTGCAGAGCAGGAGAGAAACTTTCTCACTCAAATGTTTGTACAAATTACTGCACAACAGCATTGACTGTCCTACTCTCTTGCCCGAAATTCCGTGTTCCTGGACAAAACTCTCGTACTACAGAATTATTCCACCTAGAGACTCCGAGGACCAACTCCCTAAAACAATCCCCCATTTGGTTTATGGAGTGTACATTTAATAAAGTTGCCAATAATTGTGACATTCACTTTGACTCCATAGAAGTTATTATTAGGAGTTATGTGAACAAAGGAAATTGACTAAAATGTATTGATTCAGATTGAGTTCTCGAAATATTTCATTAAATGCTATTAGATTAAAAGCTATTAAAAGTTATTAATTAATATTTTAGTTTTTTTAGATTAGATTGAACTCTTTGTTTTATATCTCTTTCATTTTGATTATTTAGTTTCTATTAAACATTATGTTATTATTTTCTGTAAGTGGGTATTGTACCATTTTGAGAATAAAGAACTTATT
Source organism: Henosepilachna vigintioctopunctata (assembly GCA_030704895.1). Classification (NCBI taxonomy): domain Eukaryota; kingdom Metazoa; phylum Arthropoda; class Insecta; order Coleoptera; family Coccinellidae; genus Henosepilachna; species Henosepilachna vigintioctopunctata. Next base: position 6,957,064 of record JARQZJ010000091.1, read on the forward strand.
AACTACCTTGGGGATCTGATAGAAAGTACTGCGAAATATTTAACATACGTCAAAGAACGTTTACACCCTGGTTTCAGGACTTACTATGCAAGCATTGGGTCACTGAAAAATACATCTCAGCTGTGCTGTCAAAATGTAAATCTACAAAATTCAGATTTACCTAGTAAGTAGTGACATATAGCGGTGAAACCTGAACACTGATAGAGACCGATAAGTGAAGATTCATGAATATTTGAAAGACAAGTGCTCAGAAAGATCTCTGGAGGAATAACAGTGGGAAAGAAATAGAGAATTCCACATAAAATGAACTACGTGATTGACTACGAAAATGAACTCGAAGACTACAGTGGTGGATGAAATATCACCAATTTCCAAGAAAAATATGCATCCAACATTCACGTATTACGCGAGAAAAATTGGAGAACCAGAATGCTTTGAGGCTCATCTATATCGAAAGCCAAGGCTGACCCAGAGCTGTATAAAGAAGGAGAGTACCTCTATTTATCCGACAATAATAGAGACTTTGTGTTTATTTCTTGAACCAATTTATTTACGCGATTCAAATAGTTACATTTTTACAAATCTACACAACGCAGTTAAAATTAGAGAATACAAAAAAATTAAAGTCAAAATAATAATAATAATAATGTTTATTTAGAAATACATAATTTCAACTAAAAATGAAATTTGACAATAAGTGAAAAATACAAATAAATAAATGAACATAGTTCACTCACGAAAAGTATGAAACTTGTGTGTGAGGTGAGTTCAATTATATTTTTACCTAGAATTATATTTTACTTCAAAAAATAATAAAAAAAACCTGATCCAAGGTAATGTAAGATAAACTTAACCAATAACTCTACATGAAGAACAACACGAACGACATCAGACACATTTTCATGTAAAATTCCGTCTATTCGAAAGAAATTCAATGTTCTCTCCCCCACAGTTATTAATCCAGTCTCTAACTCGCTTTTTGAATGAGTTAATGTAGGTGGTATCTTTGACATTCATAGGGAGCGCATTATACATAAATAACTAATAAAATAACTAACTAAATAACCAGTACAAAATATGTTCAAAATTCATCACATGAGAAGAAGCTTTTTCGCAACAAAAACCCTTTAATATGTCTTTTGAATTTAGTTTGATAAGCGTTTCTACATTAAGAGGTAACTTAATATAAAATTCAAAACAATAGAAATTGTGATCGTTCTGTAATTTTCTCAGTTTGCATGTAGTTAGATCTTGTTCATTTCTCGTGTCATCTGCGTGTGACCTAACATTGCTGTTTTTCTTCAGTTTATGACAATATTCATTCGTTAATATAAAGGTGAAGTCAGGTCGAATATAAAGGAGCGATAGAGGTTTTCAAATACTTTAATCTATGGTTGTCCAAACTAGGTACCGTGATAAATCACTAAATTTATTAGAGGTTAAATAAAACAAATTTTAAAATTTCGAATAGAAAGGAAGATATGTAAGTATATAGGCGGCTTAAATATGAGCCTACCTTCCACATCTTTGTCTAATACCAATTATGTTATAATTTAGTACCTGAGGTTATGATTGAGTTCTAAAAGAAGTGGAAATATGAACACGGTATTCGTCACGATTTAGCTTCATAGATTCAGAGTTCATCGATCTTGTTATCTAGGATATGGGTAGTCAAAAGATTGTGTGTGACATGAACGACAACATACATTTAGCAAACTAAATTGCTTCACTTTGTTAACAAAAATAAATAACAATAATAATCAGACATGCGCTTTGTTGTTGATTCATTCACTATTAGTAGCTCAATTATATCAGTATTGTATATTGTTAGAAGAAAGGTAACAATTTGAAGCAGATATAACTGAGATTCCCGCTAAAAAGGACATTATTATTCGGGCTCTTTGAATATACTGCATTATCTCATTCTTTCTTCTAAATTCAGATAATTGTTATCCTTTAAGGATAACTTTTTATTTATATCTTTGGACCTAAAGTTTAACGCCAGTTCCGGCAGCCATTAAGGGTTTCTACAGCTATTCAATAGAAATATTCCCCAAATGAACTCGTACGCATTCACAACCATAGAGTTTTATCTAACATTTGTACAAGAACTTCTGATTTACAATTCTGAGATTTAATCTTATTCTGAGACTTATTAGTTCATTTGTGTATTTTAAGTGTGATTTTATTGTTGGAAAATGCTGTTTGAATTGTTCAGCTCAATGTGGGGCTTCAACAAATTTGAGGGTAGCTTGGCTTACTCGGAACAAGCCCTCCACACTGCGATAATTTCAGAGAGAATTTTTTTTATTTTATCGAATCATTGAATATATAAATTTCTTTCACCTTATTCAATTACTATATGATATTTGTTTTGAGACATCCTGTATAAAATATATTTGCTCTAGGTGAAAGTGAAGTATAGTTCTGAACTATGAACCTATCTATAATTAATAATACATTCAAACATTTTCTAATTCAAAAGTATTTTAAATATTTCAATAGATAATTTAATGCTATATTTTTTGATATATTTGATTTAATATTTAAAATTCATTCTTCAGTCCTACTTGTAATTTGTATTTCGATCAAATTTCGTGAAAAACGTAACATTTTGAATTTACCTTGTTTCCTGTGTACTCATTGAGAAAATTTACTATACAATTTTTTTTAACAAATCACATATTAGATAATAAACACGAAATATTTCCCACATGACGTCTGGTGTTAATATGGTGTGAAATTGATTGATAAGGAAATGAGAGGTAATAAGATATACTTGTCGTAAAATCACTAACTGAACAATTCTTTATTCGACTAGTTTCGTGTTTTACGGCAGTATCAAGAATGAATACATATTACAAAGACATCCTTGATAATTTGAATATATCTTTTTCAAGTCACAGCAGATTGGATACAATGGTTTTTAATTACAAGTTGTCCAAATTGGACCCAATAAAAAAGTCTGGAATTTATAGAATAGACTGTGAAGAATGTAAGTCTTTATATATAGGCCAGACCGGAACTGTTTTGAAACTTTTGAAGCAATTAAAAGAGGGAAATCAGCTTTTCGGGAACATCCAGAGACCACAGGACATAACATCTCATCCTGTTTAAAACCAAAAAAGGTATGAATATGAATTACCTGGAAGCCATGGGAATGAATAAAATCCAAAAATCTGATAATTACAATCTTCTCAATGACCAGTTAGACCTAAACCACTCCCCACTGTTAAATCTCTGAAAGTTTGGAAATCCCCATCTCAACCACCTCCATTCTATATTCTGTGGATACAGAACATAGAACGGAGTTGATATAGATGTTCTGTATTCTACTACCTCGTGGGACCGAACCACAGAACGTACCAAATTTACGGTATATTCTGTGGACCGAACTGATCTGCAAATATTTAAAGGATATCTTTGTAATATGTATTCATTCCTGATAATGCCGTAAAAGGCGAAACTAGTCGAATAAAAAATTGTTCAGTTAGTGATTTTTAGACAAGTATATCTTATTGCCTCCCATTTAAATATGAACTATCACAGAGTTGATCATCGTCCATTGAATTTATGATTGATATTAGTTTTCTTATTCGTTTTCTTTAGTAATTATTCTTTAAAGAATCGTTGGACATTTCCCGAGCATCATTGTTACGAGTGATCGACTTCCGTATAGGGATTTCATTATTCGGATTTGAATCTATCATTTCAAGATTTACCCTTTCCACTTTCTGCTCATTAATCTACATCATGCATCCCCAATTGTATTGATCTTATTAAACTACGTTGTGAAACTTTCCTACATTAAGGGATAAACTATAGTCACATAACTGTTTATTAATTGCATAAAGGTCTCTATTGATCCACTCTGTCATATCCATAATTTCTTTGCTACATATAAAGCATAGTATATTGATCATTTTATGCATATAAGGGTTAAGTAGGGGTATCACCACCTAGATTTCGCCCTGTTGAACTTTTTTTGCACAAATTTGTGCTTTTAATGAAGACACTCGTTATTATTATCATATGTATTCTAAAAAATTATATTTGTCCTAAAGGATGCTCTGCCCCAGCAAATTTCTTGATGTGCTAATAGGCTAATCCGGCACAGCAATTACGTGAACGATTACTAGAAGTAAACAAACCCCAGAAAACATTCCGTACGTTTATAGTTAATTTAGAGTACATTCCAACGCGAAATTTAACGAGTTTTCGAAATACCATAAATAAATTTGAATAACATGGACGATCGTTTGGTTTGAAAACAGACATCCGTATTATCGAAAAGAAAATAACCACAGCTAATTTATTCGTTTTCTTGCTGATGGATGACTGAAGCACTCAACTCAGTTCTTCGCGCAGTAAAATGTTTCAACCTGATTGCTCTTGATAGACAATTGCGTAGATTTAAACATTTCAAGTAACCTGTTTTAATTTCACTTTTTTGCTTATAGTTTGTTGAAATAATTAAATTTTCAGGTTTTTCAATTCAATATTTTATGAAATCAGATGAATAATGAATTGATTCATCTTATTTTAAGAATATAGAGATTTATTTCGACAAACTTTGAGATAGTAAAAGTTTAGTAGGTAGTTAAAAGACATGTTCATATAGACAAAAAAAAAATATTTTAAAATGAAAATACGAAACTAGTATAACGTTAACAAAATTGAATACATGGAATGAAAAACACTTCGGGTTTAGTTTCACAGAATTATATTGTTTCTTGACAATTGTTTGGCGGTCTAACCTCATTTTCAATACATAAAGTAAACAATTTTTTTAAAGTAACATTATTATATTTTACAAATATATAATCACTGATATTCTCTCACTGATCGGTGTGAATCAGAAATTTCCAATTGTTCCGAAAGAACTACAGTTTTCCCCTATATCTGTGATTGCAGCATTTTCAAAAGAAAAACTTTAATATCTAATAAATGATATTTCTTATCTTCAGTTTTTCGTCATCATTACTTTCTTCGTCCTTTTTAATTGTATCCCTTTGTTCGAATTTAATTTTAAACTTGACTCACACTCTTATCTTAAATACTGACCTGTTCCCTTCTTTTGAAGACGTCGTCAAGATGCAAAATATAAAAATGTTAATTTGTAACACAAGCGTTCGAATTTTCAAGCGTTCAGCCTTTGAAAATGGAGAAAAATAGAAGCAATCATCTAGAAAAGAAATAATTTAGAAACTCATCAACTGGTTTTGTTCGATATTTGAAACGATACTTCAATATTCTATATACAAGTTTATTAAAATTTCATAGAATGAAAATAATTGAACAGATTAATTAAATTAATGATGCCTTCTCAGGTGGATAGTTTTGAAGATTTTTTCCTTGTTTGATTTTTGTTTTATTCAATGTTATTTGATCCCTCGTACAAAATTTATGGGTAAATTGTTAAATAATATAATTCAAATTGCTTGCTTAAATTCAAAATTCAAAAATGATTCAATGTATCTAATGTTTCGGGTAGCTAACCCAATTTCAGTAGTATTAACTCTTGATAATAGGCAAAAAGTCCGAAAATGTGTCAAGTGCATTGAATAATTTTTGTGTATTTTTATTTTATTCAATTTTTCAAGGATTCTGTAGGTGTTTAATTCAATTTTGAGTCAATTTACTCTGTTGTGTCTCAAAAAGGAAAATTTTAAATAAATGTCGTATGATTTATCTAAATTATTTAAGTGTTCTTCACAAATTTAACTTATATATGATATGTTAAATGAACTCAATTAGGAATAATATGAAATCGTGTGTTTTCTCATGTGCTCTACCCATATACTTTATTCATTTGTTAGCATAACATGTTATTATTGTCATTAATTGTCATGAGAAAATAGCATTATAAATAAACTTTCAATAATTGATTCTTCCCACCATTCAAGTATAATTAAGGAAATTACGAAGTTTCTTTTTCATTTATGACCAATTTTATAAGAGTTAAATGTTGCCATTCCTTTTGTTTCTTAGTTCGTCTTTGTTTCTCATTCCGGATTCACTTTCATCAATTGACTGTTCTCAATTGAATGAAAGTCAAAGTGTAGCAATACCTACCAGTTATCAGTTTCAAGTTAATTATTCATCTAATGGAGATATTTATCATTTGTCAAACGATAATTTCTCAAGGTCATAATGTATACGGTCTTCAGCGCTGAGAGATAATTTTGTGATGTTCGAGATATTGCTAGTAAATATTGATAATACCTAAGTAGAGAGATAATGATTGCAATATATTTCAACCAGAAGTCAGCGAAAAAATAAGTAGATATACTAATTTAAAGGAAATAGAATAATTAGATATTTTTTCTACGAAACAAAATACCTATGTATGAAAGTTTCTATTTATTTACACATTTTGAGTGTATAAGAAATCAGTTTCATTTGAAATATTCCACATAATACAAGATTCTTTGAATACAATCAATGGATTGCATTTTAGTTGATATGCAATTAATGGTTTGCAATGTTAATGAACAAAATAATGATTTGTTCATTAGCAGTTAGATCAGAACTTTCCAAACTCATTGATACCTCTCAGAGTTTGTCATTTCTTTGGAATGCCCCCTTCTGCAGGGTAGCCAACTTCGATTTACAAAGTCCACTAGATATTTCACTTTTCTACCAAAAATTCCACTAGATCAATTTGATTTTCACTATAATATCTATTAGACGAATTTTCAGTTGGAATTTTAATAAATTTATAATTTATAAATCATAATTTCCAATTTCATTAATTGGAATTTTCAATTTATAGTAAAATGGAAATTGGTAGTACAAAAGTTCAAAAGTTTCAATTTTGTACTTTCAAATATTAAAGTTCAATTTTAAAAGAAAGAGTTTGTGATATGAAATCACAACTGATAAAATGAAATATAACTATAGGAATAAAAAAAACTTAAATGCTTACCAAACTTATACATACATATAAAGATAAACACACACATACATTCACATATTAACACTTATATACACATTTAAGTATATGTGTGAATATGAATCATGTACGTGAATACACAAAAATATTTGTTCTAGCAGAGATTATGCATATCAAGGAAGCTTGCCTTAATGTCAGTAACAGAACAGTTGAAAATATCCACCTTAGCTCCCAAAATATTGCATTGTTCACACATCGAGTGTAATGGAGAAAATTGTAGAACATTCGTTTTAGCTGCTGGAAAGTAGAATTTATAATGTTTTTTTCCCACAATTTCTACTAGATCTAGTAGAAATTTTACTGACTTGGCGATCCTGACCCCCTGACTCAAAAGTTTCACCTTCTAATTCTAGTCAATATAATTAATCAAACACTTCTTTTGACATTTCTTTTTACATTTAAATACCATATTTACTCAACATACATAATTCTCATGAAGTCATAAAGTTATTAAGTATCACTTTCGTATACAACGCTCCAAATAGACTAACAAAACTATCGGTAACCCTAAACGCCTCGTATCATGGGTCCCAAATATAATTCCTTATATAATGTGTAGTTCTAGTATAATAACAATTTATTTTGAAAAATCGGATAACATTTACTATTTTATATAGGTCACTCTATATCGTTCTTGAGCTTCCTTGAGTTATGTAGGTATTTATTCGTAATTTATTTAGGAATTTTGTTATGATATATTCTAAGTTGTGAGTAAAATGAAGGCATTTTAACATAATATGATTTATCTACACACGACGTATACTCTGTTATCACTTGTTCCTATAGACATACTACTTCCTAACGAAATCAGTACATGGTTAGTCATCCTACGAAAAATCATAGTTTAAGTGTAATAACATTTAACGCATATTAATTTCTTTGTAAACAGTCGCATCATAAAATGAAAGCATTCATTTTATTACTCACCTTATTTGCTATAAAATTCTTAGTTATAGATATCGTATTCGTATATCAACGTTTAGATTTCTTGGAAGATAATATTTATTCTTTGTACTGGATACATAAAATCTATCTCATGAAAAATAATAAAATTTAGCACTAAATATCCTCAAATTGATTACCTCATAAATCGGGTATTTATATTTAGATTATTTTTTCGATTTTAGATTAGGTATTCTAGCAAGCGCTATTCATAATTATATTTTATAACCACTAAAAACAAAACACATAAACATCCATGTCTTCACCGGGAATCGAACCCAGATTTAGCATTGACAACCAATTGTTCTTTCGCATATAGTATACAGGGTGTTAATTATCAATTCATTAATCTATTGTTGCAATGTCGATTCTTGTTGCTTTCCGAATATCAAAATTATTTATGAACTTATACTTTTGTCAAGAGTACCTTGTTCACGTAAAAATTACACATGTACAAAAATAGTTGGTACTTAGAATTTTCAAAATTCCTCTTGCTTAAAAACCTCCAAAAACTAATTGTTCTTCCTATATTGAAATTATTTCAAGAATTCTTCGCATAGGACAAAAATAAATATAAATTTTCATCTCAAAAATGAAATTCCAGCAGTTCCATGCTTATACCAACTTTTTAATTAATAATTATTAGGGAATCATGTTTGTAAAATATGGGATACTCATTAAATTACATCCTATATAGTAAAAAATCCATTTTGCAGTTTTCTACCTTCATACAAGTCCATTAATAATCATAACCTTAACTTTTCGTGTATTTTATGATATAAAGGGTGTCCCAACTAAAAATTGTAATTTATAAGTCCCTTATTGCTTTGAAATAAAATAAGTATTTTCGTCAATTTTTATATAGTATATTGTAATTCAAGGTCATAATATTGTATTGAGGATCTTTATCATCTAAGTTATGACTTGAAGACGAATTACTTGGAAAAAAGAGTGGAATACGATGAAAATAAACCAACATAAGTCAACAAGGTGCTAAGAGATCCTTGGGATTATATCACGTTAAATAGGGTAAATGTGTTAATTACATGAAAAAACTATTTGATCAAAATGTTATTCCTAATAAACAAATATTAATAATAACCTTGTGACGTCTTGACGATATCACTCAGAAACTGGAACATCTACTTGCATGCTTTGTGTTGATTCTTAAGCAATTGATGAATTTTCAAAATGTTGTAACAAAAACTCTTTAATAGCGTTCATCCATTTTTTCATAGTTTTTTTTTTGTTATGGAATTAAATTTTATTTTTATTAATAAAAGAGTAGCTTCGACAACCGTCCATTAGCCAACATAATTCAGTCGATCTGGTAGATTTTATGAAAACAGAAGATAAGTTGATAGGTGATTAGCTTTCAATCTTCGACAATTTAGAATTAAAATACGCATAGACACATTAGACGACACTGTCTTGATTGCTGATAATATGAATGACCTTCAACACCTTGTCGATGTAGTGGGACAGCACAGTGAGAGAATGGGCCTCAAAATAAATGCCAAGAAATCAAAGTATATGGTTATTACTCGCCAACCTGACACTTTCAAAAATGCAGGGTTAACATCTGATGGATCATTAATTGAGCGCGTGAATAAATTTAAATACCTTGGAGTATGGCTCACTGAGGACTGGACATCTGATCTGGAAATAAAATGTCGAATAGAGAATGCTCGCAACACGTTCATGGAACTCAAACATATTCTTACCAATGCGGACTTTAGCCTAAACCTGAAGGTGAGATTTGTGAGGTGTTACATCTGGTCGGTGTTGTTGTACGGTGTGGAGAGCTGGACACTAAAGGTAGTCACAATGAATAGAATAGAAGCTTTCGAGATGTGGGTATATCGCAGAATACTGAAAATCCCATGGACGTCCCGAGTGACCAACGAAAATGTCCTACGAAGAGTAAACAAACAACGTGAACTGCTGCTGATGATCAAAAAAAGGAAAACTGCATACCTGGGGCATATAATGCGAGACACGAAATACCAGCTCCAACAACTGATTATCGAGGGAAAGATTGAAAAAGGTAGAGGAGTGGGAAGGAGGAGGATGTCATGGCTAAGTAACATAAGGCAATAGATGGGCTTGCGAACAGTAGAAAGCCTAATACATACAGCCAGAGACAGGACAGAAATGAAGCATGTGGTCGCAAATATTCATTAGTGAATATGCATTGGAAGAAGAAGAATAATAGACACATTGCGCCAAGGGACTCGTCGAGGCAATTTTATTCTTCATACACACAGTGAGTCACGGAGAGGAATATGTACATCAAATGGTTAAATACATGGGATTTGCAAGGAAGTATCAAATTTTTAGAACAATACAAGTAACGTGATTGAATAAAAGTTTATAGATCTCTAAGTTGTGGAGCTATAATAAAAAGGCTACATTGAAAGGCTGATTATACTTTATCGTTTTTTGTATATTCTGTAGTAGTGTTATGCATTCATGTCTGTAATTGCTACAGAATAGTAGTATGTGATCTATGTCACCAATTTCTCCACAAATGCACAAAATATCTTGTTTCAAACCTATTCTATCTAGATAAACGGGACTAAGAAAACGGGCACTTCTGAACTCACTGTCTTCATATAAGCTCTTCCATACTGGGCGTCTTTGAACCGAACTTTTGTTAACGGAAATACTGTGTATAGACTTGTAAAATTTGCCTTTATCTATTGAAATTCATCATCCATTTTCTCATTATGGAGATCTTATGTTTGTGAAATACATCTGTATATACTTACTTCATAGGGCTGATTCTGTCTTTACAGGCAACTTTTGCTGCGTTGTCTGCATGTCTACTATCTCATTTCCTTACACACCTTGATGTGATTTAACCCACATGAACTCTATCTCGAAATCTCTCTGACTCAGGTTGTGCAAGTTATGGAATATATTTGTGAATGTTTTGAAACATTTTATATTCCTTATTCATAATTTGGTATTTCTTCAGTTCTATTAAATGTAATGATAATAATAACTTATTTTATTACTTTATTTGTGAAGTCAAAAAAATCAAATTATCAATCAACTCAGAGTAATAGTTATTTCCAGGTTTGCGTAATGTAATGTTTTATATAACATTTATAAGCTTCTGGCGCCTTCTATTATTGAAATATTACACGAATACGAGGTCTGTTCAAAAAAAAAGGTGAATTTTGAATTTTCGCGAGCGAATTTTCGATTATCGAAATGTTTTTATTTGTTATGTTGGTACACATACGTTTCTCATATAAAGACATTATTAACCATTTTGGATTAGTAGTTTGTTTTTGACATTTGAGAAGGTTACCACCTTTTTGTGTGTTCTTCGATTTTTACTTTTTGAAGAAATAGATCATAGAATATGTATTGAATTTTGCGTTAAAAATAGAATGAAATTCTGCATTGCACTTAAAATTTGACTGTGGCATTCGGAGAGCCTAGTTTGTCTCAAAACAGTATTTATAAGAAGTACAAGCGCTTTACAGAAGGCCGAGAATATTGGAGTTGGAACCACGCCAACAAACAAAAAAAGCATCGAAATAGTGAAGAAAATGGTTTTGGAAAATCGTCGAATTGCTATTAGGGAAGTTGCAGAGGATGTTGGCATAACAATCCGCTCATGCCATGCAGTTTTGAGCAAAAGCAACTTCAATTGATACAATTGATGAGATTAAGTCGAAATCGAAGAACGCGGTGATGGCCATATCGAAAAGGGCAGTTCAGAAGTGCTTCGAGTATTCGCTGGCAAAGTGCATTATATCTGTGGGGAATTACTTTGAATGGAACAAAATGGATATTGATGAAAAAATACTTTTTGAAAAAATTCAAAATTCTCCTTCGCATTCAAACTTCGTATGTAGCATATCATCAGATTCGTTGGAAAGGTTTGTGACATCGAATTTCATCTGTGAAATTGTTTTCAGAAAATATTTTTAGTCAACAATAAATTCTGTTATATGAGACTTGAATTTGCACTTTACATTGTAGCTGTCTTTTGTAGAGAATTTCGTGCTATGAACAATTTTTTTATGTACAAAACAGAATACTTCATTTGTGAAAAGTACCAGTGCCAGAATTATCTGAACAAATTACATTAAAACGAAATAATATCGAAGAATGTGGTATTCTATGGTTCGAAATATGAACAAATTAATTGCTCTATTTATAGTACACATTTTTCTATATTGATAATTGAGGCTACTCGTAATTCACTGTCAGTTCGAAATTATAGATAAAGATAGCTACATATATAAGTTGAAATAATTACTTAAGGGCCATTCTGCTTTATAGTTTAATAGGACATGCTGGCATGGGACATCCGCCTCTCAAAATACAAATTAAAATTTGCTGACCACTTATTTGACAGATGTAATAGTTACCACCATCCTGAAGATCTTGGGTTAGATTACGTATTTAGTTTGACAATCAGATTAAATTGTTTTTCTTAAACGTTTGACACCTGCATTTAGTGTTGAAAAGATGGCTATGACGTGATTTGTCTTGAAATAGTTGATTAACATATCGCAATTACCATTCAGAGTTCGATCATAGGTAGTTCTAGGAAATTACTTTATTCTAGTAATGTTCTATACGATACTATTATCATCTTGAACGTCTGAGTTAACATCTGTCTCTTCTCTCTTCATTTCTAGTCGACTAATGAGCTTAATTGAGCCAGTTTCCACACTAACCGGAAACGCAGAATAATTAATTGAATAAACCAAGTAAACCACGTTTCATAAATATATGATTTTCATAATCAGTGTAATTGATTTGTACAAATTTGCATAACTTGAATTTTATGATTATCTGCATCTTCGAAATTATAACTGATTAAAATTAGCAATGTGAAATCCAAGTGATGCGATATTCAGGTACCAATTAGCTTTTTATAATTGACCTCCAATAATGTGCAAACTCACTGTTCGACATTGATATTCTTTAAATGAGAAACCTTTTGAGATGAAAGTATCTACGAGTTCTGAATGAATATCACATAAATTGGCTTCTTCAAACTTCAATCATTTTCAAAATTATAACAGTATAAAGCCAGGTGTTCATTCATAATTTTTTAGTTATTTTTAACAATCGATATCTGATGATACATCTGGTGGGCTATTATCTGGAGTTTTCCCGTACAAAGACCTCCCGGGACTTGTGAAGATCTTTTAAGCTTTTGTTTCTTCATAGAAGGTCTAATGAAAATATCGATGTGCTCTCACTACCTATTAAATTCATGCAGTGATGTTTTTATATATTTTACATCATTAACATTATAATTACGTAAAATTATTAACGATATAACAACTTCACAAAATATGAAAAGCTTGTAACTGCTTCAAAATTGAGATTTCTTTCTTCAATCGACCAATATGTCAAATTGTATGACTCATGTTTAATCATGAGAATTCAATTCGAAGAAATTAAGTGTTATCGAAATACATATTTGCCCCACATAGGTCACTAAATTTAATGTTCTTTTTTGATAATAACACATGCAAAACAATTGACATTCGTTTACGAATCATTTTCAATAACAACTGAGCAACAATTGTATTATTCTCAAGAACGTTTTAATAATGTACAGAAATATACCATAAATTGTTAATAAATGTTATCTAACTTCCCGAACAATAAATATTGTTTTTGTCTCACCGAAAGTTCTGCTTCAATGAACTTTTAATGTTGATCTGGAAGACAAAACATTATTAAATACGAATATCTCGTATAATTAGTAGAAAATCCTGTTATAACAACCAACTAGAATTTTCCAAATTATTACATGACGACCAAACCGCAGGTTATGCTGTTATATCATTGCGCAATCGGTAAATCTTGGATTAGATTTGAATTCATTTTATGATGTAGATGATGCAATGAACCGAATTTACGGCGTATAAGTATAATCGATTTTCTTTGAGTCTTAAAATAAAAAAAAATTGATTTGTAGCACAACGAACAAAAGGTTTGAGGCAAATTAAGGCCTAATCCAAGATTAAATATAAAAAAAATTTGCTAAACAAAAAAGCTCTTCTTCATTTCATCAGAATAACTTGAATGAATTAAATGAGGAATAATCGAAAATCCCATATTAAAAATTATCAAACAGAAAAGTTTTCCTTTATTTCTAAAAATATATCAATATAAGTACTTTTTCAATTTGAAAGAGATAAATATATAAGCAGTAAGATTTCTATTTACTTCCAAAGTGTTTATAGGGCAATTGGACCTTTCAAAAATTTAAACTAATTGAAGTGCATTACAGAAATAATGGACGAAGCAAGAAGGTGTCTTATACAGTGTGTTTTCATGGGATAATCTGAAATGTGACTGGTGATTGTTCATTTAATTTAAAGGCTTTCCTGCTTGAATATAAAAACACTTCTCAAATGACGAAATCTTGGACATTACCTTTTGTTATTTAAAATTGAACTACAGCGTTTAATTTTTTAAATTCGATTACCATTGAAGTAAGTACTTAGTGTGAGTCTGGTGATTGAGGTGGCCATAATATTTCAATTTACTTCCACAGTGTTTCTAGGTCAATTGGTATTTTCAAAATTTCAAACTTATTGAAGTATATTACAGAAATGTTGGACGAAGTATAGAGATATCTCTATTTTTTTAATGAACAAACAAGCACATCAAACACTACAATAGGAGAAAATAAATGTTTTTATACATTTTCAGAGTAATAAAAATATCGATGAAATAAATAGTAGAAGGCTAAATGGTCTCCCCTCCGCGAATTTGACCCCAGATAATTAAGCGCCAATGTTTTTCTACGCGCCTACTTAAAGCAATTTTTTCTCTCACTTCTGTAAAAACAGGATTAGTGTGCCCAATTTTTTGTTGCAACGACTCGCCTGCCTGTACTCAAAGATACAATATTGACAAGAAGAACTTGATTCTCTGCCAATTCTTGGATTTCAACACCTTCCTTGTCACCTTCTATACGGACATCAAGTAGACGTTGTAGAAGGACCTCAAGTTCAATAAATATGCTAGGTAGAGTACCAATTGCTCCAAGGATTTCGCTAGAGAGACTGATCTTCTCACTTTCTACATGAGGAGGTGGGTTGGCACGTAAGTTTACTTTCCGCGTCCTTGTTTACTAAGCCTGGTCTGGACTACAGCGAGGAGGTCGGCGAAGTGCAGTCGCTTAATGCAGAGACAACTAGATGCTTACAGTGCGTGGGCGAGCAAATGGAGAATTACGCCCAACCCAAGTAAAACCCAATCCATACTCTTCCACCATTTCAATTACTCCAAATCTCCCAAATTTTCTAAAAATGATGTTCGCTTGTCGATTTAGGGTGAAAACCTCATACTACAAGACGAAATCATTTACTTGAGTGTAACATTTTCGAAGTACAACTGCTGGAATATCGACCTTGCCAAAACCCTCAAGAAAGCCCGTAATCGAGCAAACCTACTCTATGCACTTCGAGGTACAATTCGAGAATGCGATCCTCGGACTCTCCTCATACATATCCAAGGCATATATGTCAACACATACAAGGCATATATTCGGCATGTGATCGCGTACAGATGTCTACTCTACTGCACCCTTCGAAAACGGCTAGTGCGGTCATCGAAAGCTGCGAACGAGAAATCTGCCGCAGCATCTTCAGACTTCACAGACAATATCCTTCTATTCACGTCCACGAAATAACCAAAACGCTTCCAATTTTCACCCAAATCGAAAAACTCCAATCTCGATATGCCCAACGCACTCTCAGCGGTCCTAATGTAGTGGCCCGAGCGACGCTGATGACCCAACGGTACAGACATGGACGTGTTCTACGCAGAAAACCTAGAAACAAACTCCCCTGTCTGCCAGCACGGATACCTGCATACTCTTCAGGAGCTTCCAGACGATATCCTCGATCAACTAGACTCTAAGTATGTCCTAGTACTCTAGGTATGTGGTATGTCGTCTAGGTCCTAGAGGACATACCACTCCGCATCCGTTAGCCTGCGATATGTGTCGTTAGCGTGCAAAAAGTAAAAAGTGTGCGAGTGAGGAAGCGTGTTATTCCTCCAGCGTGCTATTCTTTCTATTGTAACAATATTATAAATATAAGTGTAACATTATATATGTTCTTTAATTACGTGGGTAAAGTTTTCTGTGGTTTCCTTTACCATCAAATGTCAGATGAATTGAAAATCTGATATTCGACCGAATGGCACGTAAAGATGATTTGGCCACAACCACACCTTTAAAATATAATGTGAACATATATAAAAAAAATTTTTTTGAAATAATATAATTAAGTAGCGCAGGGTTGAGGAAAGTTGCGAGAGCTTATAACCTCCCACCCTGTAATTGAAAATTAACAATGAATTTTAATGTAAACAAGTCTCAATAAAACGTCTCTTCATTCATCATTCATAAGCCTGGTCTGACCTCAATTTCTTGTCCAACTATATTGTACAGAATGTTTCTAAAGAATAAATCTGAAATGTGGTGATTGTTAATTAAATTCAAAGACTTTCCTGCTTGAATATACAAAATCTTAGTTCCACCAAGAACTAAGCAGCAATGTGTGAATACTGTTATTAAATCAGAAAAGGTACAACAAACTCTGGTGAAATTTCGTGTTTTTTTCGAATTGTCAATAGCACATCCCCAAAATCAACGCATTACTGAAAGTTGTACTTCATTCTCATATGCTACATGTCCATTTCAAATATCTGGTTTGTTTTCAAATATCCTTAATGGAAAAGTCCAAGGCTTAACCTGTACCCATCTAAATGTTACCGTATGTTAAATATGTATTCTACACAATATTGTTCTGTTTTTTGTTGAACTCAAATTAATAACTGAATAATTTATTAAGTTATTCTCTTATATATAGAGATTTATATCTAAGTAAGTGATAATTATATTTTAATTTATTATTTTTCATTCTGTTCATACGAAAAAATTGACGAGGTCGAAGTCGAAAGTCAGAAATTAAAGTCATTAAATTGAAAGTTGAAATTTTTAGTATTAATGTAACAGGTTGTTTGCTGGCATTTACGTGGTATTTTGTTATTCAGAGATGTGTTATTCAAAATATAAATGGTTTATAGTCATATCCTCATATCTGAATATCCCAAAACAAAACATTGTGTTATTGTTTTATGTTACTCTAAGAAAAAGGGGGGAGTTCATTTGGCTTTCTTTATGAATTCTATAATGTTGAAAGTGCTAGTGTTGAAACATTTGCGAATTATTGCTAATATAGAACTTCATGGGAAATGTTATTTTTTGCATCGTATTATTGTTACAAATTGATGAATATTCATCAAATATTTCCGGGTTTTTATTAAAATCAATATATTCCATTTTTAATCAATATGTCTAATGCTTTATGAATGTCTGAATTTGCGGCTTGTTTAATAAAATTCGGTAGCCGTACTTTTCACTAATTCTTCATCAATGTCAGTGCCTTGACTTTCAATTTCGCCAATAAACTACGAACTGTAAGCGAAGGAAACTGATTTAGCAGTTTCTGAGCCAAATTGTTCATTGATTCTCATTACAGCTCAATGAAGGTCCAATCTCAATAACAAAAGACAAACTTTCAATAATCTTGTTGAAAACTTATTGATGACAATGTAAAAAAGGCACAATTCTTCTTCAACGTTCTTCTTCTTTAGCCTCGCCTTGTCCCGTTACGCATAGTCGGCTTTCTTAATTTCGAGGTGTCATTCATTCCACTGGTTAACATCGTCATCTGATAGTCCCAACCCCTTCATGTCCCTTTGGGCATTTGTCAACCAAGAAGTTGGTGGTCTACCTCTCCTTCTCTTTTGTGTAGCCATAGAAGGGCACTTTTTATTATATGATTTTCAGGACATTTCTAATTGCACAATTGTAATGTACAAATTCTAAAAAAGTTTCTTGATAATTAGAACATTTGTTAATGCTCGAAAAGTAGTCGAGTCGACAAAATTCCACACCATTCCAAAAAAGGGGGCATTTTTGCGTTCCGGTGTTTCATTTGGAGGCAACGGGGCACACAAGTTATATCTGTTAAAAATCTGTACTTTCAGTTCAGATTGAATAAATAGTGAATCTAAATTAAATTTCAATTTTCATTCGAACAGTGATACTCGTGATAGATAAACATCTAGGTCAACACGTTCATCTATTTGTAGTAGATATATTTCACACTTGGTAGATATATAAATTTCATAAATATATGAAGTAAGATAAGCGTTACAAGATATAATCTCGCTGGAAGAATGTAAAATTAGAATTAATGAGAACAGCTATGTTTAGTACTTGTTAAAGAACTGATATATTATCATGTTTACGTCAAATATTACTTTTGATCGTTTTAGTCGTTTTTAGTCTGAAAATAATGAAACTATCCGAAAGTATGACAGTTCTCACGACATCTCACTTAGGGGCAGAGAGGTTACAAAATCATCAGAAATGCGTAGGTAATTTTAAAAAATTTTTCGAAGACGTTTATCGTATTTTCGAAAGAAATCATGTCTTCAATAATCATCTAAAATAATGGGGGCATTTCTTGAATACTCAGTCATACATTTTGTAGTTTCAGGTGTTTATGAATCCATGAATTTTCTAGGATGTTTGTTGACTTATCGAATGTAATACAAAAAATGTCAATAAGAACATTAACAAAAATATTTTTTGCTACAACTAACTAATTAGAATTATTGTCAAATTATTATATTTACATTTTATCTGGGAACTATGAACTTTAAAGTTTAAGAAAAAATTTTAGAGTTTACGAATATATTTTGCGGTTCATCAATTAAATGGGTAAGAAACCTCGGTTTTCTACGTTTACGTTTGACAATTGTGACGTTGGTTTCACCATTCGTTGTCTTCTTCAGAAGCCGAAAATACCATCGTAATAGTGGAAAGTACATAACAAAAATAAACATATGTACGAGTATATCCAGAAAACAGTATTTTTTTCTCTTTTATTGATTCAATGAATTTCCTAACTCCACAAATACAATTAGTGACCTTAAAGTATGTAAGCGTAAATTACCTAAGTTCGTTTCAAATAAATATATAACTGTTAATAATAAACTTTGAACTTCAATGTATATATGAGTTTTGTAATAGCTATTGCTAAATAAATTTTATTATTATTATCATTAAATAGATTTACATCAATTAAAGGTCTTCAATATTCAAAGAAACACATATCAATCACACGTTTGAAAAAAGAAACGATATTGAATGATATTGGCGTTTACTTGATGCAAATCCATTAAAAATAAATATAAGATGAAATTCAAACACTTGAACTTTTGATTTACACTTTTATTGACGTTTCGTCGTTATAAACTACGAAAGAAGTCGTTTATAACGACGAAACGTCTCATACTATGTATTCAATAAAAGTGTAAATCGAAAGTTTATATGTTTGAGTTTTATCCTATATGTATTTGAAAAGAAACGAATTGAATTGAACACATTTCAAGCAATATTGGGAATTATTTCGTATTATTATTTATCGAAGAGTTGTATTCAAAATGAAACTCAACATTTTCGTACAATTGTCAGTTGCATTGAACTCTTGATAATGGGTTGGCAACCCGGAGCATCAATCAATCAACAGTATTAAACAATGTTTGAAAAATTTAAGCATGTATTTTTAATTATTCGATACATTTCGACTCATGAGTCTATGCTTCAAAGTAATTTTCGAAAAAAAGTGATATAAAAAATGATCATTCAATGTCGAGTTGTTTCAATGTTTGATAGGTTCAAGAGTTTTTCGAAAATAAAAAAATAATAAATTGAAAGAGATGAATAAATTAATGAAAATGTATGAAAATAAAAGAAATCTAAACACTACAAATAGTTTAACACAATATTCATTTAAATATGTGTTCTTCTCGAATTTAGGATTTGTGACTGTATTGTAAATTGCTTATTTATTGTTCATTCAAGTTATATCAAGTAAAATTCGGGTGAATTTTTATACTCATTCCTCAATGTTTTGTAATAAAAATAATGTAATTGAAGAATTATGAATTTCGCACTGTATTCATATTTCATTGATACTTTCAACTCTTTGATATCCAAAAAAGGACCCCATTGTATTTCATTCATATGAAATTGACTGTGCAAAATATTTTTCTGATTGGAAAAGAATCCGGTGCATAAATGCAAGATAGTTTAATACTTCTAAACCCGACTATATGAAAGACGAATGTTTATATAAAATATTCAGATATCGTTATAATGGTGGTTTTGATGTAGTTGAATTTTATCAGTGGTTACAGTAACAATAGACATAATATTTTATAACCATGATGAATCATTTTGCATATCAGCAAAACAGGGGAAGTCTGATGTCTTGAGATGCATTCGCTGAAATTGAACCTAAAATTGAAATAAAACGTCTCATCTTTTTGAATACGCCAATTTGAAAATATTTTAGTATTAACAAGCTATTTTTTTATGTTAACATTTCACCCCAAAATTAATACTTATGTTAAAATAATATTTTGGAACTTGTATTTAATTTATATTTTGAATTTTTTAAAATAACCATTTCGAGTAATAAGTTTCCAGAAAATTATTTTCTAATCATTGTAAAAAATATTCATTTCGACTATTACTTAATTAAAAAATTATCAAGTACTAAACTTATAAGAAGAATATGATAAATTTGCCATATTATTTTGAATTAAGAACAGGATAGACTGAAAAGTCACTTAGTTATATTGATTAATCATGTTTCAAAGTTGAAATTGTAAATTTTATCGATAAATACGTTATATTCTTTTCATAAATTAACATTTATCAGGGTAAGTGTACATTTTGTTAAATCAGAATGTATTTTCCTTTTATTTCAGTAAATTATTTTCACTAATATTTTTCTCATTTTTTCTCGATATGCTCGCGCCCCCCTTTATTTTTACTACGAACTTCTAGAGAGGGTGCACCCCACAGTATGAGAATCTTTAGTTTACGGTATTTTCAAGATTTTCAAATGTGTAGTAGCATTTCAAGGGTTTTTTCACATTAATATTTTTCAAATGTTTGAAATTTTATGTCTCATAGTAAATAATAATTTGAAATCATAAAACTAAACATATATTTTAACACTTTCAGCTGCACACTTGAAAGGACGATTGCAATATCATTAATGCATTAGGAGGCCAAATTCTGTAGCTAGAAAGTTTCTGCAGTGCTGATTCTTGCGTCACTGGGTCAAGTTCAGAAAATAAATAAAATATAAACGGTGACCTTCCTTCTGGCGAAAGGGCGTTGAATGTTATCGATTCTCTATAAATGGAAGAGTCTACATATTAGAATTCAGCATTTAGTTGTGCCCAATTTCATATTTAATCGCCCTGTGGGTTAATGGCTGCTAAATTTGTAATTTTCCTTCTTTAGACAGAATTTGTAATAAATTATTAATGATGTATGTAGGTAGTTGATATTTTGAATACTGATGCGGGCCTGTACTTGAATATCGTATAATTTCTATTCGTAATTTAAACAGTCATTTTCATCAGATGGTTTAAATTTTTGTCTGTTGTAACAACTGTTTCGAAATGTCAAACTAACCTTAAAAAAAATCAAAAAATATGCCAACCTAAAGAAATAAAACAGGTCGAAGCAGAATCGAAGAACATAGAATTGAAATGTAGGAAGAAAATGAAAAAAATTACCTTAGAAGCAATACAACAGTGATCTGTCTTTTGGTCAGTAAGAAGTGTGATCATAATTTGCTCTTCTTACAAGTGAAATTTTTTCCAAAGCATCGAAATAAAAATGTCAATTCACAACACACCGAAAGGACGAAAATAATATTCCAGGTTCATGCATATAATCCGTAGTTCGAAATTTTATTCGAAGAAAACTCTCGTGAAGCTGTCTACACAAATGTTGTTAACAAAAACAGAAACTATTAACTTTCAAAAGTGAATATTAAGTACATTCCGAATATCATCGAACTTGTTGGAAATACCATATAGCGCTGTTTCATCCTATTATGGGAATCATCAGTGGCATGAATCCAAACAATCAAGTTCCGAAGTTTCCTCCAAACGATCCATAACCGTATCTTTTCAAAAGGCGGGTAAAACGAAGAAGAAAGAAAAACTGCATTGTTGGCTAACCTTTGTAAATTTTTTTTGACTCACCAATTCGATGACTTACTATTTTGGGTTTTTGTA
Organism: Henosepilachna vigintioctopunctata; assembly: GCA_030704895.1. Taxonomy (NCBI): domain Eukaryota; kingdom Metazoa; phylum Arthropoda; class Insecta; order Coleoptera; family Coccinellidae; genus Henosepilachna; species Henosepilachna vigintioctopunctata. Next base: position 6,979,142 of record JARQZJ010000091.1, read on the forward strand.
TAGGAAATTCTGGAGCCTTCAAACGTTTTTGGATTTGAAATCAATTTTTTTCAATTTATTTTATGCAGTTTTCAACATTTTTTATAACTTTAAATTTTGGGGTTGAGTTTATTTAACATTATTAAATGTTCCCATTTTTTTGTCATCATTTCTCCATTTCTTGTTTATTTTATTCATTTCATTGCTTCAATGGACGATGAATCAACTCTGTGACAGTTCATATTTAAATATGAACTTTATACTTGTTTAAAAATCACTTACTAGTTAGTGATTTTAAACAACTATCTCTTATTACCTCTCATTTCATTTAATTTTTATTGCGGACGTAGGAATACAAACAGATACAAAAGAGATACCCAATGTATCCTCAGATTACAAGACCTCTGTACATATATCCATACTTATATAAAGAAATAGCTAATATTATAGATTTGATAAATTAAAAATCATTCTTGTGCCTTCTGAGAGCACTTTTTATACCAAGGAGAGGCACTGAAAAAACATGAAAAAATTTTTGTGCTTTATTACTATACCTCATTATACGAGAGAGGGTAGAATTCTGCGCTGAATATGTATATCTAAACGGTAGGTGGAACAATTCGCTCACCCTTAGAGACATTTGGGGGAAATTAATGACAATATATGCTAGAACATTGGGGTTATTTATTGAATTGTAAAAATTTTATATAAGAAAAGTACATCCGAAATTTTCTCTCGGTCCTACGAAGATGCCATACAAAAGTTATTCCGTCTCAAGAAATAATCATCATTGAGGATTGAATAGTTTGTTCTATAAAAAAGAAATTTCAAAACTTTATATTGAATCCTTCCTCAGCGGTATATGTATACCCTCTGTGCAAGACTCGAGATAATGCTGCCAAAAGTTTATTAACCAAGGACAAAGAAATTAAAGCAACAGAGAATCCATCCAACATTCTTGAACGCCCTACAGCTTCTACAAATGTAACCCAACATCCTAGAAGACGAATTCACTACGGAATCAATATGTAGATCAATAACAAATTTAGGGTCAAACATGGCCCCGAGGTCTTTTGTAGACGCAACCTTCCACAAAAATGTGTTTCCAATATGATAAATATAGACCACCTGATTCAAGTTTTACGTGAAGGTCATCGAAACACATTTAAACAAATTAAGAAACAAACCGTTCTCATCGCAGAACCTGACAAGACGATAAAGATCCCCCTGCAGCCTATCACAATCTGCAAGATTAGTTATGGAAGATTAAATCTTTAAGTCATCCGCGTAAAGCAAGAAATCACAATTACGGAAACAATGCTTAGTCTCATAATATAAATAATGAAAAATAAAGGCCCCAGAAGTGACCCATGAGGTACTCCAGACGTGATAACAACTGACAGGGATTCAAAATCCCTGTTATTGCGAACGATTTTCATTGCACGATTCCACCCATTTAAGAAGAGAATCGCCCACACCGACTCCATATTAAAGAAATGAATATTTTTCGTCAAAAATAGACAAATTCGTCACTAAAGATCGTCCTGGAAAAATTTAATCGTTGTTTGTTGTATTGAAATAGTGTCATACTTCCTACACTGTTGTTTTGTTGCAATTTCTTCTGGGACATTCGTTGGCTTTTTTGTTGAGGAGACCTTTTACTTACAAAAACTGAATCTGAACTTCCTTTTAATACAACCTGTGTATTCAGAGTTGCGTAGGAGCTGCAACTTAACCGAAAAGTTTTTATGGAATAGAAACATATGATAAATTATTGTTTGAAGTGTACTGAAATACATGATCTGTCACTTAAAATCATACATATTTGTAACAATATGATTACACCGCAAATAATCTTCGAAAACGTAAATATTTATTCAGTTCTACAGATTCGTGACTATTTCGAACAAATCAATAATGATATAACCCAGAATAAATACCCCAGATCACGTATTTCCATTTACTTTGTGAGTCTCTCTAGAGTACCATATCGTGTCTTCAACCCTTCCGTCATATTGAGCGAAAACTACGTTCAAAACAAATTTAGCATTCAAATGTTCGCTATGACTCATATGTCATTAACTGAAAAGCGGTCGCAATTGCAACTTCGTTACTTCCCGTATTTGTAATAATAAGAAAGGGGGAACTTATATCGTCAAAGCAGGCTTTGCATGTTTAATAGTTCGCGTCCTTTTTAACGATACAACCCTTTTTATTTGATTATCTAGTAATGACAGGATATTGGTCAGGTGTATTTAATGTTGAAGGGGTCCAATAGGGTTAGTTGCAATCCATAGGTTGGAAATAGGTTCTGTTAACTTTTTATTTTGCTCCAAGTGTACAAAGTAAACCCAGTTCATTTACTACTAAGAAGTTATTAATATGTTTATCAAATACGCGTCAAAAACTGAGGGGGTAAATCTTTAAGCACTTTGTGCCGAAGAAACATTTATATGAAGGATTAGAACCTTTATATGAAGGATTAGAATTTGCTGGATTGGCACTGTAAGACTTCTTGTCCTGCTCGCTTTCTGTACTTGATTCCTCTAGATTATTTCACACTAGCTGACCCGGCCAACGTTGTTTTGCCATGTTCATTTAAATCATATGCTGTAGAGGGCCATATAAATCCATATTGAATCAACAATATATTTAAGGTATTTAATAATATAAGGATTAATGCTGTATTGGTTGAAATCGCATCGAAAATTAGCCATTATTTGTCGCAAAAAGTAAATAACAAAAAAAATTATTGTGGGTTATCCATAAGAGATAGACATATACCATCACGGACTTTTCTGTAGACCTTTTCAATGTGTACAATACTTAGTACATTATTTTGATAAAACTCGTAGGGTTCAGCCTGCGTTTGCAATGTAAGCGGAAAAAATGTAATTATTTACGACATCACATTAGAAACCTTGAAAATAACAGTACTTCTCCACTATTTAGTGGATGTTATTATACATATAAACCTTCCTCTTGAATCACTCTATCTATTTAAAAAAACCGCATCAAAATCCGTTGGGTAGTTTCAAAGATTAAAGCGTACAAACGGACAAAGGGACAGAAAAAGCGACTTTGCTTTATACTATGTAGTGATAAAGCTATCTAAAAGTCATCATGGATAATATAAAACTTCCAAAAGTATGCAACCAACTAAATATCTGTGATACTGCATATTTATGAAACTTTGCAGTCAAGTATATGATTCATAACGCATCAGGAAACGCCATAATTGAAGGTTATGTTTTTTTAGGTATGCAAATAGAAAAACCGCTATATTTTAATAAGTATCATTTTTTGAATCCATACAAAATGGACTTAGAGTCAAAATTGTTGAGAACTAGAAATTATAGCATTAATCAGTCTCAAATATTGGTTAAGCAATTTCATTTCCACATTAGTTTAATATTTTCATTATGAGGACAAAAACATATATTACCCTTAGAAATTCAGTCATATCTCGTAGGTAACTGCTGACAAACTATCAATTCAATTTACTTTATAAATATACTTTACGAAAATTTAATTTACGTTCAAAATGTCACAAATACTTTCAGAATTCTATCGAATGGACTTAAAAAATTGGCCTGCACGTTCTGCAGAACTCAATCATTTACATTTGTGTTTACCTGAAATCACGTGTTTCCATTAAACGAGAATTTTTGGTAAGGATAGTCGTTACATGTAAATTTATTTATTTTTTATGTTCCATATACAAACCCAATCTCAAAAAAATACATTGAGAATGTTAAAAAGGATTACTCAGGAAACTGTAAACGCATTTGTGTTGTCGGTGATGAAATGACAACATGTTTACATTCTGAAATGATGAACGTTTATTTTTAGTTATTCTTCATATTCTAATGTGAAATAAAATTTCAATAAATGCATTACGATAATGGTGTAGTTTTTAGCAAAAAAAAACAAAAATATGCAAGGTTGTCGCTTTGCATTTAAAAAGTTGAGGACATTTCCGGTTAAACGGGAAGTACATCATTAATACAAATATGGTATATGCGTCATTTTACTTGATGCAAATTTTGTAAATGACATTTTTTCGTTTTGAAACTAATTACTTGGTCCTTTTGGATAACCTGTAGATCCACTGTTCTTGAATTTTCGGCCAATTCAAGTGGAAATTGAGTTTTATAAAGTTTATGTAGGATCGTTTCCTAAATTCAGAAGTATTAAAATTCTATACTTTGACTAAGGAAGTGAGCATAGAAGAAATCTTGATGCACCGAAAATGTACGTCTTCTGATAGTGAAAGGTTTCACTATCATTTTAATGTTTACATTCAAACTTTCACAGAAAAATCTAATGGATCTTTTACCTTCACATTGGACAAGGAAGAACATATATGGTGTTTTCTCGCAGCGATAATACATCTTATCCTTGAATCACTTCCATTCTCTACATAATAATTGGTTACCAGTTTGATTCGATGTAAGCATTGTTTTCGCACAGTCTCTTTTGTAATTAAAGTAAGTGAAATGGACATAGAATGTCAATTAGTTATTTTCTTGATGTAACTTTGAAGTCAAAGATAGTTGTTGCATTCCAGACATAGTTTAACGATGTTTCAGTTTTACGTGAATTGACGCGAAAAAGTAATGAAATTATCGAATGTTGTTGTGTTTTTCTTTGTTGAAGTATACGCTATCTTAACTATATAATCCACCAATATATTTCAATGAAACCAAAACATATTTCAACGAAATATGTTTTGTTGAAATTTTGATACATAATTTTCTCTGTTTCTTTGGAAAAACTATTTATTCAATGAGGTTACATCATTTTATAGAATCCATTTTTTCAGAGGGGATTCTAATAACAATTATTCAACAAATTTCCAAGTATGTTACCGATGGGAATCAAAAATAACTAAAAAAATTTGACAGACAAAAAATATCAATAAAAAAACTGGGTGTAGTCGTTTAATAATTCATAAAATTTCCAAGTAATTCCTGTGTTGCGAAACTTGTCGAAAAACAATACAACAATGATGCAAATTTTTTAAAATATTTTATCTTCAATTTCCTATTGACTTTATGAGCGTTTTCCTTTTGTCAATTCTTCACACTTTTTTCAGTGTGTGAACTTCTGTCATACTTGGTGGAACATTTTCAGAAATATGATATAATTCAAATTATTGTACTTAACTCCAAGAAAATTGTTTAAGGCTGGGATTTAGTTCGTTTTATAGAAACAAGTCTTCGATTTCTTTGATAGAATTTTAGAACGAAAACGAATTTTGAGAATCTAATAACTGTTTTCGAATCGTGAATATTTCGTCCAGCGCATTGGATAATTTTAAAGTTGAAGAACTCCATCAATATTTCGAAAAAACAAAATTTCAAATCGCACCATTTTTTCACTCGTAAGTTGACCGTAAGTTCATTTAGGAATTAATTGAAAATATTTACTCTCATATTGGACGATTCTAAAGTATCTGATATCCTAGAATATTCAACTTCAAATTGGTGAAGTGAAAAATCGATCGAAAATTCAGAAATTATTCGGTTTCTATGCAACCTTTCATACATCAGTAGTTCGCACGTTTTCCGCGGCCAGACGAAGCGCTAGGTGTTCCCAAAAATTTTTTTGATATTCGTTCGTTCACAAAAGTAAATTTTCGGCTTTGAATCATAGAGATATTACAAATAGAGTCGGCATGCAAAAGAGAAAGGGAATCGAATTGGTATTCCTATCTCTCTCTAGCTTTGCTTGCGCACATGCGTGACTAGACAAACATGCGCCGTAGACAAAGATAGCAATACCAATTTCATTATCTCTCTCTTTCTAAAGGCCGGGCGCTCTCTCTACACATGCGCTCATAGGATGGCCACTCTTATCATATAATACCAGCGAAAATGTCCCAACTTCCAATAAATAAACTTAACGTAATAACAGTTTTGCTACTGCAATTATTATATTTATTTTGCCACTTAAATTCAAAGTACACTTATACTTCTCGTCGACAAATAGCGAATTATTTAATGTTGAAATTCTATCGAATTATGCGGGGTGGCAACCCTTTATGCATTATACCAGACAATTTCAAAATGATATCGCCATCTATTGACGCAACGCACTAAATGTAATGATGACCCTTAATTTACTTGATAGATATTTTGGTATACTAATCTTTTGTCAGTATTGATACAACTCTTGATAATGAGTTAGCAGCCCGAAACAAACATTGAGTAAACTAAATATTTTTTTGAAATTCAACCTAGGGTTTATTATAACTTTAATTACCCTCAGGAAAAGAATCAAATTCTATAAAATACTGTTAAATTTTAATTTTTCACATAAACATTATATAAATATATATCATATATACTATTTCACCTTAAAATATCACAATTGAGGTACCAAATTTAGCACGTCTTTTAAAAAAATGAGTTTAAGTTACACAATTTTCAAATTAATCTAGTTATCTGTGATGTCATTCAGTCGAAAGAGTGCCTTTCGAACATTCCCCGTAATTAATACAGAAGAATATACAAACAATAACAAAAAACATAACAGATTATTAAGCATATAACACCGATCAAACAAAAATAACTGAATTTCTCAAACTGCAACACGAAAAACAGCTATTTCTTCTGCATCTCTCTGAAATCATCCAATTTGTAAATACTGTTAGACAACCTTCCAAACGCATTCACGAGTGACACAATCTCGTTACGCTGCAATTTCAAATTTTCCGCCGTCCGGTTCTCGGTAGAAAAAAGAACTTTGAGTGCAGTTCCCAAGCCCTGGGTTTGTAGTTTTCCCCAAAGTTTGCATTTGTCGCATCCTACACAATCCATGATCCTACTGACGTTTCGGAAATGTTGACGGAATTCGTTCTTCAGGTTCTTCTTATTCGCATCTCCGATAAACATCGTAGACTCGTCAAAATGCGAAGGAAACTGTTTAATTGTTTTGAGTAAGTCTTTGACGGCCATTATAGTGTCCCAGTCTTCTTTTTCGTTCCCTGAAAACAATTTCTGAGCTAGATTTCTTTTGTAAATTCCACAAAGCACACTTATTTGCGTTGTTGATGAGTAGTAATAGAATGAACCGATCAAAATGAGTAATATGGACACCGAAAATTTACGTTAAAATTCTTTTTTAACTGAAAAAATTCTAATGTAGTTATTCTAGGAAATTATAGGTATTCATTATACATGGTAATTTTGAAATAATCAACTGTCCACTAGCAACATTATTCAGTAACTCTTGATACCTTTAAATGTATGACTGGTTGCCTAGCGAGTTCAGTGTTGCAGGATTTATAGACGACGCGAAATCAACATATTAAAAAGAAAAGGTTGTACTTTGCACGCTTGAAAAATCAATTTTCATGTATTATGTTCATATATGTTATATCGTTGTATTCCAGAACATTCTACAATTGTTATACTTAACTTAAATATTTGTATATCAATAAAATCTAATTTTTGATGAAATTCTTTTATCATCAACTTTCAATGAAATTGTTCGAATTTCTATCACCTTTCTTTTTCTTTGCGAAGAGAAAAATCTACATATCGAAATTCGAATTTCACAACTGCTTACGAAATTTTTAAATTTTTATGATCAACTAAGTACCTATTGGTAAAAATTAGTTTGAAAAATATTTACTACAAATTTAGTTATTTTCCAAGATAATGAAAAAATTTATATATATCAGCTTTTATTTCGTGACTTGTTTGAAGATATATTGCTATATTAAATTATCTACAATATCTTTCAATCAATTGATCATTATTACTGGGACGAAAAACTTATTAAGAAATTGTGATTGTATAATTGAGATGTATAATTAAAAAATTGATATTATGGATATGACACAATAATAATGATAATTCCTAAGTGCTGAAAAAGTATTATCTATTTTCAATATCTATTGAACGTAATTAATCTATTCCAGAACAACTTTAAATTTATAAAATTTGAAAGAAAGAGAATAATTGACATTGGTGTATATCTACTCTCAAAATTATCAAATTAACTCTGAATAATAATCTCCGTTGATTATAAATTTACAGGTTATATGGGTACCTAAGTAATTCGATCTTTTTCCTCATTTATATAAATGCGAAAATAATTTTCTATGACCAAATTGAAAAAAACTATCCAAATAGAAAAAATATTATTTATCGTTATTGTTCTGTTACCTTGAATGACAATAATTTTTACCTGTGTAAAATTTCTCGTTTTCCAGTAATGGAGCAGCTTTTTCAATAGCTCTTAACTCTAACAAATACAAGAAGTATAAATTTCTCAACCAGTCGGGCCCTTTTCCATTTGTGGTGGACGGATTGAATCTCCTCTCGAATTCTTTCAAATTCATACCCCATTGACCATTTGGCTCAACGAGGCTAGGTTTATTTGGATCTGACAGAAGATAATTCGCAGAAAGATGGATGTTGATACTTGCGTGTAGACCTGAAATGCATCTGTAAAACACGCGTTCTTCTAAACACATGTTATCCAATTTGAAAAACGACGGTTTCTCCCACGAGTATGTCTGAAAACAATTTTCAATGTAAATGCTTCTCCATACCCTCTCCGCAGATTTCCCGGCATATCCCGTGTACCTTTCAGGATTCAGAAGCAGATCAACGTATTCAGAATCCTTGTCATCTTCATCCAAAATACAAAAATTCTCTAATGCGTTGTCATGAGCAGTCCATAACTCCATTTCTTTAACAATTTTTGCGCTAAGGGTGGTATTTAAGTAATCCAAATCGTTAGGTCCACCACATTGCATTCTGTCAATTTTTGATGGTGCCGACTGCTCTGAATTCTCACATTGACATTGCCGCGAAATACCACAAGAGCTTTCGGAATTCTTATTTATGTGACACATTGATTCTGATGCGAAAGTGTCTGATGTACTTTTCTTTTTCGCTTCGCCTTTAATTCCCACAGGGATGTCATCGGCTTGACAAGATTGAACGGAACAATATCGAATAGCACACCTGCTGTCATCTTCCCAAAACGGACATTTCTTCTTCAAATTCACTTTGAAATACCTGAAATAATTTTTAACCAACAAACTACGCAAGCGCGGATAAATCTTTACATTGTTGAAATTGTCAACAGTATCCACTTCGCACTCACAGTCCTCGATGCTGCCTTGTAACTCACAAAAACAATCATCCTTATTATGTTCTAAATTTGCGAAACAGCAGGTCAGAATCACTAATAAACATAGCAACCGCAAGTTAAGTCTGAATGTCAACATAACTGACTTCGATTTGAGTCATGTCGCACTGAATTTTCAAAGCAGAATGCCAAATTTCTAACCAAAAACGCTGAGTGAATCGGCGAGCGATTGTAAAATGGAACCAACTGGGATATCGAACGGTGAAGCTACACGTAAGCGGTTGACGATGAAGTCCTGTTATTTCACTCTCTCTTTCTAACGCCCGAAGCATTGTAACAGACAACAGAGAAAGATAACGAGCTATTACCGAGTAATACAATTTCACATTTAATGATTGTAATCGATTTTAAAATGATTTCATAATCAACTGAAAATTAGATGCACAGATTCCGGTGAATTTGATCAGTGGGAGTGATTTGTTATCGAATGATGATCTGCTTTCGATTTCAAAACGCTATTTAAAACTATCATAGATAACGTGCCTCTTGTCACGAACGTCAAATTTCTCACTGACCTAATGATCACTGAGTCATTGTGTCAGTAAACAAATAGAGTTATAACAGATAATGGAATAGTTGCTTAGGGACAATTTACTATTGCAATAAATTAATGAAAACAATAAAAGTTGAATTAAAGATTTTAATATTCTCGTTTTACTTGGAGGTAATAGATAAATATAGAATGAAATAATCTGTTTCGTTTTTTCCAGGAAATGTAGAATTAGGTAGATAAACAAAGCGGATGTTTTAAATGATTGTAATATTATTGAGCTAAAGTCATATTAACAAGCAGTTTTACCGGCAATAATTATTTATCAGTAATTGAAGTTATTTTCATTCAGTTATTCATTATCTGTCTGATTCTCAGAAGGGATTGAAGACTTTTAATTTCCCGACAGTATATTCTTATTTTACTGGAAAATTTTTTGGGTTCTCAAACAGCTTTGAAAAATAATTCATTAACATTTGCGAATTGTCGAACGTAATTTTTATTTGTTTTAGATATATTAGTGTGTCTTTTTTTCTATAAATGATAACTAGATTTTCGATTGGCTTTTTATCGGTGCTCTCAAAATGCATATTGGTTACAAAATTTGTTACAAAATTGCACATTGATACTCGAAAAAAGTTGCAATGTTCTACACTAATTTATAATATATTAATAGGAATATTATAGCATTTTGGGAAAAATATTATTATACTTACGATACTACAAAATTCATACCTCTTACAAATATTTTATATCATTGTTTGTTTGCAGATTCAACGTGAACAAAGACAACTACCTCAGTTTGCCAGAGCTTAAGTTGATGATGGAAGTTCTTGAAGCACCGCAAACTCATCTTGGTTTGAAGGCCATGATAAAAGAAGTTGACGAAGATGGAGATGGACGATTGTCTTTCAGAGAATTCCTCTTAGTTTACAGAAAGGCAAGAGCTGGAGAATTAGACGAGAACTCGGGACTTGGCCAACTTGCAAAATTGACAGAGATCGATGTAGATAAAGTTGGTGTAAACGGAGCAAAAAACTTCTTTGAAGCAAAGGTGAGACAAGTCGCATATAAAATTCTCTTCCACGAGTCATAGAAACATAGAACAAATCTATTTGAATTTGATTGATGTTAAGGTATCTTCTTCAAGTTTTTCATTTCCTGGAAAACTTTGACGCAGAAATATATGTCTAAAAGTCAAGATAGTGAAACCTATTCAAATTTTCAATTTGGTTATATTTTCGCTTATAATTTTGAAGATTGTTTAAGAAACGCGTCTACATCTGTACTTTACTCGTCAACGCCTGTGTTTTAATATAATATCTCATTTCAGATCGAAGAACAAAAGAAACTTAGTAAATTTGAAAATGAAATCAGAGAAGAACAAGAAGAAAGAAAAAAATCAGAAGAAGAGAAAGCAACTAGAAGACAGCAATTCCTCGAGAAAGCAGCAATTTTCAAATAATTTATGGATAATGATGTCCATATACATTTTATTTTATGTTCCATTCAATTCACACATTTTCATACATAATCTAATAGACCATTGTGGTAAAAAAAGAACTGGTACGAAATATTTAAGAAATTATACTTAAATCAATTTTTATTCAATAGAAATATTAACTAAAATTCATTAGGAAGAATTATTAACATTGAAAATAAATAAAAATATTGAATATTTACTTTTATAAAGACTTTGTAAATAGAATTGCAATATTAAATGTACAAATATAGATAAGTTTTGTAATGCTTAAATGTTTTTGTTATGTGAAAGTATGAAATTTTCAATATATTCAACACTTTTTTATTATATAGCTGCATTTTTGTGCTGTTGGTGTCACATATTGTAAATTTTTATGTAATAAATAATCTGAATTTTATATTAAATTTTTTATAGCATGTGATTCCTAAAACTGGTTTCAGAGTTTCATAGTTGACTAAATAATCAGATGAAGCTTGAGTAGATATCTCAAAAATACCGAATAACTAGCAAATTGGAAATATCGAATAAATTATTCAAATAATAAACATAATAAACTATGATATAAATTCAATCACTTGAAGTTCATTTTGATGTAATTCAAAATCTTGTAGTTTATTTTGATGGATTTGCAACATGTAAATGAAAATACCTCATTTCAATAAAAGCTATACTCTACTTTCATGTATTGGAAATTATTTTTCTTCAATTTTAGCTGGAATATATTATGTATCAGGAGATGAATGAATTAACCAATAATCTATCGAATGAGATAAAAAGATACTACCAAAGATACGGCTGATAAGTGTTTGATTCTTAAACTGAGTAAAACTTGCTTCATATTAGAAAAGAAATTCAAAATTGAATAATCTAATAGCTGACATAGACCACATGCACTCTTAAACAAGACCTGGCCAAAGTGAAATAGTCAAAGGCCTAATTGAGTTTGATAAGTCAAAATAAGAAAACTATCATTTATTCTAATCTAACCCTACTTTCAGTGTCTGTAATCTTGAAATCGAAGCTTGACATATTTTTGTATATTTCTATTAAAACACAACACAGTTATTCCAAATATGGTTGATTTAAAAAAAGACTTGGACAGTTATCTGCTATTGCAAAGTGACCAGAAAAAAACATACCCATTTAAATTGCAAATACCTACATTACAAAAACCTAATATAACTAATTGGTTCAAAAAAGATGAACCTGTTGAAGACAATTGGTTTCAAGAAACAAAAAGGGAATGCTGCCCTAGCTTAGTAAATATATAAAATATATTATTTTTGGTATACCTTATTTTCTTCTTTTTCATTTTAGAGCAGACTGCAAAGACTCACATTTTTTGGAATTTGTATTTGTATGGGTAGCCTTTGTTTTTGTCTGTCTTTAATGTATTTGCCAGTTTTGATACTCAAGGCAAGGAAGTTTGCACTTTTATTTACTTTAGGTAGTTTCTTCTTCGTTTTAAGGTGGGTTGAAATGAAAAGCAATTATATATCATACTTAAATCTATATTTTTAGTTTCTTTTTCCTTTGGGGACCATGGTCATATCTAAAGCATATGTTTTCCAAAGAAAGAATATTCCTCACAATAACTTATGGAGGAACACTTTTTGCTACATTGTATTGTGCTTTACATCTTCAGAGTACACCTTTAACAGTGCTTTTTGCTGTAGGTCAAATTATTAGTTTATTTTGGACTGTGATAGCCAATGTTCCAGGTGGTACCTCTGGATTGTCATTTTTCTCAAAGATGTTCACAAAGACTGTTGGAAATACTTTACCTGTTTGAAATTAACCATTTTTAAATTAGTATTTGTAAATATGTAATATTATTTTTGTAGTTTTAAATCATACCGAAAAGTTATATTATTGTTAAGTATACCTAATTTATTTGCATTGAATTAGACAAAATTTGTAATAAAATTACTTTTGTTTACGATCAATCATTATATTCTGACAATTATATCAAAGTTATATATTTTATTTTTATAAAAATATTATATATACAATATAATATATATATATATATATATATATATATATATATATATATATATATATATATATATATATATATATATATATATATATATATCTATATATATCTATATATAGATATATATCCATAACTATATAGATCTATATAGTTATATATTTTTTGATATTTTCTTTTGAACCATTCCATTTAAATTAAAGGAGGAATTTCACTAAAATTGTGGTAACTCCCATCTATTGCCCAGTATCATTAACATTGAGAACTATAATAAGTAACTATATGTTTTGTTTATTGTTGTTTTATCAACTATTTGTGACCATAATTAGTAATTTCACTAGTGATAGTTATGCCTTGTATAAAGAATGCCATTGTTTTTACTCAAATCTAAACTAGACGTGAGATTTAAAAATTTAGTAGAATTGAAAGAAAAATGCTGAAACTTGGAGGTCTTTATTATATTTTATTATCGATATATAGTCTTTATCAAAAAAACAATTATGTGATTCAGAACTATGCAGTATTTTTTTGTTACTAGTTTTAAAGCTTTCATGTATAAGCAACTTTTGAATTATTAATTATTGTATAGTATTGGCATTGAATTTACATAGCAGTAGGAATTTGAAATGTATATTTGTCAATTTTTCCTAACTGAGAATAAATAAATTTATATTCAATAAGTAACTTAAATCTTTTATTTTGAACATTATTCACAAAACTTATCAATAAAAACCTATAAATATAAGTATATAACATTCAGACATTGTCACATATAAAGTCACATTTTTACTACTAAAATGTTATAAAAATCAGGGATAAAAGTTACAATAAACTGAACACAATATATTTACATATGTCACTGACAAACAAAGTGTGAATATAAAATTGATACACAACGCAAATCTAAAAATATAAAACTTTTAAACCTAACCTTCAAGAAATAATAAAATATTGAAAAAAATATTACAGTGATTTTATACATTATATGGTAAGACGTAGACAAGTTGCATGATTCACAATCACTTTTAAAATTTCATTTATAAGTACAAAAAAATGTCCAATATGGCATTTGAAAGATTATGTGTTAATATATTTTTTATTTCATCAACATTCACTGTCAGTCCTATTTACAACTTCCCAGCCATCTGTTGGTTGACCACCAAGATTATGACTTTCTTTTTGTGAAACTAAGAAATTTTTCAACTGTACTAGAGATTCGTATTCATTCTGTAGCTTAGCAAGACTTTCACTCTCTTCTTGTTGTTGTTGCTGTTTGAGTTGTTTATCTACTATCCTGTTCTTCTCCTGATTGACAAAGACTAACTCGGATTGAACCTAAGGACAAAAAATGAGTACCATATAAAAAGGCTAATGAAACTGAATTTTTCAAGTAAATAATTTTGCAATATAAAAGAAATAAAACGTTGCATCCTGTGATAATGTGAGTAATAAATGCGCTTATACCTGTTGTATAACTTTCTGATCAGAAACAAAGGTTCAATTTATTATCAGCAAGAAATTTGTGTCATATAAAATAGGTACATATGAGAATTTAACACCTTGCAATCAGTCATTTTTTATTTGCTAAGTAGTAACTATTTATAAGATTTTTTTTATCAACTTATGCGTTTGAATATAATGAAGATGTAAACGTTTTTTTTTTGTTATATTCAATTTGCAGGATGCTTTAACTTTTTTTTGTTATATTCAATTTGCAGGATGCTTAAGCTTTCACTTTATCAGATATATAAAAGTATCAGTTTCGCTCCTTTAAAAATCATTCTCAACAATGATTCAAAAGTCAATAAAATATTTGGTAATTGCATTATCAACTACAAGTGTTGTGAACAGTCTTTTAAACTACCTACATGTGAAAACAAACATTGAGTTGGATATTGCTTTGAAAATTTTCAGAATTCGCTTTATTTCTGGAATTTATATATTGTTACTGATGGAGAGATTAGAATAAAAAAGTGTGATGTATACAAATTCCTACAAAACAATCCTAGAAAAACAAATTACATTCTCAAATGTATTTGTGATAGAGTGAAAATACCTATCAGAAACTACAATTTTTTAAATAATTAACATAACTGGAAATTGGTTACTAAAACCTGAATAATCAAGTTTACCACTACGTATAATTTAATTGAATTCAATATATCATGTACCCCTGAAATAAATTCATAACTAGGTCACATTAATTTATTGACTAGAAATGTTGGAAGATACCTTAAAATACTCTCTAGCCAATTGTTTGTGTTCTTCGTAAAAGGCCAAAGATCTCGGATCGTTCATGTCGGGCGTTGCAGGTCGCAATGGAGAATCCAAAAATGGTAGCACGTTCTCTAAATCTGCATCAGACACTGAGGCCTCATCTGATGTCGAAAAATTATTTGGCTGCATGGTTGACTGAACTTCAGTATTGCTACCTGCAAAGAATAGAAAGAGATTATTGATCGATCGTCCTTGACGAACATGGTACATTTCAGAAGTTCTACTACAATAAGAACTCTAACGTTAAGGATAAAATTACAATAATTTCTCAAAATTACTTAATAAGATTAGATAATAACATCAGAATTGATACCTACAACCACTAATTCAATGATGAATTCTTGAAAGTTTCATCTGACTATTGAGATCAAGACAAGATTATATATAAGTAACCAGAAGAAGAATGTAGGTATGTTGAAGAATCAAGCGATTTTTGTTGAATCTAGTTAAGTTTATTTTGAACTTTAACTTGTATATGCTTGTTAATAAATATCCTTTGACATAGCTATAGTGCTAGCACAACAAGATTGGAATTTCAATATAAAAATGAGTAGAACTTAGAGGATAGTTCACTATTTCATCTAAGAAAATCAGTTAAATATTCTATGATGCTACAAATGATTACATAAACTTCCAGTGAATTAATTAAGTTTAACGTCTTAATACACATTAAGCTTTTTATTATGCTAGAAAACATAATAAATGACACGTAGGTTTCGCTTATCTCTTGTTGAAACATTATGTTAAAAACTATAAATTAAAAATTAACACACTTGACTTAAGTTTCACAGAATATATTGAAATGCACATTAAGCTTTTTATTATGCTAGAAAACATATAATAAATGACATGGAGGTTTCGCTTATCTCTTGTAGAAACATTATGTTAAAAACTATAAATTAAAAATTAACACACTTGACTTAAGTTTTACGGAATATATTGAAATGCACATTAAGCTTTTTATTATGCTAGAAAACATATAATCAATGACATGGAGGTTTCGCTTATCTCTTGTTGAAACATTATGTTAAAAACTATAAATTAAAAATTAACAGACTTGACTTGAGTTTCACTGCATATATTGAAAACTCTACAAATGTTTCATGTACATACGTTTTCATTATCAAGGGTATACAATATTACTTCAACAGGATAGTAATATTGTATACTCTTGATAATGGGTTAACCACCCGAAATATATGTAGAGTTTTTAATATATTCAGTGAAACTTAAGTCAAGTGTGTTAATTTTTAATTTATAGTATTGAAACATATAATGAAGGAAAACAATAAATTATATTAAATATTATGAACAAAGTAAATCATCTAAATAATTACCAAAGTCACACGTCTATTGAACTGAAATTTTCCTGTGAAGTGTCAAGTCGTGAATGAAACGTAGCAAATGCATTTTTTGGCGTATTGTATTAATTGCTCCCAGGTGTATCGAAGGTCGCATTATTAGATAATAATGAATATTTATTTATATGTATTATTAATATAGCTTGTAACATCCTGCGGATATTGACATACAGGATGTTTTCGAGGTAATATGTAATATTGAGTTGTAATTTAAGATGATAAACTTTGTCGTAAGTATTAGCGTATCACCCTGTATCGTTAAGGAGATTAACAGGATATTGTAAATTTTCATAATAACTACATTGACAGTTAATTTCTAGATTAGAATTATCGTCGATAATGTATGAAGACCATTTTTTCTTCCTCAACGACTAACCGGTAAAACGAAAATGAACGTCCAGTTCAGTTCGTGAGTGTATCACTCAAAATTAGAAAATCTAGGTGGATCATGCATGGTGATGCTCTTTTTCTTTTTGCAGTCACCGTACAACAGTATTTAATAACGTTCTTCCAGGACGTTAAATCAGACAAGGATTGATTTTTCTGTTATTATAGTACTACTCTCATTGATTAAGCTGCGAGTTTAGCGTTGCCATTTTGAATTCATAGACCAGGGTCGATAAGGTTGAAAATGGTAAAAAGTGAAAAAAAAAATAGTAAGTTGAAACCCGTTAAAAAAGGACGAGAATATAACAAAAATGACAAGAAAAATAATTTACGGGCGATCTGAGGTCGGGAAGTGGAAGGGGGTGAGTTTTTAAGGGTAATAAACGGTGTACCTCCATTTCCGGCAAAACTACAAGTCCTATGGAAAAAAATTGAATGACAAAGTTGTTTGTCAAAGAGACCTACAACTTTTGCAATCACAGTTTTTTCACATAACCTCGAAATTTATTTGAAAAATTCAAATAATCAAGTTTTTGGTTTTTTATTTTCATCTTATGCAAAAACAAACTTTTTTTTCACGAAATTTGGTGGAAATTTAAGTTTCTATGTTCTAAAAACAATGTAATATTTTTGATTTGAAATATTTATGTTTTCACCTTATTTTGACTTAATATCAAAAAAACACCCTAATTTTCAATCGAAAATTCTCGCGTCAAAATAACAGCTTTTTAAAAAAAGCCGGGAGCTTTTTGTTTGCTGAAATCTCTTCATCCTGATAATGTAAAAAAATATATGATTACTATGGTAAATGTTCTCATAAAATGTAAAGAAAGAACTCGAATCCGAAATTTTTTTTTAAATCACTATGTACAATTTTGAGCTATTTAGTAAAATTTACACTTTAATTTCTTTAGAAACGTAAGACTCTATGTTACATTGATAAACAAAAAAATTACAAATCCATAAATCATGAAAATTGCAAGAAATATAGGATTTAAAGCGGGGGAGTTTTTTTCTTTTCTTTGCATTTTCTGAAAACATTTACGATAGTAATGTATATCTTTTTTACATTATAAGAAAAAAGAGATTTCAACGAACAAAAAACTCCTCGACTTTTTTAAAAAGCTGATATTTTGACGCGAGAATTTACGATTGAAAATTGGGGTGTTTTTTCGATATTAAGTCAAAATAAGGTGAAAAAATGAATATTTCAAATCAAAAAAATAACAGTGTCTTTAGGACATAGAAGCGTAAATTTCCACCAAATTTCATGAAAAAAATTTGTTTTTTGCATAAGAAAAATAAAAAACCAAAAACTTGATTATTTGAATTTTTCACATAAATTTTGAGGTTATGTGAAAAAAGTGTGATTACAAAAGTTGTAGGTCTCTTTATTACGTAGAACTTTGTGATTTAATTTTTTTCCATAGCACTTGTAGTTTTGCCGGAAATCGAGGTACACCGTTTTTACCCTTAAAAACTCACCCTTTTCCTTTTCCCGACCTCAGATCGCCCGTAAATTATTTTTCCTTTAATTTTTGTTATATTCTCGTCATTTTTAACGGGTTTCATCCTACTATTTTTTTTTTGTTTGAAAAATTATCGACCCTGGTCTATCAGTTCCATACGTTCAGAGAAAAAATGTCAGTATCGGTCAATTCCTACGAAAATAATGGCCTCATTCAACCAATATTGCACCAAAACAAATTCTGATAGTTTGTTGAACATATTACAAAGTACTATTGCTAAAAATCTGAAATGGTAAATAAAAAAAGGAAGACTAAGATATTTATGAAGACTATATACACCCGAGGTTATTTTGAATACAAAAATAAGTAGTAGAGGTTTGAATCATTGATCACTCATAATGTATTAATTGGAATGAAATAATAGAGGATTAAATAATGAATTAAAAAATCTGTGCCTTGATTTAACAAAAATTTATTGCTTGACAATTGTTTCGGGCCGATTCCTCATTTTGAGTTTTCAAAGATAATGAAACAATTCAAGATAATTATGCGGAACGATAAATAACATGATATATCAAATCACTCACCGAAACCTTTTATTTTTTTCTCGATCTCGAAGACGAACAAATCGTACAAAACCGTTCTCATGTCGAACTATCGTCTTGTTCAATAGTTTTCACGTTCATCGGACGACTTCCGCCGGGACGAGTCGTCTCCAACGTCGAAAAAGAATCATCTGGCAACTTTTCGCGAATACGACCGCCGATCGCGAATTTTCTGGCGCTACAGAACGCGAGTATTTATTTATTTTTTCGGTGGAAGTCGAGGAAATTCTATTTTTAAAACCCGAGGTCGCGAGATTCCGTTTTTATATCGGTTTCCGATTTTTTTTTTGGTCGATTTCTGTCGAAAAACTAAAAGGTTTAATTGCTCGATATATTAGAGGACGAACGAAAATATTACAAGTACGTGGGCGCGGATGATTAAGCAATCAATACGATTTGAAATATGATGTACGAGGGTTGGTTGTCAAGACTTCATCACTAGCGCTTCCCAGATAATGTAGTCAACTACTTCAGGCATTCTATGTTGATTTTACCAGGTATAACGTTATAGTTTTGTTTAAGTTTCTCTTTTAAGTTTAAGTTTAGGATGAGAGGAGTGGTTTTAGTTTTGATAGGTTAGGTTGGAACTCTTTCGTCCTATTGTTAAATAGGTTTGATTGTCATTTGAAAATTTGTCATCAAAATTTGGCTGTTTTTTTAAAATGATTAGATATTAATTATAATCAAGATAGGAGACCTTCATCAAATTATATACTTTTTCTTTTATGGAATTTTGCTAAGATTAAGAACTGTTACATCTGGTGGAGTTGTTTTTTGATCCGACAGAAAACCAATTGAATTGTACCGAGAACTTTGGAATCTCTGGCGCCTGGCATTAAATTTTTCTTACTCAATTAACCCATCCCATCTTCACTGTAGCTGACTGTGGCGTGGTACAATTCATGAACTTTCAGTTCTCGCTTAGCAGCCACTCAGGTTTTGAACCAGGGGTTAATCGCAGGTATAGATATTGTGTGTGTGAGATCGAAGATGCATACAAATCTAACGGGTGATTTTATAA
The DNA here is from genome assembly GCA_030704895.1 of Henosepilachna vigintioctopunctata. Taxonomy (NCBI): domain Eukaryota; kingdom Metazoa; phylum Arthropoda; class Insecta; order Coleoptera; family Coccinellidae; genus Henosepilachna; species Henosepilachna vigintioctopunctata. The sequence continues at coordinate 6,999,381 of JARQZJ010000091.1, forward strand.
GAGTTAAGATTTTCAGGTTTGCGGCACTGGTTGGTAATGGCATCCAAACGTCATTTGTCAAAGTGAAAAGTTTTCAGTATACTCATCAGTTTCAGTCTCTTTCAGTTTACATTTCATCATGTATAGACTTACAAACGAGCAACGATTGCAAATTGTTGAAATTTACTATCAAAATTTGTGCTCTGTGGAAAATGTGTATCGTTTGTTACGACCATATTATGGTCGTCATAATCGACCTGGTGAATCAACAATTCGTGCTGTTATCACCAAATTTCGCACCAAGTTTACTTTGTTGGACATTAATCCATTGTCTCGCATGCGTACAGTGCTTACTGAAGATAATATTGCAGCCGTAGCTTACAGTGTTAATGAGGATCGTGAAATGTCAATTCGTCGCCGTTCTCAGCAATTGGGCATGTGTTACTCAACCACATGGAAAATTTTACCTGTTGATTTGGGTTTGAAAGCCTATAGAATTCAACGTCTGCAAGAATTGAAGCCGAATGGCCTACCACAACGTCTAATTTTTGGCGAATGGGCCTTAGAAGAGCTTAATGAAAATCCGCTGTTTTATCGAAAAATTGTGTTCAGCGATGAGGCTCATTTCTGGCTTATCGGATATGTAAATAAACAACTGTCATTATCTGGAGTGATGAACGGCCACATGCCATACAATAATTACTGATGCAACCCGAAAAAATGACAGTTTGGTGTGGTTTATGGGCTGGTGGCATCATCGGTCCATTTTTCTTTAAAGACGACCGTGGAAGAGAAAACTGTCGCATCTGGAGTGATGAACTGCCACATACCATACAAGAATTACCGATGCATCCCGAAAAAACGACAGTTTGGTGTGGTTTATGGGCTGGTGGCATGATCGGTCCATTTTTCTTCAAAGACGACGAACGATATCGAGCCATGATCAAGGCGGTGCCGCATGCCACACAGCTCGTGAAACAATGGACACGCTGAAGGATGAATTTGGTGAGCAGCTCATTTCTCGAAATGGCCCTGTGAATTGGCCGCCAAGACCATGCGATTTGACACCTCTGGATTATTTCTTGTGGTATTATGTAAAGTCGTTAGTGTATGTGGACAAGCCGAACGCGATTGAAGCCTTACAGGATAACATAACACGGGTAATTTGTGGGATACAGGCCGAAATGCTTGAAAAAGTAGTGACGCAAAATTGGACCTTCCGAATGGACCATTTGATACGGAGCCGCGGATAACATTTACATGAAGTTATCATTAAAATGTAAATGGCAAACGCCAAGTTATCAATTTTAATAAAAATTTTTAATATATGATAAAAATTGAGTGTTTTTTTCGATTTAAAAAGAAACTACGCTTAAAAAATCACCCATTATAACTAGATAGCAAAAGTAGGCTATACAAAGAAGTGTATTCGAACAAAGCAAAATGCTTCGTGAAAGATATTTAAAAGACAACTAAATTCTTAAGAGTTAAGTAAGTCTCCGTCTAGCTCAGAAGTTCCCAAACTTATTTTGTCTACTGCCCACTTTGAGAATAAATTATTTTTTATCGCCCCCATTTTTTCACCTACTTCAAAACCACTATAACTTCAAATTAAATTAATTAATTATCGTGAGCTATATTAGCGAAGATTAAACATTCTCTTAACATCTTATCTTAACACAAACTCTCAATTAATATTAGTTGATATTCACAAGTTGTAGTCGAGAGCTGAGTCGGTGTCTGACAGTCTTCCAAATCGCATTACAAAATGAAATTACAAATCGCCCCCCAAGCTTCTACACAACGCCCCCATTTTTTTCTGAGTCTCTTACTTTCAAGATTTTTAATTTTTAAGCCTGCAGCCCACAAGGAGCATTATCTCCCACTTTGGGAAAGGCTGGTCTAGCTCTATAAGCAAAACATAAAAGACGATCCTGGTATTGATTTCGACTCACAACGACGAATCATCGGATCGAATTGGCAACCGCCAGGTTTACAATAAGCGATTTAGTAGACAGCTGATGTCTTCTTCAAAGACAAACAAGCCCGCGCGACAAAATATCACGCGTTAATGATCGGCACGATTTTCCACAATCGTAAATTGGAAAAAAGAAAACGTCTCATTACGGGACGCACATCCGGGCGATAAATTTTTTCGAACTGTGTATAATAACGTGAAATCTCGAACGGATAAAGCGGAGCGTTCAGAGACGAAAGATTTACTAGCGGCCTTGCGATCGAAACGAGCGTAAAATTTTGGCCAAGGCTTCGAACGTCATTAGTCCCCGTCAAACGCGATAAACGCCCCATTTAATTGGTGTATCAATCAATGGCCGGGCGGGATCTTTTGGCGCGCATTTTACTACCTCGTACCGTTATTTATATTTTCTATTAATTTTTCCCAGATCTCGGAATCTATTGCTCCCGCCTCGCAAACTGATTTATCGATTCGTCGACTCGTTTAAGTGGGAGATTATTTACCCGATTACAATGTAACAGTGTACTTGTTGTATTAAGTATAATGTTTCATATATTATACGAACTTAATTTCAGTCAAAATCAAATAATTATTAATTATAATTATTATATTAGAATTAATAATTCTAAAACCAAATTAATACGAAACTAACGATTGTTAGGTTGACCTCACAGCCCACGACGGCCAGACCTTTGTTGTTTTATAAAAGCTGAAAGATTCACTGTGCATGTTCCCAACACAGGTGAGAAAGATCAGTGACTACTTTCTCACCTGTGTTGGGGACATGCACAGTGGAACTTTCAGCTTTTATAAAACTGAAGCTTTTATAAAATAGAATTTGGGTTGTGGTTACTTGCGAAGGTAACACGCGTGAATTCCCCACACTACCGCCACCACTGAATTGTTGATTTACTTTTTATGTTCTTAGTCGCTGGACTCAATTGCGATAACCTGCGTATATCTAAAATGCAGATATAGTGGACTGAATCCTCGTTGCACGTTCTTTTTTCGTCAATTATCCATCTAAGAAGTAACATCGTAATTTTACTCATAAGATTTGGTAGATTTCAATTACTTTGTATATATTCTTATATTAATACCAAGTGGATTAATTAATTATCTGTGGCGTCTAAACTGACGGTAAGCTATGAAAATAAATTATATTTTTCGTATAAATGCAGTGCCTGGAAAACCCGAGTTGAATTTTTTAAATTCATTTCGCCATTTTCATTATTTTTTATGATACCTTTCTAAATTGTTTATCTTTAAATATTGCAAAAATCATATTACATTTTCTAATTTAAATTATTCTCTATTTATCCACTCATTTAATTTTTCAAATCGGCTCAAGATTTTTGTGGTCTAACGATGGCTAATTCCATGTGTTCGTATCTCATGTTCAAGTTTAATGTTAGAACACTTGCTTTATTTCTTGGTATACTTAAATTATATCATACTATTCGAAAATGTGATTTTGCCTACAGAAATTCTTGTAATAACTTCAGCCTAAAAAAAATTTTGATTTTCCCTGAATGTCTTTAGTCACCTTCGCTGGAGCTATCAAATTACCTTCGATGGAGCTCTAAAAGTACCTTCGCTGGAGCTCTCAAACTACCTTCGCTGGAGTTCTCAAAGTACCTTGTCTGGAGCTATCAAATTACCTTCAATGGGGCTCTAAAAGTACCTTCGCTGGAGCTCTCAAACTACCTCCGCTGAAGCTCTCAAAGTACCTTGGCTTGAGCTATAATTCAATCTTGACTGGAGCCTTAATAACACCTTGGCTAAAGCCTCAAAATTATCTTGATTCGAGAGTTAAAAACACGTCGCCGGAGCTTCAAGCTACATATATCAAAGGACAATCTTGTGAATCCAACATCTATGAAGTTATATAGATAAGTTATTTTTTTTTATTGTAAATACGAAGAAATCTAGTAAATTCATACATTTTAACTTTGTTATTTCTGAGTGTCAATCAGACCGAATGTGTGACTCCTCGTTTTCAGCTAGCCGGCTAATTTAAAGTTAAAACGGGGGTTATAAGGTAATAAATGTGTAAATAATAACTTAAACCTGTTATAAGGTAAAGCTCAATTTTTTTTCATATTTTCTTCGGTATAACTTTATAAATCACGTCATCCATTGCCGGACACTTATTACAGTTGCTACCCCCTCCCAGGTCTTACCCATTGCGAGGCTGCGGGCGGCAGGTCTTTGCGAGGCCCTTTGACTTACGGCAAAGTACCTATGTGATGCGAAAGTAGGTCTGTTTGTTTGACAGGTATTCGTTATGTTAGACGAAAATTGAAATGCTGAAGTTACAGAAATGAATAAAATTTGAGTTTTAAAATATTTTACTTACATTGAAAGATTTACAAAAATAACAAATACAGAGATGATAAATTTTAAAATTGATGTTTGCGGCTTTTAATAATACTAAAATCATTAATTAAAGCACAATAATCAAACGAATGAGCTACGTCATTTTCGATTGAAAGAATAGCAAGGGCTAACGTACCGGGATAACGTACCACGCAATTTGTAGGACGATATGACTATTAAATTACATGAATTTCAACTAATTAAAAAAAAATGAGTGGTTAGTAATCGTTTATGATGATCCAGTTGACGATACATGTTTAAAAAAAGAGGACTCTTTGATGAAGTCATAGATTTTGTAGTACAAATATTTTTTCGAATAATTTAGATAATTATCTTGAGGCTTAACAAAAAAAAATTTGGTTAGTAACACATACTTTAGAATCATCAAATCGACCTATTTGATCATTGCTATCTCTGTTAGCTGCCACAACCGGAGTTTCGTACAGAAAATTCTTCAAAATGAAGCTACTCACGGAAAATTAACTTGATATAAATCAAGTTTCAAAAAGGTCCAGGTATCCTGGACTATAATAATGAAAGTACATTCCAGCGATGCAAGTGTTGACTAGTCATTATATCCGTCATTCTCCTCGGTAATCAATTATCTTATTTGAAGTGATTTTTGTTGAATACGAGCTGCAGCATTTGAAACTAACATAATCTATTAAATAATAAAGTTATGAGAGGTTAAAAGCTTTCGCATCCTCCCATGAAAACTATTTGAATAATATTATAAATTGTTTATATTTTCATAATTGAGTGGTTACTTTTATAAGTCCTTGGCATGAAACATCAACTTGGGGCCTGTAGAGAAAACCAGAATTTTCCAATTTTATCAGACTGCTTCTGAAATCGTGGGATGTGCAGTGAAATAAATTTCAAATTTTCATGAAGTGAATGCAAATACAATCCGAGTACAGTGAATTGCGCTCGTTACTGCCAATTAAATTATTGCTGTCACAATTTTGGCGTTGGAAGACATACAAAAACCATACGTAAACATATAATAGACGTCCTCCAGTGCGAGAAGAAAACAATCACATGTTAACGAACGTTTTCATGTTTTTTCAACGCAAGAATTTGGAAAAAAGACCCGATAAAACAAACAGAATTAATTGAATGGAACCTGGTTTGTATTTTCTCTGCATATAATACGAAAACATTTTCAACAGAAAAATTGTTGAAATTAACTGATGATGTCCAATAACATCGAAATGATATGAGGAAATGAGGGAGTTGGAAACCATATTGTAGTTTTCTTGGAAGAGCATTTGATTGCCTCATATAACTTTTATTATTCTGCTACAAATAGCCTGAATGGTTTCGAGTTGACAGTATAAAAAAATCACGAAACCGGTTGCAAGCTCCCATGCTGCCTTTTCTCAGCCGTTCGAACCGAGGCGTAAATCTAAATCGAAAAATCGTCACGAAACATGGATAATTTACGACTTGTGGGTGCAGAAGCGGAAACGAGTGGACGTCAAAATAAACGCGGAAGTTGCGATTTGTTCATATTTACTTGTAAGAGCTCCTGGCAGCGAGCCATCGTCACATAATGCAATAAATTTCTTCCGTTGATCTGGAAACGTTCGAGAAAGTGACGCACGATCAATATTTTTGCTTTTTCGAGACCTCCTCATACTGAATAGCTTTCTTATGAAATATAAATAAAAATAAAAGGATACTGTTGTTAAGCCACTTGTTTCGATAAATTGGAGGTGTTGTCCTTGCATTCTGCAAGATTTTTCGTAACGCAGCAAACTAAAAATCTAATTTAGAAGATGTTATACTTCGAACCGGAAAAAAGACAATTCTAATAGCCACTACATATACCCGATTCAATACCACATCACTTTTAGTGCAAAAAGTGAAAACCGATAGAATAAGAAGCGTGAATCACAGGTTCCAACAACAAATTTCGGCAGAAATGAAAAACAATTTAGAAGTAACATAGAATAAGGATAGCGATCATTTTTGGTCCACAACAGATAATATTCCACTCTTAACATTTCAGTAAGCAAATGAAAATCAGCCTTCAAGATGAGCGACGAGAGGTCAAATCTCAGAACAGTTAACTCTTTCTTTACTATATACGAGTATTTCGATTTCTTTCGAATTTTGAGTTTCAGTAACGAATAGAGTCAAGGTTGGACGGAAGCAAAAGGATACTTCGAACTCTGCAATTAAAGAGGAAAATAACCAATGGAAACACATGTTTCAACGTCATGAATGACAAAAAAAAATTATGATGAAGACACACTGTTGAATGGATTTTTGTAATTTCGAAATAGCTATATAGCTATAGCTATACAGCAAAACATGCTTCCCCATATTCAAAAACATGCGTAGCTGTATTGAAACTGAATATTTTAATTAATTCAAATTTTCTTAATGGTTGTGAAATAACATAATTTTTTCAAGCATTCTAGAATTTTCAACATGAGTATATAGGTTTGATCCTGTTTCGTTTTTTCCAAGATCACTCAAACTATGAAAAAAAAACATAAAAATAGAACGATTGTAGCTAGTTCTGTTCTGAATATGACAATATAAATGTAAAGGCGTGTTGAAATTCATTAGGTTAATTCCCCGAATTATCTTAAGAATATTTTGCGACCCGATGATATTTGAAATCAAAATCTGGGCACAATTATTGAATCAAATTCAATAATTGTGTCCAGTTCGATCACCCGATTTGAACGCTTTGGATTATTTCCTATGATCTCTTTATGCAATTTACTTCTAGGACAATTTGGACGACTTCATACATATAATCATATAATTGGCAAGGTCATTTTAAGAGGTAAATAATTGAAACCGAAGAATTTTAACACTTCATTCTAGAAATTTTCTTTTAGTCTCAAATTTTGTTCGTTCATTGTTCATTATTTCCTTCATTCACAAACAAATCACAATTTTTGAAAAACTATCTAGCTTAGGTAATACTCCCTTGAATTTCAGTACAAAATTATAAAAACACTCTGTATATTCCAGAGTGAGCATACTTCACAAAATGAAGCAATAAGAAGAGACGTTTATCAAATTCTCACCACTTTTCATACTGGCCAAACCGATCCAATTCTGCGTTAGTTCTGGAACCGTTAAAATGCCGGAATTATCGCACATTTTCCGAACGAAGAAATAGCATAGAAAACCGCGTGAAAAATGCCGAAACCACACTTCGAGTACAAAACTACAACACGCCGGGTGAGTGAACCTTTTCGCAAATATTATCGAGCAGGGCCCAAAATACACCGACGTTCGTTAACACCGTCAGCGGCCGGGGTACCTCGATAGAACTGCACTTGGTGCGCTCCTCTCTTCCTCGTTCCGAGCGGGACAACGCCGAAGTCCTGGGGGATTACTCATTTATTTTGACTCCGGCGTCACCGGTCACGATTGGCCGCCGTTGGCCCTGGACGCGGCGTTGCCAGGTTTGTACGGCCATTAAGAGCAAAGAAAAAATATAAAACGAAAGAAAATCGAAAATCTGCGTTTGTTGATTTCTGATTTGTTATTTTTCTGATAATATTTAATTTTCGTTATTCAAGCTGAAGATTTCAAGTCAAAGAAATTTTGGACACACGTCAAATTTAACTTGTTAAATTACGTCGCAGTATGTTAATGTGACAGTAAAAACTGTGAATTTTTCAAATTAGTACTAAGAACAAATCCTCATACTTCCTTATCTTATAAAAATTATTCGAAGAACAAGTTGTAACAATTCAGCATCAGCACTGTCATTTTGTAGGTTTTTGTTTATTGAAACATGTTTTTGCATTGCAAATAATGAATACGAAATGACAACAAATAATTAATATACCATGGGGTAATCATGAATCCTTGAAAAATTGGCAAGATATTGAAAAAAGATATGTTTTTCATAATTTTAATTTTTTCGTAATGTCCAAAAAGATATCCAAAATAATATTTATTAATTTTTTTGCCGATAAATGGTATCATTTATCTTTGGTATAGTATCATTTGATATTATCTAAATCAATAGTTGTATTCTTAATCAATATTATCTATTCAATAGTTGTAGATTTGATATAGAATAATTAATCGAATATATCCATTTTATTATTTTTTTTAAATGAGAGGTAATAAAAAATACTTGTCTAAAAATCACTGACTGAACAATTCTTTATTCAACTAGTTTCGCTTTTTACGGCATTATCAAGAATGGCATAGTGATAATGCCGAAAAAGACGAAACTAGTCGAATAGAGAATTGTTCAGTCAGTGATTTTTAGACAAGTATTTATTATTACCTTTCATTTAAATATGAAGTATCACAGAGTTGATTCATCGTCCATTGAATTTATTATTTATTTTGCCCAAAGGGGAGTCATGGGGAGTAAATAAGTCTCAAAATGAAGAAATAAGATGACGAAATTTACTTTTAAAGTATAAAAAGAAAACGCACAAAGGTCATACGGTCAAAATCCAGGAATTAAGTATTAAGTTAGTCGAAGAAATTTGGAAAAACGGTACAACAATAAAAAAAATTATTGGAAGAAACTATAGGAAATGTTGAAATTTTGTGCAATCTTCACGAAATAGTTGTGAACTATAAAGACTTGAAAACTAGACCAAAAAAATGAATATTATGTGCATATAAATATTGGAAATAAGTGAAGATATTGAAAACCAATATATACGAGTAAAACTACCAGTTGACATTGAAGATTGCATATGAATATACATGTAGGACTATTATATCTTCAATTTACCTTGTTACTTTAGTTTGAACCATACCCTTCAAAGATATATATTTTTACATACCGTAAATCTTATTGAAATGTGGTAAAACTGTAAGAAAAAAGTTACACTTTTGAAAACAGAAAACCCCGCAGTTTCGAACTTCTTCGATAACGACACAAACCAATATCTAAATCACGAAAATTCCCGGTGCAGAGTTTAAAATTACCGGTCAAGTTCGTTAAACGACCGAAGAGGCTAATTTGTTATTATGAGAATCCCCACGCCTATGATTAACAATTTCATATGACGCATTCCGTACCGAGAAAATAAAACAGGAGGTGAACTTCGACTGTGAGACAATCGGCAATACTGGTAGTATTTGATCAAACCAGTTAATTTTCTCAGATGATTATCCGAATGGCAAATGCCATAAACGGCGAGGTAATGGAAAACGTGCCTCGGAGTGTGTCAGGGCTATGAAGAAAAAAATCGCAGACGTATAACGACCATAAATGTACGGTATGAACATTCAGTGGAATTCGAAGCCGATGTGATTAAAGCGAGAGTGGATAACATCGAATACGAATGATTGGTCCATCAACCTTTCGAACTTTTATACAAGTGTTTCTTTTTTGAAGTTAGTATATTAAAATATCATTATTATAACGACTAGAGTATTCCTGATTAGGAAAGCGATTGAACTTGAATTCGCAATTTTTAGGATTTTGCTTCAGCTTTTTTGCCTCCTTAAATCTTTCTTCCGTCCATTTCATTCCAGGATGGCGCGATGTGTTTTTTTCAAAAAACATATGTGCGATTTTATAGCGACACTCTGAGCTATCTTCAAGATTTTTCATATTGATCTGTTGTAGATCCCTTTTAACCTCTTTTAGCTACTCTCTGCCGCTTTTACACTTTGTTATTACGAGGGTGAATCAAATATAAACGATACTTTATTTTTAAAAAAATTATTTTTATTTTAAATGCAAAAATCTTCTGCTTTAGAAACACATTTTTCCCAGCGGATAGGCAGCTTCCCAATTTCTTCCATGTAGAAAGATGCAGGTCGAGTCTGCAGCCAATTGCGCACGTAGGCTTCTACCTCAGCATCATTGTCGAATCTTTGGCCTCCCAAAGCTTCCTTGAGAGGACCAAACACATGAAAGTCACAAGGTGATAGGTCTGGACTGTAAGGCGGATGGTCCAGTGTCTCCCCCCCAGTTGCCCCAATTTTTCCCTCGTCAAGGATGCTGTGTTGGGACGAGCATTGAGTCATGGAGAAGAACCACTTCCCTCATCGGTAGGTCTCGTCTTATGCGCGATATGCAAGTTGGACCCCAGCCAAAATGTCGCAGTAGTAGGCCGCATTGATTGTCCTGCGCTCATGCAAAAAATCGAGGTGCAGCAAACCATGCTGGTCAAAAAAAACCGTAGCCAAAACCTTGCCAGCTGACAGTCGTGACTTGGCTTTCACTGGTCCTGGTTCTCCTTTTTTTCCACTCCATACTCGCTTGTTTGGACTCAGGTGTAGTGGCGCACTCACATCATCATCAGTTTCGTCACAGATGATGATGTGAGTCAGAAATGGATCCCCTTCTTCCCGAAATCGTGCCAGAAGACGCTCACACACCTAAAGTCGATTCAATTTCTGTTCTGCTGTGAGAAGGCGAGGAACCCACCTGGCGCACACCTTACGGTACCCAAGCTCCTCTGTGAGGATGGAGTAAGTGCTCCCATAACTTATCCCGACCTCACTTTCAATTTCAGAAGTGGTAAGACGCTTGTCACCTTCAATAAACCGTTCAATACAACTGATGTTGTTCGCTGTAATGCTGGTGCGGGGTCTGCGATCATGGCTCTCATTTTCAACACGACCACCCACGAACTGTTTATGCAATGCCAACACTCTGGCTCGCGACGGTGTCTCTTTCCCGAACTGGGCAGTCAATCTCCCTCGAAATGGTTTTAATATAGTACGCGCATGTTAGCTTGTAGGCCTTTTGGAGCTTGGTAATTCTTTGTTTGTTAGCGATGCGGTTTAATCCTGAGGACAGCATAATTTCTTCGAGGTATTCAAAATGGCTGACTTGTGTTAATATGTATATATGAATTTTGACTCACTACTTTTTTCTGAGATTCCTATACAACCCGGAACATCTATCATATACTTAGGAATATACTTGGATTGTCACTTGAGATGGAATATCCATACTCAAGAATTGCATAAAAAACTCAAAAAATTGTTATATACTGTGAGATAGCTGCGGTGTGTACTGAAATGTGAGCTGAACTTTATTGTCTATTTCGCAATAGTGCAATCGATCATACAGTACGGTCTGCTAGCTTTAGGTGCATTGAGTCGTAAATACTATTTACCTACTTTGAGAATTCAAAAGAGATTATTGAAAGTTTTATTCAATAAACCTATAAGATCTTCATGCGATAGATTGTTCACTGCATTGAAGGTTTTGGACCCGAGACAGTTGTACACAAAATCTGTGATTCTTTTTACTAGCAACGGGTGATTTTTTAAGAGTTCAGTTTTTCAGGTTGGCGGCACTGGTTGGTAATGACATTCAAACGTCATCTGTCAAAGTGAAAAGTTTTCAGTATACTTTGCCATTTCATTATGGACAGACTTACAAACGAGCAACGATTGAACAACTATTATGACAACCATATTATGGTCGTCATAATCGACCTGGTGAATCAAAAATTCGTGCCGTTATAACCAAATTTCGCACCAAGTTTACTTTGTTTGACATTCAACCATTGTCTCGCATGCGTACAGTGCGTACTGAAGTGAATATTGCAGCCGTAGCGTACAGTGTTAATGAGGATCGTGAATTGTCAATTCGTCGCCCTTCTCAGCAATTGGGCATGTGTTACTCAACCACATGGAAAATTTTACGTGTTGATTTGGGTTTGAAAGCCTATAAAATTCAACTTCTGCAAGAATTGAAGCCGAATGGCCTACCACAACGTCTAATTTTTGGTGAATGAGCCTTAGAACCGCTTAATGAAAATCCGCTGTTTAATCGAAGAATTGTGTTCAGCGATGAAGATCATTTCTGGCTTAACGGATATGTAAATAAACAAAACTGTTGCATCTTGAGTGATGAACATCCACATGCCATACAAGAATTACCGATGCATCCCGAAAAAACGACAGTTTGGTGTGGTTTATGGGCTGGTGGCATCATCGGTCCATTTTTTTCAAAGACAACCGTGGAAGTAACGTTACCGTCAACGGCGAACGATATCGAGCATGATACGCAACTTTTTTTTGCGTGTAACAAAAAGAAAAAATTGTAACAAGATATTGTATCACGATACCTCAAATAAACTAAAATAATCAAAATAATATCACGGCACAGCAAAGAATGTGAACATGTGCGATGTAATGCCTCCATTATCATTCAAGTGATAATTGTTAGAGAATACTTAAGTCGATGCCTACTCTTGATGGAACCACCAGACAGACTGTTTGGTTCAACAAGGAACATTTAAATTTTCATGACTCAAAGTAAAGAAATATGTCGTAATTCATTGATGCATCGATTAATTCATAAATGCATTCATTCATTTGCATACTCTGATTCTGATGAGAACCAATAAGTAAAAAACACTTGTTTATATCGATAACTGTTTTCATTGGATTATAGTGAAAAATTAATACAATAAAACACACTGATTCTTTTCATATGGCAACACCGTCTTCTTTTAATGTTTTTCAAATGTAAAAATTTCTGGTCCTATGTAACCAAGGCATTATTTTTCAAGGCGCTACGCAATTGCCGAAATTGTTCCCGAATATCATGAATCAATTGTCCTGTAACTTTGAAATTCATATATACGAAATATTTGAATTTCAAATGACGTTCAAATTCTATACCGAAATCATACGAATGCACAATAGTTAGCATTTTTTGTTTGGACAAAGAGGAATAAAATTACAGCGAAATCTAAAACCAATTTATTAATGAATCGCATTTAGAAAAATTTGAATAAACGTCTGAAATTAACTCCATACCTTCACTGATTTGTGAACATTTATAGGGATAATTTAACCCCCTATTCACCCCCTTGTCCGCAAAATTGAGCAAAGCTCTTGCCCATGCTCTATGTTTAAGTTACCATTGCATTTTTGTATTATTGTTTCAATGTATATATTTTTTATTTATTCATGAGTTGTAGTTATAACTTTGAACATAAGAGAATAGGCTTAGGAGTCATGGTAAGATGTCATCAAGAATAAGCAAACCAAAGAACCCCCATCGTCCCCTTATAGTTCTTACGCAATATTTGAAGGGCCCCAATGTAAAGGTCTTATTTTGAAATTACGTCCTTCATCAGTTCTTAAGTCTGTATTTTTTATTCGACAATAATTAACTTATATCAAAGGTAAAAGAGCGCAATATTATTCTGCACGAAACCGACGGATCAATATTTCTCGTACCTACTTGTTGAGTTATCTTTTTCAACACAATAATTGATTCAAGTGCAAGCATCAATCAGTATATTGGTTACATAATTTCTTTCCACTTTCTGTGCTTCTATGTACAGACCCACCAAAAATTCGTTTCTAGGTTAGTCGTGACAATAACAGCGTGATGACAGATCAGACGAATGTTATTATCTGATTTCAAACCTTACGTTCTGTTTGAAAAAAATTTAGTTCAAAAAAATATCCACTTTGAAAACTGAGAAATTTTGTAACTGTCCCGTAGGTTGAGAAATTTTATTACAAACAAAATCGAAGCTTTCTTCTGACCATTTTAGTATGATATAGATATATTTTATTCATCGAATCAATTCTAAGAAAGGTGGTTAAATGGCGATCACTAATTTTCAAGTTTTTGAAACTTGCGAAACTGAAAAAATCTTGCCAAAATTACTATCAAGATCAAGGAAAAGGTGTACAAGACAGTTGTGCGACCAGTATGGTATGGTCATATCTAAAGACGGGAAGATGATGTTATCAAGAAAGTACTCAACATATCAAACCCGACCAGTAGAAGAGGCACGCTACCAACCACTTGGAGAAACAACATCAATAAGAAGATGAACCAGAACAATCTGAGTATTCAGACCACCCAGAACAAAATTCTCTGATGCATTTGTATAGAGAGGCCCGACCCCAAAACAAATGGAAACTTTGTTGGACAAAGAAGCAGATTTTATTAAGAAAGGTAGAGTGTTAGTCTGTGGAACAGAAGTACCACAAGGGTTGGAAATCTGAGTTTGTGTGGATGTTTTATATGTCCATGCGTATAATTCTATGGCTAAACAAGGTGTCTCAGAAAAGTTTGAATTCGTCGAAGCTAACTTCGTGCACCGAACAAATTGAAGTATCTCGCTATGGAATGCTACTCCGTAACATACGTCGCGCTTTTACAAAAATGGTGATTGCATTTAGTTTGTAGATGAAACTACAATACTTTATCACTTAAATGATACGTCTGCAATTCCACTCATTTGAAAATGGGTCAGAAATTGTAGGACACAACTTTGTGGAAAAACAAAAGACTCGATATAGAGGAACAGAAATGTCCACTTTTATATTTATATTCATCAGCAGAAATATTTATTAGCAGAGACTTGCTCTGGATAACCTAAGTTAATAAGAAATAGCAACTAGCAATGAAAAACCTACATGACCAAATAGAGAAAAATTTAACGGGTGATTTTTTAAGAGTTAAGTTTCAGGTTGGCGGCACTGGTTGGTAATGGCATCCAAACGTCATCTGTCAAAGTGAAAAGTTTTCAGTATACTATGCCATTTCATTCATCATGGAAAAATTTACAAACGAGCAAAGATTGCAAATTGTTGAAATTTACTATCTAAATTCGTGCTCTGTGAAAAATGTGTATCGTTTGTTACGACGAAAAATTGTGTTCAGCGATGAGGCTCATTTCTGGCTTAACGGATATGTAAATAAACAAAACTATCGCATCTGGAGTGATGAACAGCCACATGCCATTAAAGAATTCCCGATGCACCCCGAAAAAACGACAGTTTGGTATGGTTTATAGGCTGGTGGCATCATTGGTCCTTTTTTCTTCAAACCGACCTTGGAAGAAACGTTACCGTCAACGGCGAACGATATCGAGCCATGATATGAAACTTTTTTTTGCTCACACAGCTCGTGAAACAATGGACATGTTGAAGGATTAATTTGGTGAGCAGCTTATCTCTCGAAATGGCCCTGTTAATTGACCGCCAGGATCATGCGATTTGACGCCTCTGGATTATTTCTTGTGGGGTTATGTAAAATCGTTAGTGTATGTGGACAAGCCGAACACGATTGAAGCCTTACAGGATAACATAACATGCGTAATTCGTGGGATACAGGCCGAAAAGCTCGAAAAAGTGACGCAAAATGGACCATTTGATACGGAGTCGCGGACAACATTTATATGAAGTTATATTTGAAATGTAAATGGCAAAGGCCAAGTTATCAATTTCAAAAAAAATTTTGAATATATGATGCAAATTGAGTGTTTTATTTGATTAAAAAAACTACGCTTAAAAAATCACACTATAGAAACAAGAATAATCTAGGAGGCTTCGAAAAAAAAACAAGAGGTTCAGTTCAATGTGACAGTCCCAAGACAAAATAACCTCAATGACATATGTTGACAATTGTGTCACGAGTTTTCCAACAAATTTTTCAATCTAATTCTTAGTATACTTAGGCAAGATAAAAGGCTGTTACGAATAAATTTCGATCTAGAACGCGCGTTTGACATTTTATTGATTATCTCGTAAACGGAAACAAGATGGAGTTCGGACGTTTTCACAAAACGAGCGACGATTGATATCGATTGGGAAATCGATCTGAATACATCTCTGATTTCGAAATCGCGAAACTTCCAAAGTGTAACACCGCGCCTAAACAAAACGATCTAAATCCGTAAGAATGAGTCACCGGATCTAAAAACGGTCGTGTCCTACACGGGTCTTACGCTGAGCGATCGGCGTACTTTTCCCTCCCGAGAACAAACAAAATGAGTTTCGGGGAATAATAGAGCCGTTTCGCCACGTTCCAGATACCACCAAGGCGTTACAATTCGACCGACAACGAACTTTAAATACCGATTCGACATGAATAAAACGTAAATAGTTGTTCATGTTACAGCGTGTGTTTTTAATCGGACTGCGAGATATGGTCGAAAAAGCCTCATCGTAATCCATCCCCATAAATACGTACTTAATAACTTGGTTCTTTAGAAGGTCGCAGTTTCATTGGCAATTCGAAACTCATTTGAAATTATTGATTCACAATATATGGTAGCATGCAATGGAAACTCACTTTTCCAACGGTATGGAAAATTGAAGTCCGACTTCTTAGTATAGCGCTGAGCTGAAACTTTATAAGGTTGTGTTTTCGTCGAGAAAATTGACATTATTAATAATAATAATAATAGGTTTTTATTTCCAGAATTGTACATAACAAAATGAAAATTAATCAAAATATTCTTTACAAATAATTGAATGCATCACATTACATTAACCCTAAGATACAACCTATGCTATTTTCGACAAAAGTCTATTAACTCAATTACAGAATATGATTCACACTGAATTAACATTGTGAGTAATTCTCTCTTGAAAGGGCTGAATTCTTTAATATCTCTTATTTTTCGAGGCAAATAGTTGATAAGTTTCATGCTCATATTGAAATTACTTCCCTCAGTACTCGATAACCTGTGAACAGGTAACAAGTACACAATCATTCTTCTGGTAGTATTCACATTTCTATAAATCCGATAATAGGATTTCTTCTTGAATAAAAATAACAAAAATTTTATACATATACAAACCAGGCATTGTTAGAATCTTATGCCTTTTGAATATGACTCAACATATGACTCTGTATTTCATATAAAACATCATTCTTCTTATAGCCAGTTTCTGAGTGATGAACACACATTCAGCTTGAGGGCTGACCCCCCCCCCCCAGAAAATGACTCCATATGACCAATTCACTCAATATTCCAATTGATTGGAAATTCGTAAAATATACAATCTTCAAGGTGTCTATATCTACTCTATTTCTAATAGCTTTTAGCGTATATATGACTGTATGGAGTCTTTTGGTTATCGATTCATAATGCATTCCCCAACAAAGATTCCTTTCAACAAATACACCCAACAACTTCGCATAAGAGCCTATTTCAACGCTTCTGCCGTCGAAAGTAATAGTTTCAGGAAATGCTAGATTTGAGCGATCAGTCGAAAGCATTAGAACATTGCTTTTATCAACATTGAGAACCAATCCATTTTCAACGCACCATTTCCCAATTTTTGTCCTTGATGTTTTCAACTTGTATGTAACATTTTCAATATTCCGTCCTGATATCAAAACATTAGCGTCATCAACATATAAAAATGTTTCTATCAATTCTTCTGTAGATGAAATGTGTCCAGTTGTTATATTTTGTGGTTGTGACATTCCAGCTAACTGGGAAGTAGTAAATATTATTGAAGAAAAGTGATGGGAATAACCAGATGGAGAAATCTGGCTGCAAGTCTGAAGAAAGCAGACTGAGAAAGCCTTGGCCTGCACCAGGCTGTAGTGATGTTAAAGAAGAAGAAGAAGAAGTTGAAGTCATGTGATATTCCCCTGCAATCTTGTATCAGACAAACTATCGCGCAAGAAACAAGTAATTAGTGGTGATATTATTGAGCGGACCCCTAAAATCAGGGTTGCCAACTCTCTGAAATCTTTATCACTAAACATCTAAAATCGCCATAATTTGAACTGTATTAGATATCCTTACGCCACAAGGTTGACAAAAATAAAATTCAGATTCAATAGCCGAAACTTGATTAAAATTCAATATCATATTGTAAATGAAACTACTTAGTTATGAGTATTTGGCTTTATATTGTTGAAATATAGCAATTGCTTCGGCAATACATTGGCATAATAGTACATAATATGATAAGTTAAGTATTTAAGTTGACTTAAATTAAGTCATTAACTTGTAAGTTGACGACATCATCACATATGATGATGTCAATTCAATGGCGGAACAATTATGTTAATTTTTTTATCCAAAGGGATTACAAGTATCCTTAACTGGCATTATATTATGAGATCTAGCGTGGAGATGAAAAAAACTATACTCTATTATCACAATCTAACAATTTAAACTTATCTATAGATATCGCACTTTTATACTACCTGGAGATTATGAAACCATTTTAGTGCAATATGTGAGAAATTTTTTTGTCCTACATTTTTCGCGGATTAAAGAATATAATAATTCTGATGTGATCTAGTTTATTGTCCATATATTTCACTGATGTAAACGAGATGGACATCTGTGCATAAAAGCTTATTTCTCGTTTCACAAATTATAGTAAATAAATTCAGTTTTATTAATTCTAGAATTGTATTTACTGGTTCTCGAATGGCGAACAAAAATTATTTCGATACATCGATTTTTAACGATTTAAAGATTGTCTTGGTAAAACTTTCTGTACTGCCCTAAGATACATGGTAAATCCTGCAATATCAATCACAATTGTTAGGTCATCAGTTGTGGGGAAGAGGGGTACCTACAAGTGAACCTTGAGGTACCCCGCAATTTTCAGAAAATTGTACGAGTAAATACCTAACTTTTTATCTTTCAGCGCGTCTATTCTGTAGATGACATTCAGCTATTCCCGTGAGTACTATTCCAATTTTTGAGATAAAACTTCATGAACAATCATATCAAACGCTTTACAGAGTACAAAGTTCACACATTTTGGTAATTTTTTTTTAACAATAAATATAGTGAAAACCACATAACAAAGCAATGTAATACCTTTACAATAAAAAGATAATTGATTAGATTACCGCTATCATAGGACCTTCACTTTTACACTTCTATTTCTCTTCAAAATTTGGTCTCAGAAAACCCCCAAAACTTCGAAGCCATACTATAGTGATTTGAATTTATTTAACGCAATATGAATCTTTATAATTCAGCATTCTGCCGTATGTCTAAGCCTCGCCATCTAGGCTCGAATAGAATATTTGCATAGATTGCTTCTAATCATCAAATTGCCAACACTAACTAGAAGACCAAAAATCAAAGTAACCAGCTGCTCGTAATTCTTCGGAAATTCGTCACGCGAAAAATGAACTGACAGCCAGATAACAAATAGTTTCGGGCAACAACACGATAATAGGCTCCCTCCTATATATATTCTTTTTTCGAATCATTTGTCCAAACCAAAACATTGACACTGGACCGAACATGATAATATGTATAACCATGTGCCGTGAAGTGACAGTTAAATTAAGGGGCACTATGTCACGATAATTTCACCGCATCTGAACCGAGCACTCGAAATAGACCGGGCAGCGACAAGATCGGCCAAGTGCTCGAAAAGATCAAAAAAACCGATAAAACGATGTCTCATACTTATGAAACTCATTCCCGAAGATGAATGTGGATAAATGTGCATTAAACAATCAACGCTTGCAACAAAAACGACACATGTTGGGTAACATGTCATTTTGCTACTGTAGATCACACCACTTATGTTATTTATGAACATATATTTCTAGAACTTTGTACATAATATGTGAATGAAAAGGTTATATCAAATTAGGTGA
Source organism: Henosepilachna vigintioctopunctata (assembly GCA_030704895.1). Classification (NCBI taxonomy): domain Eukaryota; kingdom Metazoa; phylum Arthropoda; class Insecta; order Coleoptera; family Coccinellidae; genus Henosepilachna; species Henosepilachna vigintioctopunctata. Next base: position 7,019,042 of record JARQZJ010000091.1, read on the forward strand.
TTCACTCAATCTAATTGAGGATTAAAGGAATTAAGTCATCGATTGATAAAATGTCTTCATAACTCAATTATACTACACAACTGTTTAAGAGAAAAAGATCGAAGACCTTATTTATATATTCCTCATTACCTCAGATTAGCCACCACTTCATATTCCACTAGCTTATGAGATATTTTAATAAACAAATGAGTGACGAAATCTATTAATTCTCCGGTATTTTGCAACCATTTTCTTCCACCTATTACACACCGGCCTTAAATTTTATCTCTTCAGCACAAGTACACATTTTCCTCAGAGTTATAAGACAAAAGTAAACGTTTCTCACAAAAAAAGTTCAAAATCTTCATTTATGCGTTGCAAAATTTCATGACACGATAGATCGCGACACAAGTTGGATGGGAAGAATAATCAAATTTACTACAATATTGATTCTTAGATAGGTCAATCATCTGCCTAAAATAATCTGAATACGAATCTGCAACATAAAAGCAAAGATTCATGTATAACTAAAGATTATTACAGAACTGTCACTGATAAAGTTATACAGTAACTCACTCATCGTTAGTTCTACCAGACCATTCACAAAAAAATTCGAACTATTCTAATTATTTTCAAATTTATCGAAATATTCGAAAATAATACAGACCCTAGAAACAAAACACTCTCTTGATGTTATTTCAAGACGAACAGAAAGGTTAGCTATTTACTTGACACTAGTATAGAGATTAGCTGCAATGATAATATTTTCAATAGTGAGAACCAACTATTATGTGGTTCAAATTATAGAAAATATCTTAAATTATTCACAGCGTAGTGTCCTAAGTCAAAGATTTCAGAACAAGGTACTGAGAGCTTTTGTCAACGCCTTAATGTAAGAAATAGCGGCCTCTACAGAGACCGCAGAAGAGTGAAGATGGCAACAGGCGAAGTAAGAAATTTTGCGAATAAGCAAGAAAAGCGGCTTCATAGTAATGTCAAACCAGTCTAGCTGCTGGAACAAAATGGCATAAAGGAAAGACGTAAACGGGTTAAATCTTTCAAGGTAGTGTAGTCGGTGAAAATCAGAGCATAGCGTGTGTTAAATAGTGAATACAAAAGAGAACCTAATCGAGGAAACACTACTTTTAAGATTCTAAAGATGTTAGAATGTATTATTCGTTATTATTTGTTTTAGATTAGATGTAATTGAATTGAATTAAATTGAGAAGATTTTTATATATGTATCAATGAAAACATTATAAAAATGGAACCTGAATGAATTAACGTCAAGATGAAATGTCAAGTTGCTTCAAAACGCAATTCCGGTTAAATATTAGTGAAAGTTAAAAATTTTTTTATGATATATTACAAACTTCGCACATGAAACCATTTTCTTATTGAAAATGCCTACTTACACCTACAACCATACACATTCAGAAAACTTTCGTTTTGTTTTCAAAAACCTACAACTGTCTGTATAGAAATGGACAGTGGGTGTGTGAATTTGAGACAAGAACAACTTTTCTAAAGTATCCAAAGCATCGACTCGAACACACAGAGAAAGTACCGGAATGTACCTACATGAGTTACTATCAAGCTTTGCGTCCAAATTTCAGAACGCAAAGGAACATAAACCAATACAAGAAATACATTTACGCTGCTCGTTAACAATAATTCTTATAGTATTGATGAATTCTTTGACTATTGTCTTGAGAATATCCATGGACATGCCAGTTGTTGTATTCATTCTTTGTATTATTTTTTCATATATATTTGACGTAATTTTCATTTGGGTCAATTCATAAAGTGCCTGTCTGCTGTGATATTTGAAATAACTCATCATTATTATTGAGCGTGTTTTTTTAATGAATAAAAAGTTATCGGCTAGATGTATTCGATAAAAATATAAACATTTTCAGTTTTAAACAAGTTGTTAGTTCAAAATTTCGAAACCTAATTGATTCCTTTCTTTTCTGATTCGAAACATCCAACTCCTATGGCCGAAAATTAAATTAAACACAATATATATATAACAACCAACAGATGCGGCAGCTGCCGACTTACTTGCCGCCTCGTTCTGATTCATAGCAGTCGGGAACACCGGCGAGATCTTCTCTGTATTCAAAAAGAAAGCGCAAGGCGGGGAACCCGATTCATAATATTGCGCGCGTATTTTGCCGGTTAGACTGACCGACTGCATCCCGATTTATTCGGCATTGTCCCGTTTTATCCCCCTTATTACGAGCCAAATGGTGACTAAGAGACCGCGAATGCGAACTCCTTAATTCGGCGTGTGTTGTGTCAAAAATTTCTGGCCGCTGCAACGTTATTTATTCGAACAGCTGAGACCGTCAGGTGCCCAGGCAACGACCGTGTGACATTTTTCGATGACAAAGACATGGAATATGCGCGTCGCGATCGATATGCGATAAGACGATTAATGTTAGATAATATAAACGGGTTTTCCTACAGCAGCACTTTCAAAATTAGCTTATATAGAGTAGCCAACAATGGTTAATTTCAACTTGCAGGTGGTTGATGCGAGATATAAACACGACAGTGTGCAAGATTTAAATAACTATTAGTTTCAACAGTAGAACCATTTCAGAACCAGAATGATATCTTATTTACTACATACATAAAATAACTTAATATATCACAATATAAAAATTGAACATAATAATTTTTATGCGATCTCAGTTGATTTCTTCAAAATTTCAGACATTCTGGAATATCTAGTTAATTTAGCAATTCAAAAAACAGCCGTAACTTACCCAAACCAGGTGCTAAGTTCAATCCAACCATATTTTGGAGTTCTTCTTCAGGGTCCGTAATGTCCCAAGCTTTCTGTAATAGTTTTGATAATAAATGTTACAACATATAAACAAATAGTAAGATCATAAATAAACAAAACATAATCAGGTTAAAAATCAGAAATATTTTACTTCTTTTTTGACTCTTACAATATAGGTGGTGATTCTTAAAATATTAACATAAAACATTCAATTATATATTATAATATACTTGTATATTATATATTATGAGTGCTATTCAAAATTTCTCTACATATTAAAAGAGGTATCTGAATTTGGCACAGAACACCACCTTTTATTTTCTAACATCGATATGGATGCAGAGGGTTGATATAAATGTATTGAATTATGAATAACTTGTGAATGGTGAGAAGGTATCAGATTGTTCCTAGAATATTGTAAGATTTCTCTAACTTCTTAGGTATACATGTGGATCATACCTTGAATTGGATAAACCATATGAATAATTTATGTAGTAAATTGACTAGAGTTAGCTATTCCTTTTGTATTTTGCAAATATATTTATCTTTTCAACAACTAAAAATCATTTATTTTCTTGTTTTCAATCGCCTTTAAGTAACAGTGTTATTTTTTGTGGTACAAGTACTTACTTTCAGAGAATTTTTGTACTGAAAAAAAGAATTTTGAGAATAAAAACTGGTGTATCATTTAGAGAATTGTGCAGGGGAATATTTAGAAGGTGCAATATTATCATGCTACATCGGATATATATTTATGAATTGTTAATTTATTTCTTCAAGAACAATTTTGTATGATGGATCTACCTCTAAACATAATTACAAAACCAGTCGTATGAATTATGTTTATCCAAAGCATACATTCTCATTTTATGAAAATAGTCCAATCTATATGGGTATAGAGCTTTATAACAGCCTGCCTCTCAAAATTAAGAGTAATGCTCAATTTCAAAAAAATTAAACAGAATTTGTTGGATTATCTTATGGAGCTGGAACCATACATGTTCAATGAATATCTGTTATATTAATTCTAGTTAATTTCATTTGTTAATTAGTTTATTTAAGATGAAATCATAGAATGAACGACACAATTTCCATTCTAATGTCGCAAACCAAAAGTATTTTGTTCATGACAATATATTTGGCAATAAAGATTATTATTATTATTATTAAAATGGATCTGTTATTTTTATGTTTTCTCCAATTAAAATTGTCAGCTAAAATATTTTACAGTGAGCTATCTTCAACAAAAAAATTCTACTTAATGACAAACTGTAATAATCTGCATAAGAACTGAATTGAACACACAGTCAACAGTAAATGCTAGTGTTGTAAGTAGATACATCATAATTCACCAAACTATGTGTGGAAGTACTGATGTCTGATGGGCATAGAAAAAGTGAAAACATTATTGACATCCTTGCATATAAAGTTGTAAGATTAATTGGAATAATCAATTGTTAAAACATGTTCTACAACTACTAATCTATTGATGAAACATGAGCTACACTAGGAAAACATCAGTGAGCTTGATATGTTCAATTGAAACTTCACAATAAAACCCTTGAAAGTCTAAGATATAACAACTACAAGATGTGTAATCAATGAGAATATAATGTGATATGATATTTATCCTCAAAACTTCACATACAGATTGTATAAGTATCTTATTTTCTAATAATGATGCAAAAATCATTTAGAGGTCTGTTTTCAAAGCTGTTTAAATGTTTATGAATACAAGAACCAAATAAATTATACTCACTGGATCAATATCAACAACAAGTGGAGTCATACAATTGTTTGTGGGTTGAGGTAGCTGTTGTACTTTAGTTTCACTGAAATCTGGTTGGAATGACTCGTATTCCGTTGAAGTTATTTCTTCATCTTCACAGAATTCGTCTTTGGCACTACTTGAGCTATTTTCTTCATCAACTTCAATAACATCGTCAACTTCTGGTAGTATACTACATATATCATACATCCTTTTCACTACCTAGAAAAATTCAGTTGTGGAGATTACTAAAATACCTTAATTACACCTCTTTCTCATTCATATCTCTTGGTATATGATCACAATTGATAAGCATCAGATATTAAGATATGCCCTGAGATAAAATCAAATTTGACCTAATATACAATGGGATGAAAACAACTGTCTCAAATTTTATAGTGAAATACATTAAAGTGTTGGACTTGTAAATCCATAATTTGAATATTTGATTAAAAGAGTATTTCCATATTTGATTCTACTAAAGTGTACTGACCTGTTTGGACTTAACTTCGTTATGAATAAGTTTAATGAATGTAAATTTTTCACCACATAATTAAAAGAGTTTACACTGTTTGTTGAAGAGAAAATCCACAACAATTAACCACACAAATCTAATAAAAACACAGGTGTTTTTATTAGATTTGTGTTAAAACCAACTTATATATTTTTAAACCAAGTTTCCTGTCTTTTAAGAGAGATTTAAAGAAAATTGTTTGTACAAGTGGATAATATCGTTATTCCTTCCTTGTACTGATTGATATTAATATACTGACTATTTTCACTATTTCTAATTCAACTTTTAAGTACTTTTTTCTGTTAGAAACATGATATAAATCCAATGGATTTGATTATTCATGTTGTACAATAAAAATTTTGTAAACTTTTATGTATATGTGATTCGATCTTATAGGATAGTTCCAACCATCTGCCAAGAAAGTGTGCATGTAAGATATGAAATTTTCTTATACAATAATTCGGATTAAACAATGGTGTCAAATATTTTTTGTAAAAAGTTAATTATTATTCTCTATTAAAATTATCTAAATCTAAGCACATTATTTCTAATTTATAAATAGATGATTATCAGAACTACCTCTGTCATACTTGGTCTATTAGCAGGTTGTTGATCCCAGCACATAACCATTACATTCTCTATACAAGCAGGGCAATCTTGGATGAGAGGAGGACGTTTTCCTTGAAAAACTCCCCATAATATACTGAGTGATGTTACTCCAGGAGAATTATAGGGCCTACATCGGGTAAGGACTTCCCACAAGATTATGCTCCAACTGAAAATGTCACATTTTTCAGTGTATGTATTTGAGGAGAAAACCTGAAAGCAAATAACAAAATTAATTAATTTACCTACTCTTAAGAATTCAATGCAAAACTAATTAGTATGGAGATGTATATTGAACTACATATTAATGAATTAATTAGTGGAAGACTGAATTGAATAAACAAATAACAAACATTTTTCTTATAACTTGTTGGAAATATTGAATTATATATTGAAAAAAGATTGAATATAAACTTAAATTCAAACACACGAACTTATGATTTACACTTTATTCACTACATAACATGACGCGTTTCGTCGTTACAAACGACTTCTTCAGATGCTTACAGAATAATGAAGATCCTCAGAATCATTTCTTGTAAACATAGAAATTCAATTTTTGTATATATTCAATGTTTATATGTTTTGAATATATGCACAGTAGACATGGCCATTACACTCGTCATGATGGAGACTTATTGCTGCCTCAACATAGGCTCGCTATGACAAAGAAGAGCTACACCTATATAGCTATTAAATTCTATAACAAACTACTAATTTGCGTGTTCAAGGGAGTTCAAGAAACATGTGTGGGATATTATTCTGGTGATTTCTCCATACACAGTGGAGAAATTTATTATTGAGATCAGAGAACATTATGTGACGTTTTTATTGTTTCGTTTCCAATGTATGAGTCATGTTAACTTACAATTTTATCATTATTACTGTTATTTCAAAATTGTCTATTATCCGTATGTATGTAAGGACGATGCTAAACATTGTTACAAATGTATATGAGCAAATAGAGTATTATTATTATTATTATCTACCTATTATGTATTTTATTGTAACCATACAATATAATTTCTATATATTACATCATTTAGATTTAAATGAAAATACTAAATATGAAATCAAAACATTAATGAAAAATTATTATTAAAAGATGTATTTAAAGACAATTAATAGGTACGTAACATATAGTCAATAATCATTGAGATTATAGAATTTGACAATATGAAGTTCAATAGTCTAATATACTTTATTAATATGCACAAGAGCTAAGATAATCATTTTGCACCTAAGATAATGAATAATTGTTTATATGTTTATAAATGACATAATATATTCCATCAAAAATGAGGTATAAGAAGATAAAAAAATATAGCTTGCTGATCTACTGCTCACTAACCTCTGGTGCCATCCATGCAGCTGATCCCATATTTTCTGTCATGTGAGTTTTTTGATCAACTGCAGTTCCAAAATCACATATTTTAAGATGCTTTCCCTTATCTACAAGAAGCAAATTAGGTGGCTTTAAATCTCGATGAATTAATGGTTTAGGTTTCATGTTGTGCAAATACTCAACGCCCTAAAAAAGTTCAAGTTGTTAGTTTATTGCAAAGAAAAGGTTGAAATAATTTATTGTCAATTATTACAAGTGTCATTTTAACAACTAATAATTAAAAAAAATTTCTTATATGAAAGTTGATTTTGATCACTAATTTCTACTTCATGCGACTTTTTATTTAAAAAAAATTTTTTTTTCAAGTTACAATGATGTTGAGCTTGGTATATAATTTTCTTAAATTTTATATTACAAGAAAAACTATTATTCACACATTAAAATACTCTTTAATTAATATTAAGAGTAAATTTTACATTCTTAAAAATGAGATCATTATTAATGTTGATACTTACATAAGGTACTTATAACTTAAAATTTTTCTCACAATAAAAAATATCGTTCAAGACCTCAATAATTTTTCTCATGAAAAACTTCAATTGTTTTTGGGAGAAGAATAACAGAAAACCCTTTCCATTGAGCCGATTGTATAAAAAATACTTACTAGGGCACATTGATATAACCAGGTCATAGCATGATTTAGAAAGTATTTGATACGAGGTGAATAATGAAGAACATTGAACAAAGAACCTCCTTCTGCATACTCCATAACCAAACACATATTTGGTCCCTTTGTGCATGCTCCAAATAGGGTAACTATATTTGTGTGATTCACTCTTGATAATTGACGAACTTCTATTTTGAAAGCTTTCTTTTCATTATCTCTAGTAATTTTTTTCACTGCTACAAGTTTATCTCTCCAAATAGCGCGAAATACAACTCCAAAACTTCCTTCCCCTACAGCCTATAACGAGATGCATTTTTATTTTTTGTTTTACTTGATAAACGACAAAATTATATCAAAACATAGATTTCAGTTAAAGAATTAAGATTCATTTACATTATCGCTAAGGAACTTAATTTCATCATAATTAATTTCAGGAGTAAACTGTTGATTTTCAAGGGTACTATAAGTGGTAGACGCCATTTAGTTGAAACTTTCTGTCACATAATTAAGGTATTGGATACTTATTTATTATATACTCATTTTTATTCCATATTAATATTATTAAAATATTTTCATGATATGGTTAGGAATAATGCAGTGTCAAATTTCATTGATTGATTGAACTACATCTTCTGTTTCATTTGTCTGGTTACTTATTAGTAGTTGATTTGTATAAATGTACACGGTATAATAAATTCATCATTATGTGAAGTTTATTGTTTATTGAGCATGTGAAGTTTTGTTCTTGCTAGAATATGGTGAGAATATTCTTAGTTCAATTTTTACTGCTACCCCTGATTTTCAACCATTTTAAACTTGACCTGTTCTTTAAAGCTTGACATTTTAATACAAATTTATGACCCATTTCATTATCATTTGGCATCTTCTAATCAATGCTGTCAAACATATATATGTTTTTCATTAATTAAACTTAATGCTTATTAAATTAATTATGAGAGAAAATAAAAGAGATGATATGGCTGCTTGGGCACAAGATGAAGAACCAGAAGTAACAATTATTGAGAAACCTTTGATGATAGATAAAGCTACTGATACATATGATATCAATTATTTCAAATTTTCACCCTGTAAATGTCGTATATACGATTCAGAGGATTCAATATTAAGACACTCCACAGATTTTTCTCAAAAATGCCAATGTGAGTTGAATTTCATTTTATAGTTAGTGATATCCGTCCACATATTTCAAATAATGATCCATCCTGAAGAAACGAGTACATAAAATTTTTTTTTAACTCTTTGTCACTGAAACTTCAATTTCAAATAGAAATTTTTTAAATTCAAAATTAGTTTACATAGGCAATATTTTCTATTCAGTAGGCAGGTCGCAATATAAAAAAACTATGGAATTTTAAACTGAATTATTTTCTATTGTTTCGAAAAATAATATACATCATAGTTTTTTTTCAAATAATTATGTCTGTTTTGCGTAGGTGAAAGGCATGGGACTAAAACTTTTCTGGATGCAGCTTTCACAGGAAACTTCGATCTTTTGCAGATCTGCTTAGATCATGACGTAAATGTACATGCTTTTGATCACTTTGGAGACACAGCTTTGCACATGGTCAGCGGAAGGGGCGACTTTACAATGCTGAAGTTCTTATTGAATTTAGAACCACCTTTAAATATAAACGCACAAAACGGCGAAGGGTTGACGCCGTTATCCTTGGCTGTTATAGGATCTCATAATAAATGTGTTAAACTTCTACTGGAAAAAGGAGCAAATCCAAATATAGGTGATAAAAATGGCAAGAGTCCTCTAGCATTTAGTGTTGCAGATGGAAATACGTATTTGTCAAAGTTACTGTTACATCAGGGAGCTAATGTCAACACAGAAGATAGTTTTGGTAATACGCCGTTAGTGACGGCTTTAATAGACAAACCACTGATTGAAATGTTGCACGTACTTTTATCATCTGGAGCCAATCCTGCATTTAAAAATAACAGACTAACACCATTTTTGGGTATGTTTTATTTGATAATTGACTAATTCACTGATAAAAAATGTTACATTGCTCATTTTGTGGATCATTTATTGAAAACTAGTAAAAACCTTGAAAAAAGCAGGGGTAGGTAAAAAATCTATCTCTATTGAATTCTCCCTTTTTGAAATGTATATTGTTACGAATTTATGGGTACTTCAAGTAATTTGATAATGCCAATACTGCTGAAATAATTTATCAACAGTGAACAACTATATAAAAACACTTTATAACGGTTGTGATATATTATTCTATGAGTGGAAATATTCAACGACATTAGTATTTACACTTATATTTATGATTATTTGCAAAGAACAAACTATTCGACACGTGCTTGTTGTTGTTGCAGAGTCACGGACCCATGAACATAGAAATGAGGGTCCAAGAAGAGCCACGGCCGACTTTAATCAGGCCATGAAGAGCGTAGTTCGGCGGTGTTGCCAAAATTGAGTTAGTGGTCTACTCTCTCAGTTGGTTGTTCCCAAAGTTTCGAGCATTATTTCAACTCTTTTTGTATATTGCGAATTTTGTATATTTACGAACAAGAAATATTATTCGTATTCATAAAATAGAGAATTAAATAAAATAACATTTGGCACTAAATCATAAGCACCGAGAGAAGGAGTGTATAACAAGAAAGACATAATTATTGTATCAGACGAGTATCGTTTCTTCTTTGGAAGTAATAATTTTATTTGATCAATTAAAATTCGAAGGTTATTCAAACAATTAGCCCTGTTTTCGGAAAAATCTTCAAGCATATCAGAACTGATTTTAATCCGAGTATCATTTAAATAATATAAACTTTTCTCTATTAAATATGTGAAAGATTGATCTACATTGTCTGGAATATTTTTGTATCTTCTAAACAAATTTTCTATTTGAGACCACCTATCCAAGTTGAAGTCAATAGGTAAAATTCAACTCAAATCAGTGTGCAACAACTTTTTTTCATTCAAAAAATACTGTTACTAACTTGTCTTCATTCACTGTAATCTGGTTATTTATGGTAATCATTTCTTCACTTGAATTAAGAAGATAAAAATGAATTTTGTTGTTAACTGAACCCATTTTAACATTCCAACCAACAGGAATATTTATTTTACTAGAGAAATGAAGAATTATATCTTGACAATTAACAATTTAATCTGACTTTTCGAAAATGTTATTCTAATTATCATTGCGAGCTAAATGATTTATCCGACTTTCCTCTGGGGTTGTCCTAGGTAAGGACATATTTTTAGGAATACAACAAGTTTTCGTCATTTAAAAAAAATATACTTATTAGAAACTCACCTATTCCAAAGTTGAAACTTACTGAAACATCTACGGAATACCTATCCTCTATAATATATTTCACAAAAAATTATCTGTAAGTAATCCGTACTCAAAACACAACACAAATTCGATTTCGATTAAATCGGTACACAAAAAGCACTTCGTTTCTATAATTTGATGTTACGTTATTCACAAACTATCATTACTAGTACCTAAATTGCACTATAGAAAATTGATGAATAGAGGTTATAACATGTTCCACTGAAATCACTTGCACACTAAACACTTTGTTTTTATAGTTTGATGTTGAGATTTCAACAAATTATAAACATCAACACATGTATTACTCTGTACACAATTGAAAAATATAGATTTTATACCAAAAGCGCAAATTATTTAACTTCAAACAGCGAAAGTTTTGAGAAGCGTCCTATTTGCATTAGTATACCAGCTCAACTAATGGCGGGATTGTTAGACCACTAGGATACCGTGGCAGATACTCATGTCATGGCCTGATTAAAGTCGGCCGTGGAAGAGCTCTCTGGTCGTGCCTACGACGGATATCAACGGTCTCATCATTTCTCGAAACGCCCATAAACCATAGAGGCGGCTTCAAGGCAAATCTGAACAATAATTCATGAACTAATATTATAGATATTATAGATATATAAATAGTTGATAACTAAATAATATGAATGATGCTTTTTATTGTTATTTTAATATCCTTAATGAAGTGGGAACTAAAGCACTCTTCTCCATATTTACGCATTTCTATTTGAAAGTGGTTTGTTTCACCATTACGTTTGCTTTTTAGGAGTGACTGAAATCCGAATAAGCAATCTCAGTTATGAAGTGTAAATCACGATTTTTCAATAAAATATTGTAATATGTTTCTATGTATAACAGAAGCTGTATTGGATTGTACGACATATGAAAAATTGGAGGCGATAAAAATATTGGTCAATCATGGAACTAATGTCAACGTAGTGGATGGAAGATCCCACCGAAATTGTCTTCATTTAGCAGCTATAAATGGATTTCTACCTCTGGCTGAGTATTTAGTCAACTCTGGAGCCAATTTGGAACAACTGGATACATCACGTAGAAACCCTCATCAGGTCGCATTTGAGCACAATAACAACGACGTAGGTGATTTCTTTTTGAAGGCAATGTGTCTGAAGCGTGTTTTCTATAAGAAGGCAATGATAAGGAAATATGGAAAAAAGAGAAAATTTACTCTAGTTGAAATATTTACAACTTGATAGGTGTAGCTTAAGATGACTTGTATATGATAAGTTCACAGAATTTTGTTTATCTGTGTAATATTTAAATATAAATATTTATGTTTCTGAATTGTAGTTGTATTCAAAGTCAGTGTAGCCAGTAGAAAGGTCTTTTTAATTTTTCATCAACGTTGTGGCCGTTTAGAGATTTTCAAGAATTAATTTGAGATTATAATTCTCAAATCAAATCTGAAATAATTAGTGACTTCACAACTCGAATTTCGATAAATCCAAAAGATGAAAATTTCTAATAGGTTTTTGATTCGTTTTCAACAGGAATAATGGAAAATTGAAAGTGATGTGTATATTGCTTTGAGAAATGCTAAATTTACATGCAATAGCGCAAATTTTTGAAATAATTTGTTTCCCAGGGTTTTTTCGTCAATAGTATACATCCTGGATTGAGAGTAATAACCTTTTTTGTCTACAAATTATTCATTTGACATGAATGAAATACTGGTAGTTGTATTTATAACAGAAATCATTCGTTGTAACAGATTCTGGCAAAAATGTTTATCAACACAAGAATTACGTAACACGTCACGTTACGTTTCTACCGTGGCAAATAAATAGTTCGCATATTCATTCCGGATTTGTCAGCCTGATCATACATAATTTTTATGTATTCACAAGTAGAAGTGCACAAAAATTCCTATTTTGAAATAATTCTCTAAATTTGCATAGTTTCACAGCTCTCAATCATAAAAATGCATGTATTCATTGACTCCCTGCCAATCCGATTGGATGGGTTCCAAACAGTATTATTTTACACATTGTCATATTTATTTGTTAGAACTAAGTTTTCTTAGTAAGATTATTAGGTTACTTGTAAGTAAATATTGAATAATTAAGTATTTATTTGTGTTTCGATATATATTTTGAGGAAACACGCCATAACTGAGGGGGTTCTTTTACTATCTTGCATATTTTTTCACTACAAACGATGATTGGGAATTGAAATGGGGGGCAAGATAGAAATACTGTTCAAAAAAACATTTTTGGTAATTATAATTAAATATGTTTAATTTGTCACATTAAATATAATTGAACCTGTGAAATCCAAAAATATTCTTTATATTTTTTTGCCGATTTAGGCATTATTTAATGTTAGTACTGGTGCTTCCTTTTGTGTTGTAAAAAACGTAATTACTCGTACAACTGTATAAATTCAAATAAGAAATTAAACTTTCAATAATCGTGTTAATTTTTTCTAGAAAAACATAAAATTTAAAAATACTTTAAAAAACTATAAATCTTATCTTCAAAATTTAACTCACCTTCTTAAATACAAGTATGTAATGTCTTATTCAGCTTATGGTACTCTGATTTTTATGGTATACATGAAGTAGATAATGAAACTATAATATAAATTTAAATAAAAATTCAAATGTTGAATAATTCTGTTAATATTTCAGAAGGTGTCGGGGTAAATGCCTCTTACAACCCTCTACTGCCAATGGTCGCCAATGTCTGCTAGTACAGACTAAACAGCACTCTTCCTGTCCAATGGTTGATATCTAGATTAATGTACACCCTCAGGAAAATGTTGGAAGTAAGAACGACAAAAAACTAAGCACTCTAATATATTCTGCATTACAACACTTATTGATTATGTTTTATTTAACCTTACAAATATTATACTGACTGCTCTTCAAATACCAATAACATATATAATAGATAAAGAATCATAGGAAAATATACATCAATTATCTAATAACACAGATAGAATGATTTTAACGAATAAGAAATATATATCTCATAAATGAATTAAAAATAATTACAGGATATATCTATGAAAGACAGGAACATTAGCTTCACGCTGGTTACTCAACAACTGCGAAAGAGTGTAGTAATCATGTTTGCTAGGTCCAGTTAGATATCTGAGCTCCCTTGTTGGGTCGTTTCTTCTTTTTGACACCATGAATCGTTTATCTTTGTTTTCCACCCATCGTGATCTCTCGAAAACTGGTATGTTTTGATCCATCAAATAAGCAGGTCCCAATTCGGAAGGTGTTGGTAGTTCTGGATGAGGTCGTACAGGGACATCCAACCAAGTATCGCTATCTTGTTCTAAGTCGTTCAGATCTTCAACTGGTTTTTGATAAGGTTGACGCTCATTTTCATATAACGCAAGCAAGGCGAGGACTTCTTCTGGAGTTAGGTCGTCAGATGTTGCACGATTTCCATAGCTGCAAAATGGAATAACGAAATTTCAACAAGATCAAAGTTGAAGATTGAAATAATAATAAGTCTTTATTTTCCTACAGGTAAAACACCCAGTTACAGGAAATATTCAAAAATATATATACAGTATTAACAACTAATGAAATGATACAAACGTTTAAAAAATGACAATCAATAAAAAAAAGTAATTATAATAAATAATAATCAATGAGATTATGGCTCACTTCAGAATTTAATATTCATGAAAAGAGTCCAAGTAAACCCTGGGTGATTGTTCGAGGGAATTAGTTGTCGGAGTACCCAATGAAAAAAATTAATTTCCGTTTCTTTTTAGTGAATGTGACAACGTTACATTTAGTTACATTAATATTGAGTTTATTGTGGTATCAATAATCAGAAACGGCGGTGAGACCATCCTGTAAGCTTATGCAGTCCTTATATGTTTCGATTTTGCGATATATTTTTGAATCATCAGCATACATGAGACTATGAACTGCTAGACAGTCTACGTTTACAAGAAGAAGAAACAACAGTGGGCCTAAATTAGAAACTTGTGGTACACCCGAAATGGCTGTGTGTGTGAGTGTGTGTGTGTGTGTATACAAATGACTTTTGACCCTCAAATTTTACAAACTGTGTTCGATTATTTGAGTAAGACTGAATTAGGGAAATTAGATCTTTGGAGAAATCTGACTTGGCTTTCAGTTTGTATAACATAACCTTATGATATTTGAATTTATGAGATCTGAAAAGGAAACAAAAAGAGAACAAAAAGAACTGAAATTCATCAATAATAAAATTGTTCATTTGGTTGATAAAAAAAACTTACCTAACCACTTTCACTTGAAATAACAAGTGGAAGTGGTAAAGTTTTATTGGAGTAGGTATTTTAATGAATTCTTAATGTTCGAAATTTACACTGCGCAACAAAAAAGTTGAACGTTTCATTTACTTCATGAGTCAATACTTATTAATGTTGAGTTAAGAAAAGCAAATATGACAAAGAAAAAAATGCACTAAGCTCTATATTTTTTATATATGAAAATGATGAAAATTATTGTTTTTTTAAACTTCACAAGAGGCGTCAAATTGCGTGTTCGTAAGGCAAACATTATTTCGCCACAAATGTAACAAAATTTGTTAACCAAATTTACACATTTGCTTGGCATGTTAATTTCTCTCTTCAAAACACTCCAAAACAAGATGATATGCACGAAATACTATAAATTTCACCGTTATTGCAATAATATCACACTTAGTAATCCTCTGGCAGTCAAATATAATTTGAAAAATAAAATTCATGTGTATTTTGACAACTAACAATGTTGCCAATTTCGGAAAACAAATTTTCCGCAAATTGAAAAAGAAGAATTTACCTATAAAATATAAATGTAGCTTGTATCTCTAAAAATGGAGCGAATTGGTTCTTTTAATGATCGTTTTTGAATTCAGTAAACGAGAAGACATAGAATAGGACTAATTTTGAGACCGAGACAATTCTATTGTTGCGAAGTGTTATTTGTTGAATCAATTTGGCTCAAAAATATGGTTAATACGAAAGATAATAAGGTTGCCTTTCTAATTTTCAAGTAACAGCCTTCTATATCCAAATATTAATTAAAAATGAAGAGGGGAATATTTTAAGCTTATCTTTTCATCAAGTAAACAGCAATGGTATAGAATAAACCAGTATTTTCAGTTATTAATTGAGTGCTCCGGGAATCCATTCTGTAATTAACTTGCCATTACAGTTACAAGCTTACCCGCTGACTATCCATTAGATTTCTCCTTCGAACAGAAATCTATGTCGTGTTTGAATTAGTAAGTACACAAACAGGAAGACGAGATTATCTAAAATTTATCGTTTGGGTATCCTTTTTGCAGAAAATCCAGCAATCAATTAAATTTGAATATTCCCCGACTTAAATTGTCTCTGTATTCTATACTTGGATAACAAATAGAAGAACACGAAAGAAAAACTAAAATACAAGTTGAAAATACTAAATTAAGAAAAAGTTCGAAGTTAAAAATTGAATGATGAATGATATTAAAAATTATAAATGAGAGGTAATAAGAAATACTTAT
Source organism: Henosepilachna vigintioctopunctata (assembly GCA_030704895.1). Classification (NCBI taxonomy): domain Eukaryota; kingdom Metazoa; phylum Arthropoda; class Insecta; order Coleoptera; family Coccinellidae; genus Henosepilachna; species Henosepilachna vigintioctopunctata. The sequence goes on from JARQZJ010000091.1 coordinate 7,035,548, forward strand.
CTAAAAATCACTGACTGAACAATTCTTTATTCGACTAGTTTCGCCTTTTACGGCATTATCAAGGGTGTCTATTCATGGCTTATTTTTCTTGATAATGCCGTGAAAGGCGAAACTAGTCGAAAAAAGAGTTGTTCAGTATGTGATTTTTAGACAAGTATTTCTTATTACCTCTCATTCAAATATGAACTATCACAGAGTTGATTAATCGTCCATTGAATTTATTGAAAATTAGACTTGAAAAAAGCTTGACAAATGTACGATGTTTTGGCCAAATATGTATCTCACACAGTTTTTGAGTGAAAACATACATCGGAACATGTGAATAGGATTTGATTGTTGATTTCAAAGTAATCAATCACTGTTCGAAGCATACTGCATATTTGAATGGATTATTGGTATTTTAATTCATTATTTAATAATCAATTATCAAGTTTTTTTCTAGTACAACGTCCGTTCTAAGTATTCAACGTTCAACGTTCAATTTCTAAGTATTTTTATTATTCAGTTGAATTATTAAAATTTTCATTTTATATATTTTTTCATGATTAACCTCTGTTCTCAATTGTAAATATTTAGGAAATGGGATTACGGAAATCATGCTATAGTATTACCATAAGTACTATAGCATACTCTGCTGGTTCTTATATTAACATTGTGAATTCACGACCGCAAGTCAATAATACGAATCAATGCGAATATTCAGGACTGTTATATTTAAATAGCTTATTAAGCTGAAATATTAATGTATTTCAGAGTTATTACATTAAAAATATTTAATCAACTCTTAATCTAATTTTCCTACTGACGCCACAGACAAACAAGGTGTCACATGTTTGGGCATGGAGAAGCCGAAAACAAATCTCATTGGTTTTGTATTTTTTGTGGCCTATATTTGTTAGAATTGGTTAAAAACCATAGAAGATAGAGCTGAATTAGTCGATATGTGGCTAAACAAGACTGTAGGTCAATTTAAGTTTTACATCAGAAGAAAAATGATTCACACAGATTATAAACCTTTCAGTTTGAAGTAAGAGGTGTCAATAATCTTATATACCTGACTTCCAAAATGGAATTGGTCATCCATGACCACTCCAAGAAAATTTTCAGTGTTATTCCCATATTTATCAATACTTAGTAGCATTAACGGATTTCCCTCAATTTTTTATTAACTATTGGAAATATGGAAATATAAAAGGTCATTTTGGCTGCACCATCAAGGAAAAGAACTCGACTTGAGTTCTATCATTTATCTTTGAGAATATTGCGGCGATAGGATTTTTTCCGCAAGTTCTGTACCTAAAGATGAAAGCTGCAGATAACAAAACTTTCAACTATGGAAAAGAATTATAGAAAATTATGAAAGATCGAAAGTATATATTGATATTTGAAGGATGGAAGATCAATAGTATATATCGAAAAAACAATGGGACCTAGTATAATACCCTGCGAGACGTGTGCTGGTGCTTACTTGATCATTTACCATTCTAATTCACGATTTGGTTTCGATCAGTGAAAAAGTATGAATAATCAAGTATGAACGAACTTGATCGTGATAATTTACTATTCGTGTTTCTCACTAGTAAATAGTTGCTAACGAGTAAAGTGTAGCTAAATTGTGAAGTGTTTCTAACTAATAAAATGAAACCTCCTGAATGAATTTCCTTTAGGAATTTTAGCCCACAAAACGGCTGTTTCTCGTCAAGGATACAAAAAACTAATTTAATAAAAGTGACTTTTATTTGTCGATCAAGTATACATCATAACGTCAGATTTTTTCCGCGTCCACACAAAAATTCTTACCTCGTTCAAGTTATCATGAAAAATTTCCTTTGACTTTGGGATTTATTTCATGAATAATGGACGAGATTGATTTTTAGCTTCGCAGATTGGCCGATTTAGGTCTAAAATGATTGATATCAGTCACCCACCAGCGACGACGTCGACATAATCTAGATTATAGAAGTGAAGCTTTAATATAAGACGTCGGTTTAACCTTGTTGGAAACCAATCACTCGGTTGCATCTTCGAAATATTAGAAGGACATATAAATTGAAGTGTCGACAGGAAAAAGCTATTTGCATAATTAAACAGTTTCTCAATTCACTCCATCGTTTCGATATTGGCATAAATCCAGTTGACGCCATACAATATTCAATCCTTTTCAGATTTATCGAAGAAGTTGGAAGGCGTGAAATTTTCTCCACTCAATTTGAAATATTATAACTTACAACATTTTTATCCATTCAGTAAAATAAGTATATTGGCACATAGCATATTTATTCAATTGGAAATTTGAATCTGACAATCGGAATTTTCCGAGGATATTGTTCCTTTTAATACATTTAGATATCAGCTCAGTTGATAGTAACTTGCTAATATTACAATAATAAAGAATAATGTCTGAAATGTTGGAAATTCCAACGATCAGTTGATATGCAAGAAGTCAATTTATACTGAACGTTTTATATCAAAATTCTTTTTTGGATTTTGAGACATTTGAACTTTTTGGGCTTGTAATCTCTATAATCACCCATCAGATATATATCATTTTCAAAAGCACTCCTAGACATACACAACGTCCATGCCTTCACTCAAGATGTCAGCCCAGATCTCCTGCTGGCAGGTTTTCAATAATAATAATGATTCATTGATATTCAATTTCACAATTTACAATTTTATGCCAACATGGAAACTATCAAGGTTCAAATTCTTTTGCATTTTATGTTTTCATTTCTTCGTATTATAATTTGTAACACCTACCCCCTAGTTTAACTGCAAGATGGATGATTGTTTGACATGCTTCCTATAAATTGAGTGAAGCATTTGTCATTTACTATATGTTCAGTTTGGTGTAAATTTTTATTATATTAGTCTATCATCGATTGTAAGACAGGACAAAATCTATTTATGTAAAATTCATTTGAAAGAAACTCTCATTAGGGTGCTCTGTTCATCTTATGCTTTTTTGAGAAGATTTCATTTTTTCTGGGAGCTAAGCAGGGGTTGATAGAGTACTAGATGTTTTATATGCCTTATATTCAACATTTCTTGTTAGTGGTATTTTTTATTTGTTTATTTTTGAGTTGAGTTTTGTAGAATTTGTTTTATATTGTGTCTATTTGATACCTGAGTGGCCCTATTTGTGCATTTTTGTGTGGAGTTTCAATTGCTGTATTTGTCGCAGAGTTTTATTTTTAATGTCTTATAATGGTAGTAGAATATGATCACTTACTTCTGATCACACAAGAGAAGCATACATAATATTTGGTCTGATAATTGTGGAGTATATATCCTATAAAAAACTAAGGCACTTGACATGCTACGTCTTTGCTGTTTTTTTTATAGAGTGCAGTCCTGGATGTTCACAGAGGCCACCACTAAAAAGATTGAACAATTGAAATTTGGTTGTATAGGAGGATGTTCAGAACACCATGGCCAGCTCAAGTTACAAATACAGAAGAGCTAAGGAGAATGAGAAAATATCTAGAAGTCAAGTACACTATTAAAAAAAGGAAACTAGAATACTTGGGAATGTTATGATGAATAAATTTCTATACTCTCTATTGCAAACTATAATATAGAGAAGTATACTGAGTAGAAGAGACCTGGGAAGAAGAAGGTCCTCATGGTGGCAGAATTTTCGGACTTGGTTTGGAAGAGCTCAGTAAAACTATTTAGAGCGTGTATAAACAAAGTTATAATTGCCAACGTAATTGCCAACATCCGAAACGGATAGGCACCTGCAGAAGAAGAATTGTGGTGTTTAGTAACTTATTGTTGTCGTTTGTTGAATCGTTTCTTTATTTGGAATTTTATATGATTTGTTCATGACACATAATAATTTCTTCTATGTGACTCTTGAAGTGAAGCCTGCTATCTATGACCACGCATAGATATTTAATCGATTTTGCGGGTATTATGTTATGGTATGTCTGTTGACATTGTGTGGCATCGATTTTGCTTGGCAGGTCTTCACCTTAACTCATAGTATATGAAGACAACTCGTAATACCTTGTAATTTCATCAGGAATAATAGTAATATTGCAACAAGTTATATTTATGGAACATATTTACCGGTAAATAGAATAAAAACCTAGACCTTAGTTCTTATCGCTAAACGATACTCTGTAAGAAATTCCCATATACAATTGCACCATAAATTTCGAATTATGTATTCTTGAATTTTATATTCCAAGCCGGGTTAAAGATCTAGACGACTCAGGATATAACGAACAATTTCACTTGAACGATCTCACAAAAAGGAAAAGCGGATAATAGCTTTGTGTAGGTGTTAAATAAAAATTCGCTTGGGTAGTGAAGTATTAATCGATATACTGAAGGCAACATTGTCATTGGAGGGCTCTTCGAACAGCAACAGACATCACTTTAAGAGATTGCTGTCCGTAAAAATTTACTATTATGCATGATTTTTATTCAACTTATTCATGATGGAGCTGACGATAGAAATTATCATGATTAAATGGAACGAAAAATCCAATAGCTGCTTCACTCGTGATGAAAAAATTGTCTACAGAATGAAAACGAATTTTAAAGAAACCACAAAAGTATAATAGCATAATTCAAAACTTGGGTAAAGTTCACAGAATTTGTTCAATACGCTCTCTGTATGTTTCGAGTTGCTAACCCATTGTCAGGAGTTCATAGAGATATTCTTCTTAATCTGTGTTACTGAACAAGTTCGTTCTGTGTATGCCTTGGTGTAGGTTTCTGAAATTTTCCACTCTTGTCCGTTTAGAACTTTCTATTGTCAGTTTGGTTCAGATTCTACTTTTATATCAACCAACCCAATGCTTTGGAAGTCTACTAATATTTATGTTGTTATTTTCTTCTGAGAGATATATACTCCGCTTCACATTAATTCTATTCTTCAACTTATTCTTCAACCGTACTACATTCCGCGATATCATCGATTAAAAAATCCTTTTTTTTTGTCTAATATCCTGATTTTTAGTGTGGTCCTTCGCAGAAACATAGGGCAAAACCTTCTAGGAGCCTTTGTGTCGTTCTCAGTGAGTTTAGTGATAAGAGTGTTTTTTTACATACTTCAAATCAATGAGAAAAGAATATAATTATTCCTTTTTCTGGCTAACTGGCATCTTTCTGTGTCTCATGAATACACTGAGGTTGTTAAATGCACACCAGGTCGTACGTATTTTTTTAGAAAGGCCTTTGTGTCGTTCTCAATCAGTTTAATGGTAAGCGTGTTTTTTTCCATACCTTCAGTCAATGAGAAAATAATATAACTATTCCTTTTCAGGTTTATTGGCATTGTTTTGTGCCTCATGGTTACATTGAAGTTGCAAAATGTAGACCAGGTCGTATGTGTTTTTCTCGAGATTTCCGCGATTTTATTATGTTTTTTAGCAGATACTTCCATTTCCACCTTTCTTCATTTCTTCATCCCCTCCTATGCTCATTTCAGTTTGATTCTATTCATCTGCAGAAGATCTTTTTCTGATTCTATATTTAATAGTATGATTGTAACTCTTTAGAATACATCAGCAGCTTGGAACTTAAAGCCCGAGAAAAAATTAAAGGAGCGACAAACTCAACAACAAATGTTCTTGTAGTTACCATGAGAAAACCACCAAACATATTCAACGAAAGTATTAGTTAGGGCAAAACCGATCAAACCAAACTGAGCAGCCACGCGTTACCAAACTCTTTGGAGGTTCGAGATACTGAAGATTTGAAAGTTTTAACGAAAAAATGAGTTAACAGGATTTCGTTGTTGAATTTGGTCTTAATTCTTCATCAATTCATCCTATATATCGCTTTCATATTAACGTTATATTTATTGTTACCAGTCGAAGTGGTATAAATCGAATAAAACTTATATTTGAGTTTTACAAGTTTCATAGTTTAGTATAAACTTTCACAAAGAGGTTTACGAGATTTGTTAATTTGAGGACAGAATGTCGAGAGCTTTAGCATTTCTATTGCAGTTTCTGCTATGCCTTTGTGAATAGACTATGATTTCAGAACATGCAATTTCAATTGGTAATTTAAGCTTCTAATTGATATACTTAATGAATGGGTGGAAATAGAAGGCTTTCGAATTCAGAATACGTCTAAACCATAGATGGCTGCTCGAATTCAATCTCGTCGTTGTACAGAAGTTAACTCAAAGTTAAAGTTTCTTGTAGATTCTTGTAGAAGAAAACTTATTGCTTCACAAATGAATTTCAATTCATCAATTTGAAAAAATCATTGAGATCACGTAATGCAGCTATTGGACAACTAGTGGCCCATGGAGAAAATTTGCTAGTCCCAGGATAATGTTTTAAATCTATTTCTGTTGTTTTTTCAATGTTCAAATCCGTTCAGTAAAACCTAAGTAATTTACATTTAAAGGAAAAATGTTCGAAATTTATACCTTTATCAAGATATCTCTGAATAGGAAAAAGATATTGACATGAAGTTTTCGATTATGATGCTAATTTGATCTTCTTTTATATTTCATAATTAAAGATGTAGTTTTCATATGATATTTTCCAAGGATAACTAAAATTTAAAAAATTGATAAATAGCACTCTCTAGCGTATAGGTTAATCATTATGTGGATAGAAAAGACTAAGTTCGCCTAAATCGGTTGAGCAGAACCTGAGTTACAGGCGTTTTTTCATGTTAAGGTTCCAATTTTCTTCTTTCTCTTATTTGAGAAGATAGACGTAAACCTTTGAAACTAAATATACGAAGAAATTATTGTGGAATGTGATAATCGTTTAAATGCATCTTAATTAGACAAAATTTTTGAAAAATTAATTTTTTAATTTTTGGTATTCAAATACGCTCTCTAGCAAAGGACCAATAACTTTGTAAACAATTTCCAGGTTTTTTCCGAGGTCACTTTTGTTATATTTTTTCCTAAGCTGTAATGAGCTGTTCTAAAGCTGAAATAAACACTTCTCCAGATGTGGCCGAGAGCCATTCTTATTGGGGAACCCGGTACATCAATAAAGCAATAGTTTTAGCTTTAAGTAAAAGTATTTCTCACAATACAAACAAAGCAAGTAATAAAACAAAAGTACCATTGAGGAATGGAACTTTTTCAGGGTTTGAAGCCACCGTAATAGTGAAACTTACGTCATTGTTTATTGTGATTGTAAATATACATTTGTAATTTATTATTGTGTGATTATTTATTTTAATTGTTAAAGAACACTTTGTCAATCTAGTAAATAGTGTTTTTTGTGATCATTTTTGAATTGTATTTACAATGAAAAAGGACGTATACAGCCAAATAATCAGAAAGTACCGTGAAATATTTTCAGTATTGATTTTATACTGATATTATTCCATAGAAATTCAAAAACTTAAAAGACTTCAACTCAATAAATAACTAGTAGTCACCCTCTTGTCAAAATGATCTCATAATTGATAATTGAAGTGTCTTAATCTTGTAATTGTTATATATAATACCATATTATCATCCTTCTTTCATAATTTTCTTTGCTTTCGGAAAATTGTGTTTCACACATTATGAATTTTCAATTGTCATATTTCACTTCATGCGTTAGTAAAATTTTTTTAAAAAGGAAAAAAAAATGTATAATAATAACGTAATAATCAATAACTGAACCTCCCTTGAATTATCGATTTTCAAATTGTCTGCTTATATTTCCTACTATACCGTGATGAAATTGGATTGGGTACATCTTACGAAATCAAATTAGCGTTTCACTTACTTGGATTTCCTAGAGTCTCTCTTCCTTCTTTTCTTTTTATCGTTCTCCAAATATCTGTACCGATTTATTGAAGATGGGCTACCGCCGTAGATCTCAGACTTGAGAACCGCATTCTCTAATGCCTCGTCTAGCTTCTCTTTGTTAGTTCCGTACTGAAAACCTTTTTCGTACTCGTTCAGAGTTTTTCCATCTTGTGAATTTTCATCAGTGTACAGAGATGATTGGAAATCGTTATCTGTGGGCTCGTATAAGTTCTGCTCTTCTGGAGACCAATCACTGTCGTTCGTTACATCGTCTTCTATTGCGGGTTTCTGAACGCTGCACCTGTTCGAAAATTCATGAAAGAAAAATATCCAATAATAGATAATAATTGACTCATATAGAAATGGATTACATAAAAAATAGGAAGTGTTATAGAACATAGGAAAAGATTGTGTCGTCACACCAAATATCATTTGAAGGATGAATGAAGTTCTTCTGTAGGTATATTTATAAAAGGTCTAGTACATTAAAGTTCCACAAAATTTATAATAAATAAATACTCAACAATATTGTTTCGGGGTGTTATCCCATTTTAAAAGTTAACTTTTGTGAAACCTCACATTTTATTTAATATATTAAACAATGTTTCACCAAGAGATCAGCTCAACTTTATTAAAAGGTCTAGTGTTACCAATGAAAAACAGGACAAAAAGAGTGCAATCTAGTTCAACTAGCGCATTCACCATTTTGTATTCAGATAATTAATATAGACCAGTGATGGGCAAACTTTTTAAAAGGAGCGCCAGATGAAATTTAAAAATTTACAGGCGGGCCAAAAAAACAAAAGAAAATACAAGTTATAGGCCTAAACCTTTTTATTGTTTAATTTTACATCATACATAACTTATCATAATATCATAAAACTTCCAAACAAGTCACAAAAAATGATTAATCTTTAGAAGAGCATGAAGGCGTATGAGACAGATGAAACTGTGACTGAGATTCTAAAAATTGATCATAATCTGGTAGAAACTGAGTTGAGCTGATTCGCAGTAGTGAAGCTAAATTATGGTCAGTCAATCGGTTTCTAACACTGTTTTTGCGAAGCTTCATGGTAGAAAACACCTGTTCACAGATGTAGGAAGAGGAATACATCGAAATTATCTCGAAAAAAGTTATCACTTCCTATGTGCAATTAATTTTAGGGGTTAATCAAAATCGTGTCGCGGGCCGGATCAGACTAGTCCGAGGGCCGCAATTGGCCCGCGGGCCGTACTTTGCCCATGACTGTCGGGCAAAGTCTTATTATAGACTATATTATTCGTCTATATTATAGACGGAATTTCCAATGAATATAGTAGTACATATAGATGGATTTAGGATATCGAATCAATTTTCAATTAATTTTGAACCATGAATGTCGATATTGATAATATTCAAACTTATGTCATATTTACGGTACAATCAGCCCCACGAGATTCGTCAAATCAAATGAGTTTAAATATGGTTTATTACTTACTATATTTGAAAGCAGAACAAACTATCATCAAAATTTGGCATAATAAGTTGAGATATAACCATTAGTCGAAAAACCAGGAATGAGTTGAGAAAGCAAATTATCAAACCAATAACTTTTGTTAAAAAACAAAAACAAAATTTATTGAATGCAATCATTCATATAAATGATTCTTGCTTCACTCTAAAATCTTTAAATGATTCACGATTTACTCTTTGAATGAAAATGCAATCTTTAAATGAATGAAGTGACAAAAAAGTTTTTTAGAGTTTGTTTTACCTAATAACTTTTGCACTATTTCAATGAAAAGTGAAAAAGTTTTTTTATTCGACCGAAAATTGTATTTTCTCTCCACAAAACCTATGAATTCGGTTATAGAGCCAATAATTTTATTGCAAAACTTATATTATTTTTTTTTCATTATTTCGCCTCACATGTTCATGAAGAACTTCTGTAGTGTTTCAGATTGTAATCGTTTTTCACGCGTATTCAAGCTCTATAGAAACGAAAGGCTTCACAATTTTCTAAGCACTGATTCGAAAAAACGATTATAGTTTGTTATCGAGTTTTAAGACGATATTAACTTTTGTTTACCTAAGAAACTAAAATACATTTATAATGAAACAATATTCAGAATTTTTTCATAATTTAATAAGAATACGCATGACGCGTTTCGAAGTACTACTTCTTTATCAAATGCTAAATAACAATAGGTATAATTTTACAAACTCAATTCTTATAGCTACTCTCGCAGAATATACCAGATATGCTCTATGACTAACCTAGAGTGAGGACCATAGAATATACTGAAATTATACAAGGAACGAAAGAATCGTATACCTGAAATTGACCAAGGAAAATAAGTTTCTTGAGGCAACTAAAAATGTGGTAAAAGGTACAAAATTATTATAAAAAATAAGATTTCTGAGCAGATAGAAAATTAAGATTTTGAACATCGAAAAATATGAAATTGAAAGTAAATTAACTAAAAAAGGTAATCAATTCGATCTGCTACCTGGAATATTGTAAATGAACAAATTATGAAAAGGACTAGTATCAATCTCTAATTGGCTATTGAGTAAAAGTCCCGAATTTATGAATTTATAGATATTTAAGCACTCTAGAAGATTTAGTTTCAAACCTTTATTCTCTCTATTTAATATTTCAAACTCTGAACTAAATATGTGATTCTCCTCTAAATATATATAGATATTTTCTAACTAAATACACTGTAGCCTGTTTTAAATTAATATAAGGAGCCCTTCAATATAAATGTACGGTTTTAGTCTCGGTGTGTAGATCATAAAAGAAGTAATTATCTTCTTTAACAGAATATTCTTTTCAAGTTACAAAAGTTTTCATATTATGAATTGGTCTTCAGATTTATCATTTTCATGATGTGATTTTCATCACATCCCTAGAGGATGCCGCCCTACGACTATTGTTTGATTGAGCTAATCTGAATCCTTACGATATATCTTTATATCGGACAATTTTTTCTACTAAATTCACAGGCTTCAATTCTTCACAACGCTCTTAGCCTCGGCCTTCTGTTCTGCTAATGGGCTTTTTTCGTGATTTCTCTCAATCTTAGATGAGAAAATTGCAGAAAAGGAGAAATAAACATCAGGTATGAGATGATTCTATCCTAAGAACTTTCATTTCAACCGAACTTTATAAAAATCTACTGGGGATACTTTAGGGGTTTATTCTCTTGCAGAAATTCTTTCTAAATTATTCAAGTTGGTATCTGAAAATATATTAAATTGTTTAATGAATATTGAAACGATAAGAAGAGATAAAATACATTGACCTTTCACCCAACCAAAATGAAAAATACTAATAATATACTAATTGAAATAATACTAATTGTCGAGATTTTGAATACGATTGATTTTAAACGAATATTACGAGATAAATCCGAAAGTTAGAAATTTTGTTCAGTAATTTTTTTTAAATGACAAAATGTCATCTTTTGCCTTTTGATCAGGAGATATAATATTTCTGGTTTATTTAGGAGTAAAAAACAGTTATTTCATATCTCATTATTCGATGATTGTACTGAAAATAAACATTTTATAGCTGAATAAACACGAAATATACCATTCCTACAACAAAAGGAAAATAATGGAATTATTAGGAGAGGTAATAAATATGTTGTCATTACTCATACTCAGATTATTACCTACAAAATCTTTACAATTGATAATAATGATTGGTTAAACGACCCAGACGCATGCCAACTGAACTGCTCAAATTTTTCAAATTTTGATGAAGTGTTTTAAATTATTTTAAAAAATCTGTGAATAATTTTACCAAAGGTTGAGTCAAGGAAGTAGATTGATATTTATTTACAGTTATTGAATATTTCAGTAAATTCAGTAAAACAAGCGAGAGCCCTTGGAAACTTTCAGCATTTAATTAAGGGATTTCCTACCTCTTTTAATTGCAGACGGATTAAAATAGTAATGGTTGCCGTTCTTCAAATTTTCCTCTGGGCTTTGAGGTGGCAGCGAAACTCTTTTCACTGCAACAAAATTCGATTAACAAAATTGTAATATGAGGATAAAGCTTTTGGAGTAATATAAATTGAAAGTAGGTATAGAATAACCTTTGTTATACGAGGACTATACCTCGTATATATGAAGACTACTTTACAGAAAGAAATTTATTATTTGTTTAATTTCGACTTTTATAAAAATATTTTTAGTAGAAGAAATATTAACTGCATTGAAGGAAGAAAATTGTTAACGGATAATATATTTTTAATTTGAACTTGCAAATTTGAAATTGTATTACTGCGAATGAGGGGTTCCAAAAATTAAATATTTTGCAGGCCAAACAGAAAACTGAATAAAATCAACACAATAGTCAACTTCTTTGTATATAACTATTCCTTATTTATTTCTCATTATTGGCTTACTTTACTTGGTAGGAGCATAAATCTTGGATTATTATATATTCATTAAAACGAAAAAATAACTGATAACCATTTTATATATGACTCTATTTTATATAATAGAGTCACATATAAAATGGAATTATATATGACATTTTAAAATAACTCTAATTGTAAATACAAAACTATAAGGACAAGTATTACAAATTAATAATTTATTAATTATCAACAAAAACTAATGTTACTGGAACTTAAATTATAATTAAAAATTAATATATAATATTTCGGTAAAAATGTGTCGACAACTTGAAAACCTAAATAAATACAATAAATTTGTTCATTAGTATTGTGGGACTTTCACGATTGTTTCATTATGATTATGTTTGTGTTTCTGTACAAATGTGTAATAACTAGACTATATATACTTTAGAAATTTCTTCTATGAGAACTAAATAATATTTCAGTAACACGAACGCTTTTGGTTTCTAAATAAACCAATTTTCAGTTTTAAGTAAATTCTATAAGAATTTATTAAAAATATTGAAATATTTTTCATCCATTTCATCTAAAAAACTGTAAATATAGAAAGCAGTGTTTTCTTTACAGTTTTACTTTTGGTTTGTATATATTTATTTCAGTTTTACAAATATTCGTAGAGTAGAGTGATGGGGATTAGGTTATCACTTATTTTTTACACTGATGAAGACTGAATTAAATAAGACTAAACCTCAGGTAGCAAACTGCCGGTAATATCACGTCATATATTGGTTTCAATATGTGACAAGTGACGTCGAAATGTCACAGCCTCAAGACGTCATTTTGAATGGTTCAAAAGGCGTCATTAAATTACGTTGTTAAGTATTTAGAATTAGAACATTTGTCATTTCTTGAAAACTTAACGGTCATAAATTCGAAAATAGCGCTGACGACATCTGATGTCATCATATGAACGTCAGTTATCCGACGTTAAAAAGACGTCATTCAACGGTCGAATGACGTCGCTGACCAAAATTGACCGAAAATTTACTATAATAAGACGTCATGTTACTTCAGTTTCCTACCTGGGACGTAGGGATTTCAAAAAAGGTGCATGTACTTCATACTACGTTCACATTTTGCACTATCACGAGACAAAATAAGTTACTATATAACAAAAAATGACGTGACTCGCAAGCTTTTCCTTGATGTCATGTAATTAAATGAATTCAAAATCTACCAGCCCTAATATTGAGGAGAATATGCATTCACTAAACGTTTTACAGGATGAACGAAAAGATAGAGGATTGAGGTATACGTTTAAGGGATGAAAGAACTTTGAATACGACTTATCAATTATATGTTTTCACGTTTTTTCGTGTTTTCTCTCTGACAGCTTCTCTCGAATTTCTAAGAAACATGAATGAATATGAAATGTCTGTGTGAGTCATTTCTAAAACTCACATCGAGCTGGATGTGTAGGTCGCTTTTGATATGCCCAGAATTGCCTCAAGTCCAATTCTATAGGTCAACTGATGTGAACTAATCTACCAGTTTCCTACTATCTTATCGCAACGTAGCTTTCTGGTTGAAATAATTTGATTCAAACCGGCGCATTGTATGTAATGTGCAAAAACATTACCCTGGAAATTACTGGGATACTGGTATAATTGGCGAATCCTAATTGAATTTCCAAAGGCCGTAAACCATAAAAAAAATTTCGAAGACGTTTAGACATTTTGAATAATTACCTCTAATTTATTTCACATTTGAGCGAATGGCACGTAATGAAGTCGGCCGCAGACGCAAAACAATTAATGCAAACTCAAAATGAGTATGAAAAATTTTTTTTGTTTTGTTTTCCATACAATATTAAAAAATTCAAGGTTGAAGAAGGTCGCGAGACCTTATAACTTCCCAAAGGTCATTGTTTATAACTTCATTAAATTTATATTACCAAAACTTCAATAAACGTTCTTGATTTGATTTAATTGAATTCAATTTTAATTACTTCGTAAGTTTTTAGTTTTGTTTCATGCTCAATGCATTTATATTTTTATTTCTAGTATAAATTCAATTTCTTTTAATTTTTCTGTTCAATATGAATCTATCCAGTCTACTGTTTCTTTCACACAATAAGCCTTCTCTCACTCCCTCCATAGTTTTCGGCCATTATTATTGTTTATGCATGAGCGTAGTAACGTTTACAATTACCATTTTACTATCTCTGAATAACTCTCATATTAATTATATTCTCAAGTAATTCTATTATTAATTTGCTGGGCTATAATTATATATTGCTATTTACTAATAATTAATGAGATTATTAATTTTGAGTATAGCTCGCACGATTAATTAATTGAAAAAAATTAAAAAACCTCAAAAGTACTGAACACGTGTCACGAGCTCCCGTCAACCCGTAATTATAAATTATTATTACACATTTATTATAAAATTCTACTAACAAAACAAAAAATATCGATCACGCTATAGCATTAAGAAATTGTTAGTGTTAATATCGTAATATATATATATATATATATATATATATATATATATATATATATATATATATATATATATATATATATATATAAATTCTAAGGAATACGCTATAATAAATTCAAAAAATTAGTTTTTGCTGTTTTGTTATTTTTATATTCTCTCACAGCGGTTCATGCTTCATTCACCAGATCCTGATATACCACATGCTTACACCAGTGATGGACGTTATTTTCCGGAACTGTTCCACGGAACCGGTATTCAATACGGAACGAACGAACGTTATTTTGTGTTCGGCCGAAACAGTTATTTTAAGGAACTAGTTACTTCGATCGTCAGTCGCCATATTAAAAGATGAGATGACGATAGAGATTAAAGTGCGCATGTGCAATGAGTAATAGGTAAAATGAATCGAAATGTGGATCTACCAACGAACGCTTTGATGGGGAGAGGAACCGTTCTTACAAATATATTAGAATGTGCTTTACGTATATGGACATAAGGTTTATATTCCAAAATTTTGTAGAAAATAACGTTTATTCGAAACGAAAAACATAACGTTCCAAGGGACTAGTTCCTTCGATATTTCTAAAATGTATGTTATATATTTAGACATAAGGTTTATGTTCCCAAATTTTGTAGAAAATAACGTTCCTTCGAAACGAAAGACAACGTTGCAAGGAATGAGATACTGCGATATTGCTAAAATGTACCTTATGTATATGGACATAAGATTTATATCCCCAAATTTGTAGAAAGAAAGGCTTCCGTCGAAACGAGAGACAAAACGTTGCAAGGAATAAGTTCTTTCGATGATAATAAAATATATTATATGTATATGGACACAGGCTCATCTTTGATATTTTCTAAAATTGAGCTATTTTATGCTCATAAATATTTTATAAAAATAAAAATATTATTTTATCATTTCACTTCAAATATGAACATTCATTTCAAATCGCATAAATTCGATGATGATGTTCGTTTGATGCATGTTTCCATTAAATTTATCTTTTAATATCAGCTCATTCAATAATATCGCAATATCTTTATTTTTTTACTTTCTACTTCCATTTCATTAATTAATTTCTCCATTAAATTTACTATTGTCATTCAATAACATCGACGTAGTATATATCAATTATTTATATAATTTTACACTATGAACATCGAATAAACTGTTCTCAGTGTTATCACAATATAGCACAGCGCAATGACAAATTAATCTTTCGAATACTTTATAGTATATAAAAACAAAAAAAGTAACCGTATTTCGGAACAGTTATTTTCAGTCAAGAAACCGTTCCGTTTCGTTTTTCAAAAAATACCTTATAGCCCATCTCTGAATTACACACTAACAAGAAGTTAGTTATTTTTTTACACTAGAAATTGCCTAGAAATAATCTATATGGCAGAACAGCCAAGTCAGCTAGTGTAAATTACTTATATCTCATGAACTCTTCATTACATTAAACCAAAAGAAAACGAAAAATTCAAGCTTCAAATTGGTTGACGTGTTTTCACAATCACGCCAGACGTGGTTATTTAATATTGACGTGGACACAAGGTGTGAACGTCTCATTGATTTATATTTCTGTTTAACGTTGGAATCAAGTAGGTGGGAGTCATGACCCTTTGGAGTGTGTATAAGCAGCCCCTTATTTCAAATTTAGTTATAGAATCGAATTGTACCCATCCTAACTGAACTTGGAAAAATACGTACCCCCTCTAATTCAATGGATGAATACGCCCTCATTTCTGTTACGTGAAAGTATATCTTATACAATGAAACATATACCAACGATGAGTCCACCCGTAGTGTTGAATCGCTCGAAAAGACAGACGTAGAGACCGTTTTCAATGGTATTTGCGCAACAGGTAATCTCTACATGTGAAGGTATCGATTGCCCAAACGTTATTCGTTTTGTTCTTCCAACCGATAATGATTATTATGTTCGGAAATCCCATCTTGATAACCAGAAGTATAACAGTACACTCCGCAGTCAACTTTGTAATAAAATTGACAATATGACGAGCTGATTAAAAGTATTGAAGAAAATGAAGAAACCGTGAAATAACTAGATTCTACTAGGTAATATTAAAGAATGTACTACATAATTAAAAGATATCAATTTTTCAATAATTTTACACTGTGAAGAATAAGCCATAATCAGCAAAAACCAACAGAAATAAGTTAAACAAAATTAATTCGTATATTATTTCATTACTACTTTCAAATAATCAAAGTACAAGAAAATGTACATACGAGGTATGTTCGAAAGAAAAGCTGAATTTCGAATTTTCTGGAAACGCATTTATTTATTCATAAATATTAATTTTGCTGCCTTCAAAGTAATCCCTGTTGGATATTATATATTATACCAGTGCTTGTTCCAAGTGTTCGAAGCACTTCTGAAATGCGCTTTTCTGTATGACCATCAGCTCGTTCTTCGATTCCGACTTTATCTCATCCATTGTGGCAAAACTCTTTCCTTTCATTGGTCTCTTCAGTTTTGGGAATAGGAAAAAGTCGCAGGGAGACAAATACGTTGAATATGGTGGTTGAGGCGTGATTACGGTGTTGGTTGTGCCAAAAAATCAGGAAAAAGCATTGATGTGTATTTCAGGTGCATTACCGTGATGCAGAATCCATGATTTGTCCTTCCAAAATTCCGATCTTTCGAGCCGTATTGTTTCAGGCAAACGTTGCGTAATTTCCTTGCAGTGTTCCTTATTAACCGTACGAGCTGTTGGCAAAAACTTATGGTGTACCACGTCGTTAATCGAAGAACACAGTGAGCAAAACCTTCACATGTTGGGTCTTGGGTCTTTTACCGCTTCCATTGGGATGATTAGGCCTTGGTTTCGACATAATAACGTCATACCTGCGTTAAGTCACCAGTTATGACCTTTTTGAGCAAATCTGGACGTCATTCAACCATTCCTGCGACGTTACTGCTACTCAAAATTTAGCAATTTCGAAACAACCTTCGGTGCCACACTCTTTATGTCCAAAACTCGAAAATTGCATGGCATAAGCCGATCGATATGCCAACATCCTCTGAAACTTCCCCAATAGTAATTCGACACTTTTCCAAAACCATTTTCTTCACTGTTTCGATGTTTCCTTCGATTATTGACGTAATTGCAGCTTCAGGACAGTCATCGTCATCAACATCTCGGCCTCCTGTAAAGCACTTGTACAACTCATGAACACTTTTTTGAGACAAAGTAGACTCGCCGAATGCTACAGTAGTCATTTTAAGTGCGTTGGAGTACTTCATTCCATTTTCAGCACAAAATTTAATATCTTTCTTTGATCCATTTTTTTCAGTGTTGAACAAGTGACGAATATACACATCAAACATTAAATAGCTGTTATATAAGAAAAAACTCAAATAAAATGAAGATAAAATAATAACAACTGCTCAATCCCAAGTATACAAGAGAAATAAATGAAAATTTCACGATGCTGTTCTGAATGTTATGTCAGAATTACTGAAAGTTGATCGAAACATTGAAAACAAAAAAAAAATAAAACTAAAACACTAAAAACAAAAAAAATAAAACTAAAACACTCATCTTGTATATCCCACATGACGTTGAACAACGTGACATTGCGTTTTATCTGCTGCAGTCGACATATAAAGTATTCTTCCCTCTCAAGCCAAGCCTAGCTAAGCAAATTCATTGTTCTTAGAGGAAATTGCGAGTGAATCAAATTTTATACAGAAATGTCAAGGTTAACCGTTTTCGTCTTAACTTCAACACTTCGATTTCAAGCTCATTTAATGATATTGATTTAAGGATATTGCCCATAAAGATTTAAACTAAGACATATATTTTAAACACTCTCTCTGAATTGCCTCCAAGCCAACAATAGAATTTGTGTACAGATAAAACTAAATTATAAAGAATTTTCCAATTTTCTAGGAATAAAATAATAGTAGAGCGTATTCTCAGTACAAAGATCAACAAAGCTGATCAAATTCCTGAAAAACCCAGTGTTCTAGAAGCAGAAACCGTGACCCAGCTCAGGTGTTTCGAAAAGAACAGCCTATAATTAGAAAATAATTGTTCGAGAAATTAATGACTGGTATACATATATTACAAATGTACAAAAATTGGTGCCAAATTGAGGCATTATAACACTACGATTCTTTCAGAAGCAATCTACGCATCTGAAGCAATGGTTATTGACGGTCATTCAAGAATTAGAGAAATAAAAATACAAGAACGGAAAATTCTAAGAAACATGTACGGGACAATAAATAGAAACGGCATTTGGAAGAAAAGTCTCAGAATGAATTTTATTAAAAAACAAATACGATAACGGAAGAAATCAGAAAACGTTGAGCCAATTTCTATGCACATGTCTACAGAATGCAGCAGTCCGAAGAAACTACTCGATATAATTATAAAGAGTAAATGCGGAACGCAGTGGCTAAAGATATCCAAAAAGATCTACAACAGATCAATATAAAAAATCTCGAAGATCGCACTGACTGGCGCTATAAAATCGTACATGTGAAGTTTGAGTGAAAATCAACACGATAATCTGGAATAAAATGGACAGATGAACGGAAGAAAAAACATTCAGAGAGGATGAAGTGTTTATGGGAAGCGAAAAAGAAGAAGCAAAAGTCCTAAGAAATGCGAATTCAAGTTCAATTGTTCTCCTCATGGGGAACAATCGTTATAATAATAATAACATTACAAATAATGCAATGCATGCAAGGAAACGTGATTTTAAGTCATAACTGAAATGATATAAGTGTAGGATTGTTCATTATTGATTTTCCGAACATTATGGTTGAAATCGTTGTATTCTATTCATTTCCATTGGGGTTTATAACAGTTTTCTATTTTGGTAAAATTCGATTTTATGTATCATTTCTGAAAGTGAATAATTTAATGGACTTCGTAGAATTCATGGTACTCTGGGTACGAGATTAAGCTAACAGTGAGTATTTTAACATCATTTAGATTGAAAAAAGGAATGGTGTTATTTTTTCAATGAAAAATAAACATTATGGGATATTTAAACAACAAGGAATATTGAAATATGAAAAAAATACATGGAATCGGATATTTCTACATAATACACATAATTTAATGTAGAAAACCGTTAAAAATGAAAATGAAAAATTACAATGAGAATGCGCAAATTTTAAAGTACGTAATCATTTAAAATATGAAATCTAATCCAGCATTATTATTGATATAGACGTTCAATATATCAAGATTCTAATTGTGACGTTATCCATCAAAATAAATTGTTATAATTTCGAAATGAGTAGTTTTTGGCAGAGGAAACAGTGAATTTGTATTGAAAAACTAATACATATGTCCGAAAATAATCGTAAATTTACTTTTAATAATGTTAATTGAATATTCGCTTAACCCTTAGTGAAAATGTTTGAAATATATCTATAATTAAAAATACTTGGTTAAATTTATAGTTTCGGGCCACTAACCCATTATCAGGAGTTCAAAAAAACTTTAGCCTAACACTTTTAATAATGAGTTAGAAGCCACAAATTTGATTGAAAATATATCGATATTATTAAACACTTTTTGTAGAAATTAAAACCAAATATTTTAACTTTTAAGTTCATACATTTCGTGAATTTCATAGTTAACAGACAAAACCTATTTTTTCTGTTCAACTGTGATACAAAATACCTAAAGTATCGTGCTTCCAAATTTATATTCCTTTTCTGCTATATTTCATAATTCAATTTCATAATATTTTCAATAATTTATAAATGTTGAATATAAACTTAAATCAAACACTTGAACTTATGATTTACACTTTATTCACTACATAGCATGACGCGTTTCGTCGTTACAAAAGACTTCTTCACATGCTTACAGAATAATTTATTATTCTGTAACGCTATGTAGTGAAACGTGTCATGCTATGAATTTGAATGAAGTGTAAACCATAAGTTCAAGTGTTTGAATTTAAGTTTATATTCAATTATATTGGATTTACATCAAGTAAACCCCAACACTATTAAATATTTATAAATGTTGTATAAATGTCTCTCACACAATCTATCCCATGTTACCCATAAATTTTAGTTAATACCATACTGATACTTTATAGATACATTCATAATAATATTGTATTTCAATATATGTATGGATAAACCTTCTAAGATCCCACACGTGTATTTGCTCTTGAAGGTCAAAAAAGATTCAGAAATATTCATATAGAATGCAATTTTCAGCATAGGGCCGATAAGAGGAACTGTTATCATCGATTTGCTGACATATAGATTGATTGCACTCAAAAACGAAATCAATTAGGATACTCATATCAATACGGTGCCAATAATGATTATTTGATGAAGATAATTTTATGTTTGCTCAGATAACTAAATGTCATAAACTCCCATATGTCATTTCAACTCTAAACCAATAAAATTTCGCCATAAAATAACCTTCGTACGGAGCTATTATTAACATTCCCTCGTTAAATAATGTCAAGTTTTAATATAATTTCCATAACACTGTCTCCCTATCTCAGGGGCCATCTATAAATTACGTCACACGTTAAGGTGGTGAGAGGGGATCGACGAAGTGTGACATTATGTGACAAGGTGTTGGGAGTGGTCCTCAAGGGGTACGTGTTGAAACACGTACTTTTTATTTACTATTAATCAAAAACCCAAAAGTATTTGCAACTCCATCTGAACACCGAAGATAACTCCATTGTTACTTCAACTCCAGGATTCGCTCCATTATCACTTCAGTTAGGCATACTCATCAAAAAGACGTTTTTCCACCGCAAATGTTCAACTTCAAATAATTAATGTGTAGGGAAATTGTCATTGTAATTAGATGGAAGAAAACATATCTCAGAATAGTGTCACAAAGTCTGTGGTCACATTGAGACGCTCCACCACCAACTGTCAACATATAAATGAGCTACCAACATGCAATTTCTCTTTCTCTCAGAGCTCTTCTCTGACAGTCATTTCTATGTTCATGTTCAGCAATCTGTCACTCTCGCTTCCCTCGAGTAATAACAATAACAACCACGTGTTCAATAGTTCGCTCTTTATAAATAATCATAAATATAATTCTCAATAATAGTGTCGTTCAATATTTCCACTCATAGAACAATATAGCACAACCACTGTAAATGGTAGACGCGCCACAGAAATACTTTGTTTGGATAATAACGATAATGCTCTATGGTTAGCTGAAATAGATGTTGACACAAAGCTTGTTCCTGACATTGACCACCCAAAACAAGAACGAAGTGGTTGTTATGCCAGTTATAAAAAAAATTAGAGGAGTGGGTTCAAAGTCCATGGACTCAAGATGGTCAAGCTTCCTTTGAATAATACAAGTAATCGTTTTTTGTATTGTAAATTTCTTAAAATGTTTGAAGTGATATTAATTTTATTAAAAAATAATTCAAATGGAAATAAAGCTAATTTCGAAAGTATTGTTTCAATTCAATAATTTCTAGATGTAGAATTGCAAAATATGTGACGTCACACTAGAAGGAGTCTCATAAATGTGACCATTTGGACAAGGACGGGGAAGGGATCAAAAAAATCATAAAATTCGTGTAACCTAATTGATTTTGAAAAAAAATTATTTTGATTTTGAAAAGAGGGAGACAGAGAGAGAGAGAATATTGGGAGGCAGCCGGAGGTAACAAACATGTTGCAAATTTGGTAACCCTCATCAAATAGCGAGCGAATTTCAAGTTCTACAAGCATGAAATTGATTTAACCAAAAAAGGAACAAGTGCTAATTTACGGGTTCCGCATGAAACTTTCTGCAGTGGGAGATATGTTGAAGAGAAGAAGAATTTATCTTTTACCTAATTTCGAAACCGAAATTAGGATTTCGGTTTGAATCAATGCATCGGTTACTTTTTCAGTTCATATTATAATTCCTTTCACGATGAACCTCTGTATTTATCAAAACTTTCAGTTTGGTTTCCAAAATTTCTCAATTTAGAAAGTTTGATGTATGAACTGTAGAAAAGTACCTGTTTTTTGCAAAGAATTTCATTTGTCTATTCAGTTTCCTAGTATGTACCATGTACACCAATTTTAACGTATTCAGGTTTTGTTTTTTTATTAGGATAAGGTTTTTTAAATAACTAAGTAATACAAAGTATCAATTGGTTATGTCAATTATTATTAAGCTTTCTTATTACTTATTATCAATTAATTAATGTAACAAAATAAATTATTGATAAAAAAATTAAGTTTGATGTATGAGCTGTAGAAAAGCACCAGTTTCGTAGAGAATTTAATTTTCTAGTCACTTTCGGAGTATGTATCACGTACAGTTAGCTACGCCGTGCTGATGAGTGACAATGAGCTCGAAACATGAGTGAACCACTGCTTTCCAATGCGAGAAACACCGATAAATTCTTCTACTCAAATATATATTTTAGCAAAGAGATTTGAAAATCGTAGCATTTCTTCAACATTTCATGAAAATCACATAAAAATTGTGAGAAGAAATGAAACATTGGAAGAAAACCAGAGCTCTGTCGCTGAAATCGTATATTTCACTTAATTTTTATATAGGTATAAAATCATATAGGCATATTTTACAAATGATTAGAAAGCCTGGCTCAACCTTCAGTAAAACATTAACATTAAATAAAACGATATGGAGGTTTCGCTCATCTCTTGTTGAAACATTATTTTAAGAACAATAAATTAAAATTAACACACTTGACTTAAGTTTCACTAAATATATTAAAAAACTCTACATATGTTTCGGGTGGTTAACCCATTATCAAGAGTATACAATGTTACTGAAATTGTACAGTAACATTGTATACTCTTGATAATTGGTTAACCACCCGAAACATATATAAAGTTTTAATATCTAAATATATAGTTTTTTAATATATTTAGTGAAACCTAATGCAAGTGTGTTAATTTTAATTTATTGTTATTAAATAAAGCATTTCCTTGATTCAAATTTCACATTATGCAACGAAAAGTACAACATATATCATGATTTTACATATGTTCCGTGTGGTAGTTCATTTTCCAGTATTAGTTTGTATGTATATTACTCTTAAAAATATACCTACTAACATTTTGAAACATTTTTCGTTGTTATATTATGAGACTTACTTTTTTTTTATTCATCGAGTTATTATGGTTTTCATTATACTTATTATAGTGAAACTCAAGCTTACTTCATATTTCAAGTCTTATTACTACGTTGATTGATGCTGATGAAGCTGATACAAATATTGGAACACTGACCATAACGTTTTTCATAAAAAAATGTTATACACCTTTAAAGTGTAGGGCTGACATATTTGTCCTCATATTGAATGAATTCTGGGAATTCAGCGTTTATATCCTTAGAGTTTTGAAACGAATTTAACGAAATTAAAGTGGGGTTTTCATACGTCTTGTTTTCTACTTGAACAAGTTGCTGTAGGGAGTCTCGTGAGGCAATCGTGAAATCATGAGAAACGCATAAAATATTTGTATGAAAGCTGTTACTAATTGCTAAATAACAGAAAACATGAGTCACTAGCATTAATTTACTTCGACAGGCTGGATCTAAGAGTAACTAAATGTTGAAACTTCATGAAAAACTAAACAACTGGATACAACACAATAAATTTAGTAGTGAAAGAGATTTTTAAACCTCCAAAACTTATTTTTAGTCTATGTAACAAATTTTAATTTCAAGTGATTTTTAATTCTCCATCACCATTTATAGTGACGTTATAAGCGCTTGAAAAATCTGGAAATTATTGATAAAAGTGGCTAATGCATTCTATCTTCTTACGGCAACTTTCAACATGCTTGTTGGAATTACAAATAAAGAGATAAAATAGGGGTTAAAAAGACCGGCCAAATGGTTGGTTATTCAAGTTCTGTAACCCTTCCGATAGACTTGACATGAATTAAATTTCAAATATAATCAGATTTGGTGACGGTTCTGAATCATTTTCAAGAATTATGAATTTTGAACATCAACAATTTTTAATTAGATATATTTCACCAAATTTCAACTTATTTCAATCAGTGGAGCATATAGACGTTTCACAATGTAACAATAAATCATTAATAATAATTATAATACCTTTATTATGAAAGTAGTTTGAAATATATATGAATGGTATGAAAGTGTTTTTTATTGAAATTTTAGAAGAGAGAAAAATATTTAATCAATTCTAATATTTCAAAATTTTCCATTAATCGCTGTAATATTAGCTGTGAGACAAAGTTCAATATTCGTCTTTATTGTTCTTTATTATTTCTTTATTTCCATTTTTTCACTAGTGAATTGGAATTTTTTTGAATATAAACCTAAATTCAAACACTTGAAGTTATGGTTTACACTTTATTAAATAAAGTGTAAATCATAAGTTCAAGTGTTTGAATTTGAGTTTACATTCAATTATAATGGATTTACATCAAGTAAACGCCAATACTAATAAATATGGAATTTTTTTATGTTTGAAAACGAGTAATTTTAATTTCATCTAGAATTTTTAAAATCTACTATTATTTTTTCATTGAATGTTATTTCTATATACGCCCTTTTTAAGTGAAAACTTAAAACTTTTTCAATTCGGTACAAATAACAATTATTAATGAAGGGACAATTCAAAGGTTCAATCTCACAATTAAGAAATGACTTTCACAAAAAAATAAATCTTGACAATATTATTCACAAAAAATAATTTTTTTGCATTGAAAAGTTTTCTGCTCTCTTTCAATGTAACTGAATTTTCATAATGAATCAGTAGCTAAGCTATGCTTCGCATTTAATTTGAAAATGATTCAAAAAAATCTCGATGAAAATATCAAAGTCAGTTGTTGTATGTAACAGAAATTTCTAGCTCGAGTTCTTTTTGCATTTTTCAATTTATCTCCAACATATGCAAGAAAAATTACCTCTCAAATTTTAACAGTAGGAACATCAAAAAAAAATAGAACCAAAATTCACTATTTACCTTTATTCGGTTTGAGTTCTCTGGCCTTTATTTCTTCAACCATCGATGAAGGAATGGCCAAAGCCCCATAAATACAAAAAATACAAATTAGTAGTCGGATGCTGCGTTGGTGCTCCATCTTTCCAAGTGCTACACCAACTGGAAACTGAAGCCGACTGAAAGGTAAATGAGGACAGAAGGCTTACCAGGAACGTGTGAATGGAACTCTGACGCAGACTCCCTTCTTATACCCTGTCGCAATCACTTGTAGCTTCTGGGGGTGGAAATTTACTCCCATTTATACGGATCGACTTTTTTTTAGTATGTACCATTTTATAATTCTCTGCGAGATGATTTATTGCTTTCGATTGATGATTTGCGTCATAGTTCTTTCTGGCACATGCTAAGTTCTGGCAATTTCGAACTATTGCATTTTCTTTATAATAATAATAATGAAATTTTATTTAGCATTTTGCTATTTACAAAACTAAATTATCATCACATTGTATCTTATTTTAATATTAACCTAATATATTGTTGTTACAAATAATAGAATCAATATACAAATTAAATATTTTATAGTCATTATACCACTCATTAGATGCCATATATTTTAACATATATCAATCTTTCTTTTGATAATGTCGCTTTATCTTACTGTTGAATTCTGCCATTTTTCTGCACTCTTTAAGGTTGTTAGGTAATTTATTATAAATATTCACAGCCTTGAAGAATACAGAATTTTGAGTACTTTTTTTATTTTTATGGTCTAATATAAAATTTTCCATAATTAAAATGCGGTAATATAGTATTATACACCATTTGTTTAGTCCACTGGGATAAAAATCTACTACATCTGCTCAAGAACCCAATTTTTTTTTATATTTTCCTGCATACATAATTTATATGTTCCTTTAACTCTAGTCTACTGTCCAACATAACTCCCAAATATTTGATCGAACTAACTACCTCTATTTTTTCTCCATCTAAAGTCACATTTATTACATTTCCTATGAGTGGTTTTTTTTCAACTACCATTATTTTTGATGCATTCAGTTTCAATTTATTTATCTTCAGCCATTCTACTATTAGATTTAGGTCATCTTGTACTATATCAAGAGAGCATCCTGTAATAAATAAAACTGTATCATCTGCGAATAGATGATATCCACAATATTTTAAATTATAGCCCAAGTCATCAATATACATATTAAATAACATATGTATAATTTTTACATATAATTGTTTCACTTTAGTAATTGTCTTTTCTGCGAAATAATGGACTAGAATTCGTAGCTAAAGTGGGTGGAATAAGATTTCTTTTCAATCCATTTCATATCACCTAGAGCACGATTTTTCCTTTTCTAGAATTGAGTGGAAAGGGGCGCACCCAATAACAATTACAGTGGTTAGTCTTGAGATTGATCCCCATTTGTATACTTATTCAAATATACTGGGAATTTCTTAAATGTTTTTTTAGATGTGGGAAACATTAAATTGGCACACTATTTTTTATGTGATAAAAGATTCTACTAATCTCGGTTTTTTCAGGTTAGTTTTGTTAAGAATATCAAAAGACTCTTGATGCAATCTCAAACGTTGCACAAGTGTGTTAAATTCACTTTGAGAAACAATATTTAGTATGAGAAGATTCACTGCGAAAATTAAACCTTCAAATTAAGCAACATTTATGCAGCTGCGACGATTACATGCCGAAATCAAACATTATTACCATTAATACCGGAAATTACCATTACCTAACCCTGGAGCCAACAAACTAAAAACACTTCAGCAATTCATAATTTTGATTTTACTATAAACACAGATTAAGATACTTAAATGAAAGGGTTATACTAGAGAAAATGAAAACAAGAACACAGTCAAACTCAATTATATCGAGCAATATAAACTTATTTGCTAGATATTTAATTGTTTTGTTAGAACCTATTTCAAATATTTATCATTATTTCATCAAATATGCTGAACATTCCGTTGATATATAATCAAATAAAAATATGTAATCAATAATAAAATTATTGAATAAGATTACCCTGTTATGTCATATTTTTTTATTGAAGTTATTATTTACTAGTAGGTTTTCAATAGAAATATTCATGATACTAGCATAGGAAATTTTTATAACAGTATTTTCATTACTTTACATTCAATAATATATCATAAAACATTTTGAGAAATATTGGAAAGACTTTTATCAGTAGTATTAAAATAGATACGGTTACTTCAATATTTTTTGCATATTAATTAGTGTAAGATCATCAAAGATAAAGTAATTCAAATGAGGAAGAGAGATTATGGGCATAAAAGAAATCTTCACTAATGTATCAGAAACAATATGGAAAAATTCCTCCTTTATTACAACACAGGCTGAAAAATAGATACAAATTGTTATCGAGATTTAATGGAAAATAGAAAACAGAACTCACAACAAGGAAATACATTTTTTCATTATCAGCTTAGGTTTCCATTGCAAGAAACACAATCTCAAATTGTTAATCAGACAAAAAGAATGTCTTAAATGTCTTTAATGTCCTCTATGACAAGTTGATTTTTCTATATACAACTTATCAATATAATAGAATGTTAAGATCACTTATCTCGCCTTTTATCATACCTATCTCTTTTACTTGATTCATATCTGTGATTACTTTTATAGGGTGATCTACTTCTTCTTCTTTCTTTGTCATGACTTTTCTTTGACTTTGAATGATGGGAGGATTTCTTCTCTCGGCTTCGACTTCTATATCGCCTGCTAGACTCTGATTCTCTTGAATATTCCTTGTCTCTTTTCCTTTCATTGGATTTGTATGAGTGACTGCTCTTTTTAATCCTTCTTTCTGGAGAAAATGAAACACTCCTACTTTTCCTCTTCTTATTTTCTATATACCTTTTTTTATTTACTTTTTCTTCAACATGTTGAACACCTCGGCCTTTACCCATCCACTTGTACTTAGAAACAGACTGACTGAAGTCAACATGTATTCTTCTATCATCTATAAGTACATTATCCATTTTAAAGTAGGCATCCTCGCATGACTTTTGTTCTGCAAATTCAATAAATGCATACTGTAAAGAATCACCACTTTTATGGTCTCTTATAACCTCACAAGATTTAATCTTTCCAAATCGACTGAATATAATTTCTAGATCATCATCAGTTGTTACAGGGTTCAATTTACAAACAAATAATACATTTTCTGGTGGTGCCATGTCGGCATCAGGTAAGTCTCCTACCATTTCAAGGATGTTTGCCCTTGCTTTAGCTTCACGTTCTGCAATAATTTCATTGATTTCATTTATGTTTTTTCCTTTGGTTTCATCTATTTCTTCATCAGGTGCTATCCTGCCTGAAAAAAATCATAAAATATTTCAATACATTTGTTTTTTTATGAAAATTTTTATTTATCATTTAATTGAATTACAAGTAAAGACTTCACAAATCCTAACATAGCGTAAATTATTTTGAATTCGTGTATGAAACTCAATTCACTAAAAGAAATTGCGTATAATAAATGTTAAGTATTATAAATGATGAGTATATACATATAATTATATAAAATATAATAAATAAATAAAAATAATAAAAAATAAGTTTATTCTTACCTCCCTGTAATCTTTCAGCTGAAGGTGAAGGTGACCGAGATGGTACAACCATCCTTTCCAAGTCTGGTAAAGGATCATCTAATACAACAGTATGAGTTATTCGAATATCTTGATATGGTCTATCATCAGAATCACAAATCGCTTCATTTATCAACTCTAGCACATCCAAACCTTCAGTTACTTGACCAAATACACAGTGCTTTCCATCTAAGTATGTCAGTTCATCCGCCAATGTGAAAAAGAACTGAGAACCAATCATATTATCCTCATTTCCAACAAATGAAACTAAGCCCATAATTGTGTGTTTAATACGAGGATTCGATTCAGCGACAAAAAAACGTTTTAAAGGTCCTTCAAGTACTCCAAATATAGATTCTCCACCACTTCGTGATCCAGTGGGATCACCAGTTTGTGCAATAAACCCTCTGCTGACAGTGTGAAAGAGATTGAAATTGTAATATTTTAGTTTGCATAATTTCAAGAAATTTTGGCAGGCCTTGGGACGCTCTTTAAGAAATAAATCTACGGTTATATCTCCAAGTGTTGTTTCAATAACGACGGCCATTTTCTTAAAAGTTCTTTAATTTGAAATATTAATACACAAACATATTCAGTTCACTCAGAAGTCATATGTTTATATATGTACAAAATATGCCAAAAATATTTTCAAGTTTCATAAACTTTAATATAGGTTAACTTTTAACAATTTGTAATCCCAAAGGTATAAATATAAATGGCATTCTCTTTTTCTTTTAATATTCAAGTCTCTATGTTCATCGTATTTGGTCGTATGGCTAATTGCATGTAAGTTTCTTGTTTGAATAAAGTATTATTAGAGAAGGAAGAAAATGAAATACTTTGATTGATAAAAATATGGAATACAATTAATACTATCAGATATTTTATTTTTAAACAAATATGATGCAGGAAGAAAGTGAGTTGATATCTATACCTATGGAAAACGTACATACTAGAATAATAAAAATATTGAACAAACAATTGAAATCATTGATTCAATTATTTTTGAGAATCATTGGCTAGATATTGAAATTGAACTGTCACGTAATTTCATAACCTTACGATCTCTGAATAGGACATTTTACATTTACATGGCCTGACCTCTATAGAAGCAAGACTGATACAGGCAGTAAACTTTAAAGATCGCTGTAATGAATTTACTGATTAAGTTTTTAGTTTCTTGAAAAAAAGATATCTGTATTATGAGTTCCATATACCTAACTTTGAAAAACTATTCGATGATTTCACTAATTTTAAAAGAATATCAGCACAGAATAAGACATATTGAAACAACAAACGAGTAAAATGATTTTTTTATAGCTCGCTTGCTATTTGTTCAGGATTTAGAACATATCAGATTAGTTGATTAACATTTCTGGTTCTGGTTATGAATAATAGGTATTCTCCTGCAAATTCGCGAAGTTGGGTTGAAAATTAAGAACGAATGAATATCAGTGGTTCATTAAATATATATTCAAATTTTGTTCTAGAAAAATATGTGTTGTTATATAGTTAATATGAAGTTGAAATAGTTGAAAGATAAAATTTTCCACAAAATAATTTTAATGAATGAAAATCACAGATGGGGCTCCTGTGCATTGCCATTTATTAGTAGACAACTGCAAAATATTGAGAAAGATGAGACGTCAGTAAATTGCAGACAACAATGAATTTTAGGAATAAGGAGGGAATTAATTTCGTCTGAATTAATAATGGTGATTGTACAAACCATCATCGAATCGAAAGAAAAGCTGATATATAAATATATAAGAGAACTAAATACAGGGACCATTAATTTCAGTCGTTAATAAATTATTTATTGATGTCTGATGAGATTAGACAAGGGGTTTCAAAAATTGTAGAGATTATTTTGAGTGACTATGCATAAACAGTGTTTAATTTTCTCTGTATGCCTTATTTCATCTTGTTGTAAACAACATTTTTCTGCTGTGATACGTTTATGTTTCATTCTTTTAGATTTTCTGCAGGATAATTCTGGAGGATATGTTCGGTACAAATTCCAATGCGATATATTTTTTCATTGTTGGTTAATTTAATTTCCCACAAATACCTTTTATGAATTTGTTTCATTTCTTTGTTAGAGAATCAAAATATCTTTTCGTATAAGAGTTTTCATGGATTATTTTTTGATTATTGCAATATTGGGTATTGATGGTTGGGTACCTACTGTATATGGGGTGTATCAAAATAAATGCTCTGTCTGTGAGAGATTATACAACGCATTTTTTATATTCATTTGTTACTATAGAGTTAAATTCAAGTATCTGTATATATATATATATATATATATATATATATATATATATATATATATATATTATAATTTCATTTTTGTATTATTTTTTTGCTAAAAACATTAAAAATAATACATACATCCAATTATGTTTAATTGGCATTGCAGTCCGGGGCAGGAAAATAAGTTACCTCTTTAGTATTTTCTTGAAGGAAGTAGGAAAATACTAAAGAGGTGACTTATTTTCCTGTCTTGGAGTGCAATCCCAATTCAACACTGAAAATACATATCAGTATTATAAAGTTTTCTAAATGTACAGTGCTTGAATACATCGATGAACAAATTAAACTTATTAATGTCAGAGAATGAAGTGAATATATTTTAGCGATTGGTGAACACTGGAAATCATGTGAGGAAATTACACAATATCATATTCAGGGTTGTGATTTGGTCTCATAGTTTTGTAGTTTCCTATAATAGTTGAGACTATTTCTATATGGTTTAAACTATCAACCTTTTTTGTCTTTTGTATTAACTTTATGTTGACTTGTGTCTTTTGTATTGAAAATACTTATTGGGATTGAATTATATTATTATTATTGTTATTGTATTCGTAATTTATTTACTGACCTGAATTATTAAAACCTGAATACTGACCTATTCAGGTTTTGTTTTTTACTAGGATGAGGACATTTTAAAATAACTATTACTATCAATTAATTAATGTAACAAAATAAATAATTGAGAATTAGTAATAATTATTTTCAAATGACATCCTAGTAAAAAACAAAACCTGAATATTCTGAAATATTCAGAACCTGTATTACAACATAACAAGAATAATAACCTGAAAATTGAAATGAAAATTATCGGCATGTCCCGCAGATTGGTAGCAGCCGTTGACACGTGTTACGATCTTATTGGATCTCCTCAGAATAGCGTAGCCGAGTTCTAGTTGTACGAACCTGGAGGTGGACACACAAATAGAAAAATCAAGAAACAAAAACAATCTCTGAAGGAAGTCGCAACATTTCAGGCTACCGCGTTTGTTCTCTCGGGATTGGGAGATTTGAAAACAGCTTTGCCCGTGAGGTGACTGTTTATCCTTCGAGGATGCTCTAAGCCGAGACTTTGAAAAATATGTAAATAATATTTGATGCGGAAAAAATTTAAATTAAAATGACAATTATCGGCATATCCCGCAGATTGGTAGCAGCCGTTGACACGCGTTTCGATCTTATTGGATCTCCTCAGAATGGCGTAGCCAAGTTCTAGTTGTACGAACCTGCAGGTGGAAACACAAACAGAAAAATCAAGAAACAAAAATAACCTCTGAAGGAAGTCGCAATACTAAATACTAATATATATATATATATATATATATATATATATATATATATATATACATATATATATATATATATATATATATATATATATATATATATATATATATATATATATATATATATATATATATATATATATATATATATATATATATATATATATATATATATATATATATATATATATATATATATATATATTG
Organism: Henosepilachna vigintioctopunctata; assembly: GCA_030704895.1. Lineage (NCBI taxonomy): Eukaryota > Metazoa > Arthropoda > Insecta > Coleoptera > Coccinellidae > Henosepilachna > Henosepilachna vigintioctopunctata. The sequence continues at coordinate 7,068,531 of JARQZJ010000091.1, forward strand.
TATGGTGTGCGTGAAAGTTGTCAGAAATCGCATCAAATATATTCGGTGTAATTGTTATGCCGAATACGTTTAGTGTGAGTTACCGGATCTGGAATATCCCGGTATAACAAACCGAAGTTAACAAGTGAGCAAATCGAGTTGAGCCCTAGGGATCTTCCGGAATACGGTCGGCAGAGCCAACGCAGATGCGACAGTCCGATTGTCCATTGTCTGCGCTGCCACCTTTCTTGGGATGCCTGATTGAATTAAAGGCAAATTTAGCTTATTGCTTGGGGACCTTAAATTGCCACCATTCTTATCGGTGAATTTCACTGGTGAATTTTTCAGGAGATTGCTGTCCGTTGATTTTCTTTTCGCCAGCCTGATCCTGTCTCTGGTTTCGCGAAGGAATTTAAAATTAAAGCGGTTCAATACCTTTTTCGAATTGGAAATTTGAGTTATAAAGGAAATTGGTTCCACTTGTTCTGTAATCTTGCGACTTTTTCGAAATTAAAGAAAATAATTTACAGAATTTATAATTCTTATCTTTATAATAATATTTATTTTAGTAATTCTATTACAAAATCATATATACATGTAGGTTCAAAATATATTATCTACAGTTATATGTTCAAAACAAACTTAGCTAATTTACGCTTGAATAATTTAAGGTCACTAATTGTTTTTATGGAGCTAGGCAATTTATTAAATGCGGTGAATCCTTCATAAAATATACTATTCCTATGTTTAGAAAGCTTACAAACTTACATGTAGAAATTGTCAGCATTTCTTGTATTATAACCGTGCACATCACTGACAGATGTTACATTTTTCAATATTCTATATGCGAACAATTTGTGTTTGACTTTAAATATAAATATATATGTAGCAAAAAGTATTCTCTGTTTCACTGACATTAGTTCTAAACAATTAAGCATACTTTGGATTGGAGTATACCTCATATGTATCAACTCATATATATATATATATATATATATATATATATATATATATATATATATATATATATATATATATATATATATATATATATATATATATAAATATGTCGATTATTCTTGGGAAGTCAGCAATAATAAATCACCGTACTCCTTTTCTTCAGCTTGAAGGTAACTACAACACTCCAATTAAAATTTAACTTACAAGACGTGAGGTTAAATGACAGGTTCTCAAAAGACTCAGAGGGTAGACTATGTTGGATGAATACTTTCAAAATTTGACCTTTTAACCTTGTTTTTATTAAACTTTGCAAAATTAACGATGACAAGCAAAATGGACGTCAATTGGCTTCGAATCAATGGTTGAACATAGAGTGTCATTCACTTACTTCTTGAGTGATTTTGCTCATCGGTCTTGGTAGTATTGAGAGGCCTCTTCTTAGTGGACTTATATATATATATATATATATATATATATATATATATATATATATATATATATATATATATATATATATATATAATATATAGTTAAACGACTCTTAGTTAAACGACAGTGGACTTCGAATAATGGACTTTGCTAATTGACAAATATCCAAGAAGAAGACTCTCAATACTACCAAAAGCGATGGTAGAACCAGAACCAGTTGGTAGATACCAGAAGCACTTAAGAGGTAACTGAATGACACTCTATGCTCAATCATAGAATCGAAGTCTATTGCCGTCCATTTTGCTTGTCAACATTAATTTTATGAAGTTAAATGAAAACAAGGTTATAGGGACAGTTGAATAGTATAATTTTCGAAATATTGTAAAATATGAAATCCACTGTTTTGGGTAGTTACACCATTTTCAAAAGTTAAATTGCATTTGAAAATGGAGTAACACCACGAAACAATTGTCAAGTATTCATTCATTATACATTTTGTGAAACCAAGCCAAATGTTTTTATTTAATAGAGTGAGTTTTTTGTTCTAACAGTTGACATTAATGACAATAAATAAATCAAGTAAAAGAAGAAACTTACGTTGAAAACCTACACATTTTTTTATATAACAGCCGTTTACATATGTTTCAAGGTTATTGCCTACCGTCAGAACGGCGTAGTTCAAGTTAAAGATGAAAGTACTTGAAGAGATATATAAAAAATTAATATATAAAACACGAAACACAGTTTCGTACACGTTTTATACACCCAAAACATTTGGGAAGAGTCAACACAACGTTGCAGACGACAATGAAATACCGTCCGGCTATTATGAGACTTTTATAGTTTCTGGAACTACCCAGATAATCTTAACAATAAAATAATTATTCTAAGAATTCTATTCAATGCAGGCAAACTAAAATTAAGTAAAAGAAGAAACTTACGTTGAAAACCTACACATTTTTTTATATAACAGCCGTTTACATATGTTTCAAGGTTATTGCCTATCGTCAGAACGGCGTAGTTCAAGTTAAAGATGAAAGTACTTGAAGAGATATATAAAAAATTAATATATAAAACACGAAACACAGTTTCGTACACGTTTTATACACCCAAAACATTTGGGAAGAGTCAACACAACGTTGCAGACGACAATGAAATACCGTCCGGCTATTATGAGACTTTTATAGTTTCTGGAACTACCCAGATAATCTTAACAATAAAATAATTATTCTAAGAATTCTATTCAATGCAGGCAAACTAAAATTAAGTAAAAGAAGAAACTTACGTTGAAAACCTACACATTTTTTTATATAACAGCCGTTTACATATGTTTCAAGGTTATTGCCTATCGTCAGAACGGCGTAGTTCAAGTTAAAGATGAAAGTACTTGAAGAGATATATAAAAAATTAATATATAAAACACGAAACACAGTTTCGTACACGTTTTATACACCCAAAACATTTGGGAAGAGTCAACACAACGTTGCAGACGACAATGAAATACCGTCCGGCTATTATGAGACTTTTATAGTTTCTGGAACTACCCAGATAATCTTAACAATAAAATAATTATTCTAAGAATTCTATTCAATGCAGGCAAACTAAAATTAAGTAAAAGAAGAAACTTACGTTGAAAACCTACACATTTTTTTATATAACAGCCGTTTACATATGTTTCAAGGTTATTGCCTATCGTCAGAACGGCGTAGTTCAAGTTAAAGATGAAAGTACTTGAAGAGATATATAAAAAATTAATATATAAAACACGAAACACAGTTTCGTACACGTTTTATACACCCAAAACATTTGGGAAGAGTCAACACAACGTTGCAGACGACAATGAAATACCGTCCGGCTATTATGAGACTTTTATAGTTTCTGGAACTACCCAGATAATCTTAACAATAAAATAATTATTCTAAGAATTCTATTCAATGCAGGCAAACTAAAATTAAGTAAAAGAAGAAACTTACGTTGAAAACCTACACATTTTTTTATATAACAGCCGTTTACATATGTTTCAAGGTTATTGCCTATCGTCAGAACGGCGTAGTTCAAGTTAAAGATGAAAGTACTTGAAGAGATATATAAAAAATTAATATATAAAACACGAAACACAGTTTCGTACACGTTTTATACACCCAAAACATTTGGGAAGAGTCAACACAACGTTGCAGACGACAATGAAATACCGTCCGGCTATTATGAGACTTTTATAGTTTCTGGAACTACCCAGATAATCTTAACAATAAAATAATTATTCTAAGAATTCTATTCAATGCAGGCAAACTAAAATTAAGTAAAAGAAGAAACTTACGTTGAAAACCTACACATTTTTTTATATAACAGCCGTTTACATATGTTTCAAGGTTATTGCCTATCGTCAGAACGGCGTAGTTCAAGTTAAAGATGAAAGTACTTGAAGAGATATATAAAAAATTAATATATAAAACACGAAACACAGTTTCGTACACGTTTTATACACCCAAAACATTTGGGAAGAGTCAACACAACGTTGCAGACGACAATGAAATACCGTCCGGCTATTATGAGACTTTTATAGTTTCTGGAACTACCCAGATAATCTTAACAATAAAATAATTATTCTAAGAATTCTATTCAATGCAGGCAAACTAAAATTAAGTAAAAGAAGAAACTTACGTTGAAAACCTACACATTTTTTTATATAACAGCCGTTTACATATGTTTCAAGGTTATTGCCTATCGTCAGAACGGCGTAGTTCAAGTTAAAGATGAAAGTACTTGAAGAGATATATAAAAAATTAATATATAAAACACGAAACACAGTTTCGTACACGTTTTATACACCCAAAACATTTGGGAAGAGTCAACACAACGTTGCAGACGACAATGAAATACCGTCCGGCTATTATGAGACTTTTATAGTTTCTGGAACTACCCAGATAATCTTAACAATAAAATAATTATTCTAAGAATTCTATTCAATGCAGGCAAACTAAAATTAAGTAAAAAGAAGAAACTTACGTTGAAAACCTACACATTTTTTTATATAACAGCCGTTTACATATGTTTCAAGGTTATTGCCTATCGTCAGAACGGCGTAGTTCAAGTTAAAGATGAAAGTACTTGAAGAGATATATAAAAAATTAATATATAAAACACGAAACACAGTTTCGTACACGTTTTATACACCCAAAACATTTGGGAAGAGTCAACACAACGTTGCAGACGACAATGAAATACCGTCCGGCTATTATGAGACTTTTATAGTTTCTGGAACTACCCAGATAATCTTAACAATAAAATAATTATTCTAAGAATTCTATTCAATGCAGGCAAACTAAAATTAAGTAAAAGAAGAAACTTACGTTGAAAACCTACACATTTTTATATAACAGCCGTTTACATATGTTTCAAGGTTATTGCCTATCGTCAGAACGGCGTAGTTCAAGTTAAAGATGAAAGTACTTGAAGAGATATATAAAAAATTAATATATAAAACACGAAACACAGTTTCGTACACGTTTTATACACCCAAAACATTTGGGAAGAGTCAACACAACGTTGCAGACGACAATGAAATACCGTCCGGCTATTATGAGACTTTTATAGTTTCTGGAACTACCCAGATAATCTTAACAATAAAATAATTATTCTAAGAATTCTATTCAATGCAGGCAAACTAAAATTAAGTAAAAGAAGAAACTTACGTTGAAAACCTACACATTTTTATATAACAGCCGTTTACATATGTTTCAAGGTTATTGCCTATCGTCAGAACGGCGTAGTTCAAGTTAAAGATGAAAGTACTTGAAGAGATATATAAAAAATTAATATATTAAAACATATGTAAACGGCTGTTATATAAAAAAAAATGTGTAGGTTGTCAACGTAAGTTTCTTCTTTTACTTAATTTTAGTTTGCCTGCATTGAATAGAATTCTTAGAATAATTATTTTATTGTTAAGATTATCTGGGTAGTTCCAGAAACTATAAAAGTCTCATAATAGCCGGACGGTATTTCATTGTCGTCTGCAACGTTGTGTTGACTCTTCCCAAATGTTTTGGGTGTATAAAACGTGTACGAAACTGTGTTTCGTGTTTTATATATTAATTTTTCATATATCTCTTCAAGTACTTTCATCTTTAACTTGAACTACGCCGTTCTGACGATAGGCAATAACCTTGAAACATATGTAAACGGCTGTTATATAAAAAAATGTGTAGGTTTTCAACGTAAGTTTCTTCTTTTACTTAATTTTAGTTTGCCTGCATTGAATAGAATTCTTAGAATAATTATTTTATTGTTAAGATTATCTGGGTAGTTCCAGAAACTATAAAAGTCTCATAATAGCCGGACGGTATTTCATTGTCGTCTGCAACGTTGTGTTGACTCTTCCCAAATGTTTTGGGTGTATAAAACGTGTACGAAACTGTGTTTCGTGTTTTATATATTAATTTTTTATATATCTCTTCAAGTACTTTCATCTTTAACTTGAACTACGCCGTTCTGACGATAGGCAATAACCTTGAAACATATGTAAACGGCTGTTATATAAAAAAATGTGTAGGTTTTCAACGTAAGTTTCTTCTTTTACTTAATTTTAGTTTGCCTGCATCGAATAGAATTCTTAGAATAATTATTTTATTGTTAAGATTATCTGGGTAGTTCCAGAAACTATAAAAGTCTCATAATAGCCGGACGGTATTTCATTGTCGTCTGCAACGTTGTGTTGACTCTTCCCAAATGTTTTGGGTGTATAAAACGTGTACGAAACTGTGTTTCGTGTTTTATATATTAATTTTTTATATATCTCTTCAAGTACTTTCATCTTTAACTTGAACTACGCCGTTCTGACGATAGGCAATAACCTTGAAACATATGTAAACGGCTGTTATATAAAAAAATGTGTAGGTTTTCAACGTAAGTTTCTTCTTTTACTTAATTTTAGTTTGCCTGCATTGAATAGAATTCTTAGAATAATTATTTTATTGTTAAGATTATCTGGGTAGTTCCAGAAACTATAAAAGTCTCATAATAGCCGGACGGTATTTCATTGTCGTCTGCAACGTTGTGTTGACTCTTCCCAAATGTTTTGGGTGTATAAAACGTGTACGAAACTGTGTTTCGTGTTTTATATATTAATTTTTTATATATCTCTTCAAGTACTTTCATCTTTAACTTGAACTACGCCGTTCTGACGATAGGCAATAACCTTGAAACATATGTAAACGGCTGTTATATAAAAAAATGTGTAGGTTTTCAACGTAAGTTTCTTCTTTTACTTAATTTTAGTTTGCCTGCATTGAATAGAATTCTTAGAATAATTATTTTATTGTTAAGATTATCTGGGTAGTTCCAGAAACTATAAAAGTCTCATAATAGCCGGACGGTATTTCATTGTCGTCTGCAACGTTGTGTTGACTCTTCCCAAATGTTTTAGGTGTATAAAACGTGTACGAAACTGTGTTTCGTGTTTTATATATTAATTTTTTATATATCTCTTCAAGTACTTTCATCTTTAACTTGAACTACGCCGTTCTGACGATAGGCAATAACCTTGAAACATATGTAAACGGCTGTTATATAAAAAAATGTGTAGGTTTTCAACGTAAGTTTCTTCTTTTACTTAATTTTAGTTTGCCTGCATTGAATAGAATTCTTAGAATAATTATTTTATTAATAAATAAATCATTTTATCCAAAGGATCATATCAGCTTCAATCTGCACTGAAATGCAAACTCAGATGAAAATTAGGCGAATTATAAAATATTGCTTAGAATGAAAAATAAATAACCGGGCTAAAAAATTTGCGAACTATCTATTTGTAGTTATGCACACTTGACTGAGTTTCACAGAATTATATCAATTGCTTGACAATTTTTTCGATGTGTTACCCCATTTTCAAAGTTAAATTGAACTTACTTTAAAATATTCTTTATGATGGAGTAGGTACCAAATAAATTCTTACCTCATTATCTCTGTGAATTTACAATTAAAACTTGAATACTAAGAGACAATGTAGGTCTGATAAGTTATGGTTGGCTTTATATCAGTGCTTAAGATAATTGAAAAGATAAATTGATAATTAAAAGTATTGAATTAAGATAATCAATTGTATATCATTCATTAAAAGATATTACAATGAATTACATACAATTTGTCATGATATATAACTTGAAATCAATCCTGGTCTTCTAAATGTGGTTTAATGGATGTTCTTTTTGAAGTCCACACAAGGGGATTCGGGTTTTCCGGAAGTGCGTTGAAAATTCTCACTGCTGCTGCTCTGATGGTGTCAAATACACTAATGTACCAAGGTCTCGATAAATCTGAGCGTTTTTACATACCATTTGGAGTCGATGGGTATACGTAGACACATGTTCCTCACAACTTGAAGCTTTTTTAATAGGTACGTGCTGCGTAGCTCCAATCCTGTCAAGAATATATCATCGATGGAAGGATGATCATCTTACTGAGCAACTATTCTCAATATCGACTAACATCTTTACCTGTTACAAAGATCTTGTGAAGGGGATTTAGATTTAGAAGAGAATATATTCTTCTTCTTCTTCTCAGTCGATCAATCTTGACAGAGTGGTCGTGATCGTGTCTCGGTCTTTTGTCACTGTTCTATGCTTGTGTCAGATAAAATTATACTTCAAATGTGTCACAGATTTTATTAGATCTGTCCACCTTGTTGGAAAGCGCCCACGCGGTCTTTTGCCCTCGACTTTCCCTTGGACCACCAATCGTTTGATAAAGTCTTCGTTTCAAGTTATATGTTCAAAGAATTTGAGGATTCGCAGCTGCACAGTCCATGATGACCTCTCTTTGATGTTTAGCTCCTTCAGAATCGATACTTTGGTTCGATGTGCAGTCCACGGGATTCTGAGCAAGCGTCTCCCGCACCACATTTCTAACCCATCAATTTTGCGACGATCTTGCATCCTCAATGTCCATGTCTCAGCTCCGTCCAAGAAGATTGGAAAGACTGGGCATTTCATTAGTCGAACCTTCGTGTTTTTGGTTATTCCGCGGTCCCTCCAAATCCTTGTGAGCTTTTCCACTGAAGATCTTGCTATGGCGCAACGCCTCCGGATTTTGTCCTCGCAGCTGCCAGCGTTTACAGATATACGTAGCTGTTGACTACTTCACATCCCGCAATGTTTTGAAAGTTCACCTGGTTGTTATTGCGGCGGTCCACGATCATAATTTTGGTCTTATCGCGGTTAATAGCGAGTCCAAACTTCCTAGCTGTGGTCTCCAGACGACAAAGCAGAGTCTCGATGTCATCTTTGGTTGAGGCTAAGAGAGTGGTTCCATCCGCATATCGTAGATTTGACAATTTACAATATATAGGATTAAGAAATTCGAAAGAGAATATTAAGGTAAGAGTTCAGGAAAAGAAGATATCGATTTCTGAAGTCCATAGTTCCAAAGAGATTAAAATTAAGTAATCAACTACGAAGAAAGTAAAAATGGTAACAAACTGATGGTCAGTTATTGGTTCTTTCCAAGTATAATTCTAAAATTTTCTATTGTTCTAGAAATTCTTTTTCTTTCTATCTGTGGGTACAGTCATTTCACTAACTTCAAATCTATGAAGTGGTTATTTTTCAGTATGACAACCTGAATTATTAATATTTTCAGATACTCTAAATACTTCACACATTTATCTTAATCTCTTGAAATGACATTCCATACTACAAAACAACAATAAACTCCCCTCCAGAATAGGCAACGAGAAGAGAGCAGTTTAAGGCCCCGCGAAAGTTTGTGTCAGTGACATACGGTTCCTTAACTGAGTTAGTTAATTGCTCTAAAATTGGTGGCGACACTTAGAGGTGTCTCGCTCCTGTGTGCAGGAGACTAACGCCAAATTAAGTTTTGAAAACTTGGGACGCTGAGGAAAACTTGCTCACGGATGAAATTTGTCCCTATCTGCATGCGAACTGATCGGAATACAGAAAACCCTACGCTAAGACTTTGTTATTCAAGACATCATTTCTATGGATTTATATTAGAAATAAGACAAATTTTCTAACAACATAAGTTAACTTTTAATCGGAATATTATTTGTTCATAAGATAGATAGATAGATATCTATTTCAGCAATTAAAGTAGCTACATATTCAGCATATATACGAAAAGAGTTAAAATTAGAAGAAACAAAACAATAAAAGTCGAAACAAAACAGGTAATTAAATATCCAGTTCAGAATCTATTGAAAATTCATCACTTGAGTAGTAGCTATTTCGCAACAAGAACCCTTTGATATGTCTTTTCAATTTGGCTTTATTGGCGTTACTCACATGAAGAGATAACCTGGTAAAAATTTAGAATAATAGAAATTCTGACCTTTCTATGATTTCTCCAGTATGCACCATCCTCTTCTCGTAGATCTTGTTCATTTTTCGTGTCATATATGTGAAAATCTGCATTGATCAAATATTGTAATTTTTTTCGGTTAATGACAAATAAATTAGGTATTAGTAAATTCAAATACAATGTGAATTTGGAATTTCTAGCTCTAAAAACGCATTTCTGCTGCAGAATCTATATTTAAGATGTCCGTATAATCTAATATACCTTCTTTGAATTGTCAATCAAAATACTAAAAAATACACAACGCGCTAGAAGAGCACAGAAGTATACCATATTTTACGAGGGTATATCAACACCATATCTTATCTTACCATATAAACACTTGGACATTCCTCCCCATCATATTCAAGTATTAAGCAGTGGGATTCTGAATTCAAAATGGGTCGTGTGAGAACCTCTGACGAGCCTTGCTCAGAAGGGCCTGTTGAGGTCACAACTTAAGAAATGATTGAGAAAACCCATCAAATATTATTGGAAGACCGCAGATTGAAAGTGCATGAGATAGCTGAGACCTGTAGGATGTCAGTTGAACGTGTGCGAAATATTTTGCACAACCATTTGAGCATGGAAAAGCTGCGTGCAGGATGGGTGTCGCGTTTGCTAACGCTCAATCAAAAACTGATGCAAAAAAATATTTCTACCGAAAACTTGGTGCTGTATAGGTGTAATCCAAACGAATTTTCGCGTAGATTCATAACTGTTGATGAGACTTGGGTTCACCATTACACCACTGAAAATAACGAACAGTCAAAACAGTGGGTTGGAAAGGGGGAACCAACTCCAAAAAAAGCAAAAGCAATTTTATAGGCGAACAATATTATGATTATTGTTTTTTGGTGTGTGTAAGGATTTATATACATTGATTATCTTGAGAAGGGTAAGGCTATCCCTGGTCAATTCCACGCAGACTTATTGAAACGTTTGAAGGACGAGGTGCAAATTAAACGACCTCATTTGGCGATGAAAAAATTTTTGTTTCATTACGATAACACACCTGCTCATTCGTTGATGGTTGCTATTTCCAAAATCCACGAAAAATGGCTTGGCGGTAAAAGATTTGAGGGCAACGGAGAAGTTATAGAAACTACAAATCAGTATTTTGAAGAACTTGAAGTATCTACGTTTAAAACTAGTATAACTAAATTAGAACACCCTAATGAGAAATGTATCCATGTTAATAGAGATTATGTTGAAAAAAAGGGCAAAAAAAGTTTTTAAATATCGTTGTTTTTGGTCGGTCCGGAAACTTTCCCTCGTATGTATGACTATCAATGCGTAGTAGGCTGCTCCCAAAGCATGGACAGACACTAAACCAGATTGACTCAGGTGCATCTTCCATATTGAACAACAATGGAAACACCAAGATATTTTATATAATCCTAGGATCGATATTTAGAGTAGAAAATAACCGTGCAACCGTTTTGTATGCATTCTACGTTAATTTATTCGCAGAGAACTAGCCACATTAGAACCTATCTCATCACTCAACTTCGCTATTAGAGACATAAACGAACTCGTAACTGAAATGAATAGAACACCAAGGTATTGTTTAAAGATTCTTCGAACTTTTTGGAAAATTATTGAGAATATCATCGATATTTTTCAGAAATATTTTCTCGTTTCCATGTGAAATTGTGAAATGTGGTAGTGACATCTGCCGTCAATTCGGCACCTCAATTCCAGACTAAATGTCAAAATTCGTTTGTTTATTTCACAAATATAAAAGGAAGCTCCAAAAATGCATAAGTATCAATTTTGGAAATCGATAATAAATATTGTTAGTTTTTGATTGCTATAGTTTATATAAGGGGACACTTGGTTCGGTTGGAGTCTTTTGTTTATTAACTACGGTAGCTTTTCTGTTGAAATCGTTCAAGTGTTAGGCATAGAGTTGCCAACCATACTTAATAATAACGTATCCTACTTTATTTTTGTTAATTATACTTTATACTTTTACATACAAATAAAGTATGCAGAAATACTTCATTTTCAACCTTTACTGTGATGCGTAAAAACAAATACTCATTATGGGTACTCAACAATTTATAATTACTGAACGAAATGTTAGATATCAGTTGTGACATTTGTACCAAGATGTCACATGTCACTCAATATCGACGAAATTGTACACAAATGGTCTGTTGGTTTTGTTTATAATTGAAGAACGCAACGAGTAATTCTGATAGCGGCACTGAAAAAGCTAAAATAACCAAAGTACTACAAATGTATATTAATTTAATTTCTCTCGATAAATTCTCAATAAATTTAATTAAAAACGAATTGTTTATTAATTTAAATTTAAACGATAATTGTCAAACAAGCTTTGCAACATTTAAAGATAACAAAAAATTGTTAGTATGTGATAAGAGCACACAAAAAATTTTTTGAAGTTATGGAAACATAAAATTTGAAAAATACTTTTTTTTCTTCCTACTACTTCATTTTTTTCCTATCCCAACCAGTTTATTTGTTTTTTTGTCAAACAAAAGTTGGCAAACCTAGTTAGGTAGGTTAGTAGGTTGAGCTGATTATTTTCAATAGTACAGTCCAAATGTTTGAAACATATTCGTTAATAATTATGTAACTGCTTCGTTTTTATTTTTTAGACACTTATGAAGGCTAAAAGGGAATAGGCCAAAATATACGTATTTACTCAAAAGATCCTGCATTTTAATGTCTTGGATAGCCGCTTCCTCCTGTACAATTCAAGTTTTAATTCAAAACTGAATATTTTACGGATGTGAACTCGAATTATTGATATATATATATATATATATTTTTTTTTTTTCAGTGTTTAATTAGGATTGCAGTCTAGGATTCCTAGAGTCCTAGACTGCAATCCCAATTAAACACTGAAAATACATATCTACAGTCGTTAAACATTCAACTATATATATATATATATATATATATATATATATATATATATATATATATATATATATATATATATATATATATATATATTCAGTTTTTATAGAGGATGCAAATTAGCTGGATCAATTAAATATTGAATAGTAATTGTCTTTCTACAGGATCGTTATGGAATTCTAAACTAACAATACACCTTCCAATATTTTAGTCACACTAAAATCACACTCAAGGAATTTAAATTCTTAAATAGCAGCCGATATCAGCCTGGAAAATATATCAAGTGAGTAAAGTATATCACATATATTTACCCTCGTCAAGGCCCCTCACGTTATTTCGACGAAAAACTCAAGAAAAATAACAAATGAATAAATAATCGAAATTAGGAAGTTTGAAGTGGCCCAAAAAGCTAAGGGATGTTAAATTTCTCTCATTAAAACCTCGATGATTTCTAATGTGGAACTGCACATGGCTCAAAGAGGGATAAAACTCCCCCATAATTGATGGAGAGCAGCAAAAGGGAATCGAGGTAAGATATTTTTCTGATTACGTATTCAAACGAAAAGGGTCCGCAGCAACGATTTTTTCTTCTGGCTGCTAGGTAGGAAAACAGGAATGTTTAATGACTATTAATAATTGATGATATTTCCATTTGCTAGAATCACAGAATGCGAAACATTTATTCAGCAAACTGAAACGTTTTGACAATATACCTATATATAGTATGAAAATATATACCAGTATACCTATACCTACACACAATATACTAAGTACACAAAGCTGCTCAACTATAACATTGTTATGAGTCAATTTAATTTTTTGAATGAATGTCTTAGAGTTACCTCAAATATTTAATTCCGGTTCTATTATAAAATTATATATGTGTGTATACAGTGGAGGATTTACAAATTTGCCGCTAGTAGGCCATCCAATTTTTGCCGCCCCTACTGGCTTTTGAAATTCAATATGATAGTTTAATCCCGTTATTAGTATGATTGTGAACTTAATGATATTCTATGCTACGCTATGTACTGAAGAGTTTAATGTTGACCTAACAAGTTTATTTGACAGGCAAAACAAAAAACCCCCGTCTTTAATGCGTAAAACCTCTGTAACTTTTAAACGGCTCAATCGATTTTCATGAAACATGTCTAAGAACACTCGCCCGTAAAACACCTGTAATACAAGAAGAAACTAAATTGAAATCGGTCCATTCGTTCGGGTGCTGATGCCACAGACAGACAGACAGACAAGAAATTAAAAAAAAATCTAATTCTACTCAGTTACTCATCTTAAGCCATCCTAGATAATTTTTTCGAATATCTTCAATGTACAGACTATTTTAGGTTTACGATTTTATTGTAGTATAGATTGTGTACACGTATAATTTCAAAAAAAAATCTGTCAAAAAAAAAATTTGCTAAATTTGCCGCCCCTCTAAATCTGCCGCCGTAGGCACCGGCCTACTTGGCCTATTGGTAAATCCGCCACTGCGTGTATATACTCACATCAGACATACTTTAATTTTCATAAATATATCACTATAAAACACGGATAGAATCTTGGGAGTGCTACTAGCGCAATCTATTGACATATAGAAACATCATGAAACGCTATTTGTCACAAATAGACGTTGCAATTTAGTAGATGTCTACGCGTTTTCATACTTATAGATTGAATACAGAAATATTCAGAGGATGGAAAACGGACATTCAAATCCAATAGACACCACATTACAAATCTCCAACACAATTACCAATACACAACACCATAAAAACGAAATATAAAATGAAATGATACAATTGAAAAAAAATTAATGATTAAATTTTGAAATTATAAAATGAAATGAAAAATTTCAATAAGAAATTATTCAAAATCGACATAATGTGCAGGATAAACTTGAGGTTTTCATAATAACTTATCACGAAGTTATTATGAAGTTCTCTACTCTCTTTTGAAGGGAAAAATTATTTTCGAAATATAATTGAAGGGCACAGGAAAAAATATGCAATGTCACTAAGTCAATGAACTGAAAAATTGTTAAAAAAACATTTTGATCCTTGAAAAAAGGTACATTAAAGCCTGAAATAATAAAACGGAAATATATAATATATAAAGAAAACATATATGTTTTGAGTTTACAGTACAAGAGAACCCTTTTTGGTTGTATTTATTGAGTTAAGAGAAAAAAAGTGAACAAATCAGAAAATACAGGAATGAAATATGCAATGTCCACAAAATTGTCATAAAATACAGGAAAAAAATATGCAATGTCCGCGAAATCGATAATGTTTAAGCATTATTATATTTACTTGTGAGAAATATTGCTTAGCTCTTTGTCCACAAAACTTTGACAAGGCCTGGATATCCATGAATTTTGCCTTTGAAACTAGTAGGCTCTCATTATATGATTGTTCTGGCAGTAAAAGTTCTGAGACACCAACGGTATGAGAGAAGTTCTTCAATGTTTTTTTAGGTCCCATGAGAACAGATGACGTCCAAGCGGAATTGTAATGTTATCTATGAAAAATTAATCTAGGGTGATCCTTTTAAACCCTGATTCCTCTTAAAGGTCGAGATAAGAAAGGCCATGCTTTCTTATACATGAGTGACAAACATATTGTCGATTGTCTGACAAGTGGTTGATCAACTTCAATCACTTGAAAGGGGGATGGCTTCTGTCTAGCTTCACGAATCACTTTTACCCAATCATCAGGTGTTTTGCAGGGTGATTTCTGGTTTATGCAACCCATATTTCTGTCACAATATAAGAATGAATGCCAGCGAATGGGAAATATTATTTTGATGACATCCAAACGCTTTGGATTTGTGTACGAAATAGTGTATAAAACGAAACACGGTATAGTTTTTATTTTGCTCACCGCAAGAATCACAAAATATCACCAGTTCTCGAGTATTTATATCAAGTATATCAAAGATAAAGTGATGAAGAAAGGAACATACTTCATCAGATCCTTTTTTGCTATTGTTTCTGGGTAACAGAAGAAATATGATTACTTCTTATATTATATTATCTGAAATATTATGATTTATATGATACGAATCTTCTTGTTTACATCCGACATTTGACCGTAAAGTTCACGTTTTTTGATAGACTGCTTCAGATTAAATTTTTGCAATTATTTAATGTTTATTTATTTATTGAAAAAACAAAAGCCTCCTTAGTGCAACATAGGCGATGAACAGGCAGCCAGTTCCAGTAATGGGTGGTTCAAAATTTCACTAAGGTAGGCAGAGCCAGTAATTAAGGGTAAGTTTGGTTGGATAAAAACAACAAACATTTCGTAACATTTTATTTGTTCAATTATACATAAAGAATATTATCACCATACAACAAAGGGGACCCTTCGGATTCATGTCATGTTATCTAGCCGTTATCTTGGAGTTGATTTGCATCAGTGTTTTGCTTTCCCTTACGAATAACTCCACTTTGCCACTCGACAGATCCATTAGGAGAACAGAAGTAGTCTTTGAACTTCTCTCTTACGGCGTAAGCACTCCCTCCAAATGCTCCTCCTATGTTCCTCAAATTTTGTAGAGCACCATTTTCTTGTCTAGTTTCACCTTTTTCAATCTCTATTACTTCGGCAAGCAAATGCGGTTGGTCCCATTTAAGGAAATTATGTAAGCAACATGTAGCTAAAACCACTTTATTCACATTTGTAGGTTTCAACTCAAGTCTTCTTTGATATAAACGAAATCTTTTCGTTAGAATACCAAAGGCATCTTCGCTTGGGTTCCTCGCCCTGCTTAGCCTGTAGTTGAATATTTTCTTCTCCTCATTGTTTGACAGCTCAACTCCGGGATAGGGCCTCATTAAATTTTGCTGAAGCGGAAAAGCTTCATCTCCCACTAAAACATAAGGCATCGTTTCGTGAGTGCCAGGCAAGATTTTGTCATTCGGTATCTGCAAAGTTCCTTCTCGAAATCTTTTCCCGAAATTAAAGGTAGAAAAAATGCTACCATCACTGTTTTTGCCGTATCCCCCAACGTCAATCATTGTAAATTTACAATTGGCATCTACAACTGCCATAAGCACTGTACTACAAAATCCTTTATAGCTATAATACAAGGAACCACTGTGAAATGGTTTGTTAATCACAATGTGTTTGCCGTCTATAGCTCCTACACAGTTAGGGAAATTCCATCTGGATGAAAACTCTTGTTCAACCATTTGCCAGTTTTCTTCTTTCGGTGGAGCCATATAAATTGGAGAGAGGCGTTTCCAGATTGCATCGCATGTGTCATATACAATTCTACGGACAGATTTTTCTCCCTGTCTGTAACTGAATGAAATCGTCACAAATGAATCCCCAGTCGCCAAAAACCTACAAAAAAAAATAAAATATTGACCAGTGAAACTAATGAAAATAAAAATAATACAAGTACAGCAGTTTTGAAACCAAATAAACGAAAATTTAAAACATTACTCCTCAAGCAACATTAAGTATTATATAACACTGACATCAATAGTGAACAGGTTATCGCATTGCACAAATCCCAAAAATCATGAAAATCAACGAACTAAATATATACAAACGATAAATTAATACAAACATAAAACTTAAAGCGTAATTAAATAGTAATAAACTCGAAAAAACAGTTTTTGAAATTATTGTTGAATCCTTTTTGTCTCTGTTCTTGATTAACTTGTTTTTGGTTTTCGTCTATTACAATTTTCCAATCAAGGAAGTGAGCTCAAATAAACGAGTTCGTTTTTAATCAAATAAATTTTCATAGGGTCCAAGCTTTAGAGTTAAAAATTGTATAAGTTGATAAGTTCTTGAAATTATTTCAGTTTATTTTGTATATTTACCTGAGACATGTACCAAGACGTTCTTCACTGGATATTGCTGGACGAAATGTTGTGTTTTGTTTCTCTATGTCTGGCCTGATTAGAGCAAGGAGTTCGTAGAACTTATTAGGTGACATTCGAAAGTATTTAAAAAATTTTTTCTCGTCTCTCAGGAGATCTGGGAAAAGATGATGAAATTCTCCAAAGGTTAGCCTTTTTGAATTAATTTCATGAATCCACATCTTACGCCGTTTCAATTTTTTTTTCTCTTCCTCTTCTTCAATTAACGCTGCAAGGAAAAATATTTCTTCATCGCTATCCGTATCCATCTTTGAGCACTGTCAAACCAAAACTGAGTTCGTTCACTAAATTGTAGGAAGGAACGACCAGAGAGAGACGGCCGCGCCGCGCCGAGCACTAATGGACGAGGCTCCTCATGCAACGTCTGCAAGGCGCCGCGCCGCGCCGCGCCACGTTGCCGACCTAGTGGACGACCAGCTTAACCGAACAACACAACAGATGAACGTAATAACCTCAAAAATTCAAACGTAAACGTCAAATCACCGACCATGGACAATGCTCGTTTTTTTCCTGTTCGATTTGGACATGTTGTTCTCTCTCGTTCAGATAAGGCGAGAGATCTTAGTAGTCTTCGACCAGAAGCTTTCCTTTGTCCCACACATCACCCAACTTATTTCATCTGCGAAAATATATGGATTCGTTATACGTAATGGCAAATATTTCAATAATTCTTCAACATTCGTAGGACTATTCAATACCCTAATCCGTAGCAAGTTGGAGTATGGCAGCACGATCTGGAACCCCATTTACACTTGCCATCAACGCCATCTTGAGGCTATTCAGAGAAGGTTCTTGAAATTCTTAGTTTGGAGGGAGGATTATTTTATCCACAGAGAGGGGTCATTCATAACGAATTATTGAGTCGATTTAGTCTTATCTCATTGCAGAGCAGGAGAGAAACTTTATCACTCAAATTTTTGTACAAATTACCTCACAATAGTATTGATTGTCCTCCTCTCTTGTCCGCTTTGAAATTTCGTGTTCCTAGACAAAATTCTCGTAATACAGAATTATTCCACCTAGAGACTTCGAGCACTAACTCTCTAATGCAATTCCCCATTTGGTTTATGGAGTCTACATTCAATAGAGTTGCCAATAATTGTGACATTCACTTTGACTCCATAGAATTTATTATCAGGAGTTACCTTCTCTTACGTGAGCGATTATGTGAAGAATTTACGTGATGTGAGAAACGC
The DNA here is from genome assembly GCA_030704895.1 of Henosepilachna vigintioctopunctata. Classification (NCBI taxonomy): domain Eukaryota; kingdom Metazoa; phylum Arthropoda; class Insecta; order Coleoptera; family Coccinellidae; genus Henosepilachna; species Henosepilachna vigintioctopunctata. The sequence goes on from JARQZJ010000091.1 coordinate 7,087,233, forward strand.
TCACATTTACAATAATTAAAAAAACAACATCTGATAAACGACTACCTTCAATCATTTCATCCGTTACAAAGATAAATCTTAAATGATAATCTCAAATTTTGCCTCGTAAAATTTACCGACATGCCGATAAAATATCTCAAGTTGAAAGAATCCAATCCCTTACAGTTAATTCGCCTAATCTACTGAGGCAACTTCGAGAAGGATTTGCCTAAAAAGCCAAGAAGCACTTTGCGAAATCTAAAAATTGTACTCGTTAAGACTTACACACATCCCTGTCAAGTTACGACGTGACGAGACGGTCCGAGACGGCGTTTTAAGGAGATTTTGATAGGGGGTGAGTCGCAGATTAGGGCGGAACTCGAACGTCATTAGCTTTAGATTTAATGATGTTTCACGCCCGGAGAGAATCAAGACGTAGAGTTTCGGCACTTGAGCAGAAATTTAACGATTTTATACTACCGTGCGGAAAATACTTTCCTCAAGAAATTTTAGCATTTTTACTCCTACGAATAATTACTATCTAGTTGGCTTGGAAAGTTTGAGAGTAAACACGGCACATTTGATTCGGGAAAATTATCTTTCGTGCAATTTTTTTTTATTCAGAACTAATTCAGAACTGTTCATGAACTAATACCGACTTTTGTTATCGCGCTCACGTCTGAAAAAACCGTTTAGTTTTTATATGCGTTTCTGGTTAGATATTTTTACTAATAAATATTAAGTACTGAATATTACTCACATTTTGACGTACAAGGCAAATGTATTTTACCATTACAATTTACCAATACAAATTCACAAATTTGATCAATTAAAATAGAAATACGGAGGTAAAACAAAAAGTAAAGCACCTTTTTTGATAACGTTGATTGAATGCTCGCTGACTTCTTACTGAAATATTGTTCAGTATATTGCATAATAAAAACACTAGGCTTGGTTTCACAAAAATTATATTAAATTAATTGCTTGATTTAATTGATTAAATATAATTTGGTCGTTAAGTATATATTAAATAAAATTAAACACAAGGCTTAATGTTTCGTGATTATATTTAACAACATCAATTCGTCAACATGTTTCGAGCGTTAGCTCATCTTCAAGACTAAACTACAATCAGGGTTACCAACTCGTGGAATCTTTTCCCCCCGTAGCCAAGTTGAAAAACCCCTAAAATTCCCTAAAGTTGTTAAAATTAAATTGAAAGAAATAATATATATTAAGGTTTTATTTTGCAATTATAAGGTACTTAAGTGTTTTTTATTATTAACATTAAAATATTATCAAAGATTCATTATTATTTAATATTATTGAAATATTATGTTTTAATTATTGAATTTTTCATTTCATTTTTGGAAATGCGAATATTGGGAATAGTTTATAGGGTATTATTTCACACAAAAATTAAATTATTCATTTACTCATTATAAAATTTTTCATTAACTAAGCTACATTAAAAAATAGTATTGAATATTGTCATCATGAAATGGATATTTTTATTCAAAATAGAAATCAAAATTAATTTTAGTTATTTAAATTATGATATGAAATATTTTGGATTATTTTAGAAATACCCCTAAAATTACCCCTGAAAATTTTAAGCCCCAAAAAACCCCACTAAACATTTTGCCCCCTAAATTTAGGCGGAAACCCCCAAGTTGGTATCTCTGACTACAATAAGGAACCAACAGCACATTTTATCTGTATACTGGATATAAGTAGGGGGGATATTTGAAAATCTACCTGTTCATTTACGATGTCTTCTTTTTTTTTCCAAGAACTACATATTTCAATTGCTTCTAAAAGGTCAAAAAGTTTCGCTTTTTTACCTTCGTGTAAGCATTTGGTTTTCTCAAAGTCTATGAAATGGTTGAAGTTGATACAATGTTCTGGGAAACCCGTTTTATTAACATTGTACAAAATATAGTTGAATAAAAATTGAGTCATCACAGTGAAATTGATATGAAAAGCAAAACTATTTTTTACATATATTTGTAATCCTGAAATCGATTTGTAATTTCCACTTTTCAAAAGAGTATTGCAAACGTTTCAGTTTTTTGCAGGTTGAGAAAAATCAATTAATCAGTTAATGAAACAATTGAAGAACTTGGAGCAATTCCATCTTAAATGTATGAGTTTCAGTAATAATTTTTACAATCACAGTAATATTTTATTAGATAACATATTGAAGAACTCGTCGAATTATAATCTCTATATCTTACATAACCTCATAAAGATGTAAAATTTTTTAACGGTCGGAAAGTAGACTATTTATCCGGTCAAATTAGCTCCTAAAATAAGGGTAAGGCTAGATTAATTCGCACCCAGCTAAAAATTGGCATGAATATTGGGGACCCTACTACACACAGTTCTCCAATTATCCACATTAATGCAACGCGTGGAAAAATATTTATTCAAGGTCAAATGTTGCAAAAATCGGTTTTTTGAGTTTTCCTGCTAAACGGTAAGTTTTTTTATAAAAATAGGCGAGACAGATATTATTCATCATGCAATTATCTATAAAAATTTTTCATACACTTTTTTTCTTAAGAATCACCATTTCGGAGATATAGCCATGCAAAACGTTGAAAAAGTTGAGTTACTCATAATATGTATGTCAATTACCGTTTTAAACGTTACAGAACGATAATATAAGTGAAAATATTAGTTTTTGTGGCGCATAACATACATATTATACAATTGTAAGAATATAAACTCGAAAAAGAACCCAGTCCCTCATTTTATATGTTTGAACGGCCTTGAGCAAAAATATATTCATCCAAGAGTTTATCTGCTTTTTCGAAATGCCAAAATCATATCTTATTTCTACATGCCGTAACTGATTGCGACACGATATCAGCATTTTTCAGGAGAGGTAAAAGAACAGTTTTGAAATTGTTTGAGAGACAAAATTTAGTTGATTGTGCTGACGTTTTCAAAGAAAGTACCTCTACTCCACAAGCTGTGATCACCAACGGAATTCGCTTTCTTCTTTCCATTTACGGAGCTCCAAAAAAATTACGTGCTTAAATAAGTTTCGATACTTGTCTTTTGCTAAAAATACGCATAAAAAAACAAGTACAATTAGCTTGTTTTTCTCCAAGCTCTGCTTCTGCTCAGCAACATCTATTTCGGGAATATTATCAAGTTCAAGTATGCTTCGGTAATAAACTAAACCCAGAATACTGGGGATGGAAGTTAATTGACAATACATAGGAACCAGTTTAGACTACTCCCTCCTTCACCGGAAAAACTCCTCAATTCAATTTTTTGCAATTGCAAAACGGGGAGTAATGCTAAATGCGGCTGTAAAAAAAACTGGGTTGTTTTGTTAATAGCATGTATCAGTTGTCGAGGCCAATCGTGCTCCAATGTACAATAGCCAGTAGAAGGGGATTCTTAGGATATATGCGAGGAGACATCTGTTGCATCGCTCTTTGAACAATGTATTTGTACCCAGCAGAAAGAAGAAGCAGAAGAAGAAGAACAACACAGTATGGATTATGTTCCATTAGAAGAGTATCAATCAGACGAATAATTTTCTCAAATTACTCATCACTCACACCGCTCTTGTCATTACAATAGTACCATTTTCAATTGAATACAAGAGCTTTTAACTCAACAGAACCACAATAGATCGGGGAATAGGACTACCGGGGAAATCACGTAAAAAAAACACGCCGAGTATACTACCTCACGGGTGGCGCGGAAACGTGTGCATATTATGAGTAACACAACTTTTCCAACATTTTGCATCGCTATATCTCCGAAATGATTGGAAAAAAGTGGAAAAAAAAGGAAAAAAAGTGTTAGAACAATTTTTATGGATAATTGCATGATCAATAATTTTTGTTTCACCTATTTTTATAATAAAACTTACCGTTCAACCGATTTTTGCAAAATTTGACCTTGAATAAATTTTTTTCCACACATTGAATTGATGTGGATGATTGAGAAATTGTGTGTAATATGGGCCCCAATATTCATGCCAATTTTTAGCTGGGTGCGAATTAATGTAGCCTTGAATGTCTATTTTGACCGGATTATATGACTGAAATTCTCAAGGCTAAAGCGAATGACAAATGAACTATTTCTTTAGAATTGATCTACGGATTCCTAGAAATATTTAAAAAATCCATCAATAATAAATAACTAAGTACACCTAAGTACTTAGATCGAAATGAAACGGTTGTTATAAACAATTTCAGATGTTTTAACTCATGAAGCCAGATTCAGGGTATTCCATCAATTTGATACTTCTTCGCACAGCAGGCTTTGAAAAAATTGAAGACGAATTATGACGATAAGAAAATGGACGAATATTTCACATAAAAGATGAAAGACCTAGTTTTCTTTGTTCGAATACGTCTAGTGGATTTAATAATAATTCTCTGACTCATATCAGAGCCGAGCTTTCATGCGAGGCTTCCAAAGTGAACCGTGTTCAGAGCAAAGAGAATAAAATATTAACATTTCAAACACTTCATGGTGTCTCGATGTAAATCAATCTACATTAAGAATGCTCCTCTTTTCAGTTTAGGTGCATGTATGATAACTTAAAGCCCACCAGATATGTACAGAGTTGGAATTCTGTGAATCATGTCGACGTTTGGCGGTGTACGAGTGTAGCATTTCCACTTGGTGTTCTAGGGCAGTCGGGTTTTCTGGGGCCCTATCCGGTTTTCTTTACGTTAAAATGGCTGGGCGGATGTAATCTTTCATGCAATCAAAGTAGTAAATGTTGACTGATGTACTTGTCAATTTTCCCGATTGTGACATGTTTTCCTAGTTGTTGATTGTTGTTTTCTTTCGACATAGCATGCTGCATGATGTTTGGCAGGCAAATATTTGATTCAGTAAGGAAATTCTGGCATGTAGAGCCAGTATAATTGGGAATGTTAGGAAAATTATCGAGTGTGTGTGTGTATTGAAGTGACGTCTGAGTCAAATCAGTTAGAATGAAGATAATTTTAAATATTTGTGTTAAACGAAAATTAATTTCGAGTATGTTGAAGTATAGAGTATTACGAAACTAACTTTCGTAACTATTTTATAATTATACTGTCGTATAGTTATTATTATCATTGTTCCAAGAGAGGAGGTCAGACACCTGTTAGCTCTGTTGGACATACAGTTTAATAGCGATTTTGAAAAATCCTAGATTACTGTGAGAATCGAACCCATCAACACAAGAGAGTCGAAAGTGGTTTAGTGTCACTAAATAATCGGCCACTGAGCCTCTAAAAAATCCTCCCCGGCGGGGAATCGAACCCCGGTCTCCCGCGTGACAGGCGGGGATACTGACCACTATACTACCACTATAAAACGGGAAAAACTAAAACTTCATAATGAGAATGCCAGAAGAATACTCGCGTGGAAAGGAGGAACGTTCAGCAGAGAACTAATAACAGAAGCTAGGCAGATTAGAAAACTCAAAATGAAGCCAAACAGTACATCATATGCAATGAAGATCGCATAAAAATACTCGAACAACAACTAGAGCAACAGAAAAAAAGGTATGAAGTCAGTGAACTCAGATTGAAATTTAGGGACACACCATCAGTAAGAATACTGCAACAAAGAAACCAAGCGCATCCACCTAAATTAGAAGTTGTAGAAAAATTCTATTCTCAATTATACAGGGAGGATAGGAAAACAGAACAAACACCTAGCTTGAATAAATGGCTAAGTAAATTCCAAAAACTGACATCTGATAAGACATACGAAAATCAAATAGATGACACATATGTGAAAAATCTAATTGATGAGGTAATTAAGCATTCATCTCCATGGAAATCCCCAGGAGAGGATGGTATTCCTAATTACTTATACAAAATCTTTCCAACTGCAAAAACGTATCTGTTAAAATTTATAACAGATGCTTTAAAAAACAATTACCAACTTGATGAAACAGACTGCAGGGCACAGGTAATACTAATCCACAAAAAAGGAGATGAATCTGATCCCTCCAATTATAGGCCCATAGCACTATTAAACACAGATTATAAGATATTGACATCCACCATAACGAAAATCTTAATGAAAGACTTACCTGAATGGGCCAGACCTAGCGAACAACTTGTTAGGGAGAAAGTTTGGGGTACAATGCAGGGAATGCTTATTGACAAGGCGATTACACAAACAGCAAGAATGAGAAGGAAAAAGCACTATTCAGCATGGTATGACTTTCAGAAAGCATATGACTCAATAAGCCATAAACAACTAAAAAGGCTTATAGGAACATTACCATTGCATAAAAACATTAAAAACCTGCTTAAGTTTACTATGCAACAGTGGTCTATCCGAGTGAGAGTCGGTAAGAGCCTAACATCACCAATCTATGTAAAAAAAGGAGTATACCAGGGAGACTCGATAAGTCCACTTTTTTTCATACTGTTAACAGCAAGTATAATAGATCACGTAAAAACAAGCAGAAATGTAAATAAGGACACCAAAGGTAATTTCAACATTATTGCTTTCATGGATGATATAAAATGCCACTCTGCAACGAAAAAAGGGTTGAAGACCATAACTGAAGAATTAAAAAGTAGTGCAGCAGAATTAGGCCTTACATTAAATGCTGGGAAGTGTGGATTATATTGTAAAACTGGGATAGAAATGGAAGATGGAGATGACGAACTGTTCTTACCTGAAGTACGTAATGGATACAGATACCTGGGATTAGATCAACTGGAAAGAGATACGATAAACAACTTTGAAAGAGTACAGGAGAAAATTAAGTTATTGTGTGAGGTAATATTCGACTCAAAGCTGACTACACTGCAAAAGGTCACTCTATATAACACAACTGTAGTCCCAGGTGCAAATTATATCATGGGAAATATGTATCCTGACGAAAAAAGGGCAACATCTCTTCGAAAATGTAGAGATTTGGATAAAGAAGTGAGGAAAATGCTAGTTGAAAAAAACATCAAAGGTAAAACAACATCAAACGCACATGTATACTTACCCAAACATAAAGGAGGTATGGGACTGAGATCAATAGAACTAGAAGCCGAAATCCACTTCATAAGAAAAGGCATCTATATTGAAACACACCCTGACATGAAAGAAACAAGGGAAGAATTTAAGGCTTTACAACAAGCTGGATGGAGAAACCCAATCAGTGATCATGATTTTGTTGTTCAAAAATATGAATGCCCAGACCTAGAATACAACTATGAAAATATGGGTAAATGCTGTAAAGCATTGAAAAGGCATATCGAAAATAAATATTATGAACAACTTGCGAAAGAGTGGAGAGAGAATATGCATTATGCGGGGGTTGTTATCAGTGAGAGTGATAATATACTCTTCCCTGCATATTCGTCGCCACTTATGGATAGTTGGAGGTATGCACAGTTGCATAGTGCAGCAGAGGAACAGCTTCATGGTCTTGGCTCCATCCCAGGCAGAAGATCCAAATGCCGAAAAGGTTGTAACAACACTGAAACTGCTTATCATGTCGGTAGTGCGTGCATCACGAATGCTTACACAACAAGACATGATAATGTAGTGCACTGGGTATTGAAAACATTACTGAAAAGTCTGAAAGGCCCAGATGAATGTGATACAGATCTTCAATTTGGCAAAGCTACCCTGAATATTGACTTTAAGAGTGGAAACAGGAATATCTCCATCAGGGCTGGTAGCAAAATTTTAACAGGAAAAAAACTACATCATAATAAACCTGATATTTTCATTCGGCTAGATAACCCAATGGAAATTATAATGCTGGAAGTGTCTGTGTCACATCTACAAAACTATAGGGTTCAAGAACTCATAAAAAGGACTAGATACTCAGTGAACAGTGCTGAAGAAATTGACAATAAAAATGTTAATAGTGTAAATAGGGATATTAATTTAGTTAGTGAGCTTACTGACCACTTAAGTTCACTATGCAACAATGGTCTATCCGAGTGAGAGTCGGTAAGAGCCTAACATCACCAATCTATGCAAAAAAAGGAGTATATCAGGGAGACTCGATAAGTCCACTTTTTTTCATACTGTTAACAGCAAGTATAATAGATCACGTAAAAACAAGCAGAAATGTAAATAAGGACACCAAAGGTAATTTCAACATTATTGCTTTCATGGATGATATAAAATGCCACGCTGCAACGAAAAAAGGGTTGAAGACCATAACTGAAGAATTAAAAAGTAGTGCAGCAGAATTAGGCCTTACATTAAATGCTGGGAAGTGTGGATTATATTGTAAAACTGGGATGGAAATGGAAGATGGAGATGACGAACTGTTCTTACCTGAAGTACGTAATGGATACAGATACCTGGGATTAGATCAACTGGAAAGAGATACGATAAACAACTTTGAAAGAGTACAGGAGAAAATTAAGTTATCGTGTGAGGTAATATTCGACTCAAAGCTGACTACACTGTAAAAGGTCACTCTATATAACACAACTGTAGTCCCAGGTGCAAATTATATCATGGGAAATATGTATCCTGATGAAAAAAGGGCAACATCTCTTCGAAAATGTAGAGATTTGGATAAAGAAGTGAGAAAAATGCTAGTTGAAAAAAACATCAAAGGTAAAACAACATCAAACGCACATGTATACTTACCCGAACATAAAGGAGGTATGGGACTGAGATCAATAGAACTAGAAGCCGAAATCCACTTCCTACATGAAAGAAACAAGGGAACAATTTAAGGCTTTACAACAAGCTGGATGGAGAAATCCAATCAGTGATCATGATTTTGTTGTTCAAAAATATGAATGCCCAGACCTAGAATACAACTATGAAAATATGGGTAAATGCTGTAAAGCATTGAAAAGGCATATCGAGAATAAATATTATGAACAACTTGCGAAAGAGTGGAGAGAGAATATGCATTATGCGGGGGTTGTTATCAGTGAGAGTGATAATATACTCTTCCCTGCATATTCGTCGCCACTTATGGATAGTTGGAGGTATGCACAGTTGCATAGTGCAGCAGAGGAGCAGCTTCATGGTCTTGGCTCCATCCCAGGCTGAAACTGCTTATCATGTCGGTAGTGCGTGCATCACGAATGCTTACACAACAAGACATGATAATGTAGTGCACTGGGTATTGAAAACATTACTGAAAAGTCTGAAAGGCCCAGATGAATGTGATACAGATCTTCAATTTGGCAAAGCTACCCTGAATATTGACTTTAAGAGTGGAAACAGGAATATCTCCATCAGGGCTGGTAGACCACTAATGCTGGAAGTGTCTGTGTCACATCTACAAAACTATAGGGTTCAAGAACTCATAAAAAGGACTAGATACTCAGTGAACAGTGCTGAAGAAATTGACAATAAAAATGTTAATAGTGTAAATAGGGATATTAATTTAGTTATACTACCACTATAAAACAAAAACTATGTCTCAATAACTTAGACATCCAAATATTGATTAATAAGTGTTCCTATAGTGTTGCTGTCTCTACGAGCAATATTTTACTGAAACACCTGAATATTAGATAATGTGATAAGACTGTAAATTAACTAGATATTAAGCGACTGTGATATATTTCAATTTCATTCAACATCTATATAGTAAATAATAATTAACAACTGTGATATTAACAATTAAGTTCCTAACATTTAAATTTTGCATATTTGTAATCCACTATACATACCGGTGAAATACTGGTTTCATAAGTAGTATTTTTATAATATGATGTATGAAGCTAAGTTAAATAAAGATATACTACCGAGGACCTATAATTATATCGCATTACAATATAAATTTCACTTAGTACTTTGCAACAGCCAAAGCTACAAACATGAAAATACATTTAAACTAATACATTTTCTACAGGGTCTTGTATTTTTCCAGTTTTTATGTCTTGTGTTCTATACATATTTTCTGTTTAACATTGAGTTGGTTTGAACCATATTGTTCGAACCGATAGATTAATATAAGATCTGAGAAGTTCATGTTTCCTGTTAGTAAAAATAATTTTGGTGTCCCGCAGAGAAATGCCTTGGGATACTTGTTTTTCATGTTACATATAAGAACCTAAAATTCGTAATATCGCTTTAATTTCATGAATAATTAGTGAGCGTATTGACACTATAGAGATAGTAGATATCTATTTATTACGATGTGTGTAATATCTATCTATTGTGTGGTAATTTTTAGTTTTAAACGTAGGGTACCTATTTTATCCTGAGAACAATATGAAGCCCTATTTTCCTTTATACTTAAATTTTCACTGAGAAATGAAATTGTAAAATACTTTGTTTATACCTATCTTTTTCTGTTCCAAATACTGCATAGATAGATATTTTAATTAATTTATTAAGAGATTATTGTAAGGTCAAAATAACTTCAAAATGTAACGACCTCGATCTATCGCACGAAATTGAAAAGCGTAATAATAACAAAAAATCTTTGAGCACTTCAAAAATTTGCGTCACTCTTCAACAAGACAAAAACTGAGGATTGAGATCAAAATCCATTGTGTTGTCACAAGACATAACTAAAACTTGCTGAGTATCATTTTGAACTCTAATTTGGCAACCACTAATTCTACTGAAGTTTGATATTTTCAATCAGAAAATATAGATGAACATAAAATGTATTCAGATGACAATTAAGGTATGTGACACGGAGGTTTCGCTTATCTCTTGGTGAACCACCCGGGTTAACCAATCGAAACATATGTAGAGTTTTTAATCTATTCAGTGAAATCTAAGTCAATTGTGTTAATTTTTAATTTTATAGTTGTGAAGGTCTGTATTTTTCAAGAATTTCCTGGCAAATATGATTATATTATCAATATATTGAACAAAATTTATATAATGCCGATAAGCATATATATTGTATAGCTAAGGAGGGCTACTTAAAGCTCCAGCTTCTTCAGATGTCAGGTTTTAACAGTCAGGCCAAAAACATAAGTCTGGTAATAATTATAAGGGGTTTAAGTTGACGCGTCGTATTTGAAGAGTCTGAGGTTTCCATGAGGATGTATGCAGCAATTGTATAATATCTGGAAAAATCGACAAATATATATATTTTTGAATATATTATCCAGAAATTCTCATCAATAAATATCGTCATCAAATTCAAAATCGTTGAAATGGTCACCGTTTTGGACTTATTTATATGATATATAGATAGATAAAAGTTTATTAATTCTCGGTAAAATCCATATATATTGATGAAGAACGTGTCAAAAGAAATATGAATATAATGAAATATAATTATTTACAAGAATATATCAATATTATAAAAGTATAAAATGTAAGCTAAAACACAATATAAACTCTACAGAACATTCAGGGCACTAAAGTGTTATAATCGAATAATGATGTTAAAAGTAAAGAATCATATATTAGTCATAAAAAATTAACACATATTTACACAAACACTACATCAAATCATGAGCAAATCAGATCTTCAAAGTATTCTTCGTGGGTGTAGTAAGCTTTTGATATCAGAGACATTTTCATTCGGGTTCTGAACAAATTTAGAGGCAAGCTTCGAACATGCACTGGAAGTCGGTTCTTTACCTTTTTCATTGAAAATTCTACGTTCCTTTGTAGGTAACTGTATTTATTGGAGTAGGACTGCAGATTGTTCTTAAATCTATTATCACGATTATGAATAGTGAAGTTGTCCGCAAACAAATTCTATTCAACGAACAATAAGGCTTCCAAGATATGTATGCCCACGGTAGTTTAGATTCGCATCCCAATAAATATCGGCCTGCAACTGTCTCTCAGCTTTTTTCTTCAAAAATATCTCTTTTGCAAGATTAATACTCTCTCCAAGTTGATAATACCACCCCGAAAGGCAACTCCATAGGTTATCTTGCATTGCACAGCATGACATGGCACAGCTACAGCGTTCTCACCCACAAAATTGGATAGATAGTATATTATTGTTATAGATCAAAAAGTAGACCGAGTAGACCTGAAGTTTAACGCCGATTCCAAACGACCCAAGAACACGGTGGAAAACGAACTCACCAACCAGCACCACCAGCACCAACACAAAATATTTAGAATCACTATACCGCCGGCTACTTAGCCTCTTATACCTTATATAAATTTTCGTAATCGATATGCTTAACTGATAGTGTTGAAGTTCTTATAAAAATACATTTTCATTGATACATTATTGACTTCATCATCGTTTTCAATATAACAGCAGCAGCAATCATAAAGAACGTAAATTTTCAATTTACTTTCCCTAACTTGTGTTCTCGCTTATATCAAATCGACTACCCCGATTGGCGACGTAACTGCTCCTCAGGGGGTATCAAACTTAAATGCCATCATGTTGATTCCATATGTGGCCTATAGGAAATGGAAAGTTTCTTCGATCCAGATCAGTATTATTTTCCACCAGGTGAGTAGAGGAAAATTTTCTACTACGAATATTTAATTTACCACTTACCAGTTATATAATAATATTGATGAGAAAATAATCAGTGTAGTTCGTGGATTCTTCCCAAGAATATATTTACTCTAATCCTACTGTAACTTTTTACTTACTTGTATCAACACGTTTCGAATAAGTTTCCTATAAATATTTAGAGAAACCTTTGAAAATTTTGTGTTGGCAAGCTCTTCTTAGTAGCTTTTGAATAAAGGCTGAAGAGGATGGAATACTACAAATATTTGAGGAAGAATAATAAATTATTTCACTCATTGTACACTCTTATGATACAAAAAAAAACGATTTAGATGAAATCTAAAGAGAATATCTCAGATGAAAGTTAACTGTGTTGTTTTAATCCTTATAAGAACTTCTGCAAGGAGTTGAAGAAAAAACAGTTCTGTTAAAAAGAGCTCTGCAGTCCTAATGTCCTTCTGGACAAAAGACAACGTGCGATTAAGACAAAGCCTCTGAACATTATTCTTCGCATCGCCCCACAGAATATTTGTTCTAGAGTCACCTAAAATATACTTTCAAAACTAGAATTAAACGATATTCGTTTTACCTTAGTATGTGGTGAGCGTGGATTTTTAATCCCTCTCAATTCCTTGGGTCTTCTACTGCCACCGCCGTTTCAAACGTCCACCAGGTTTGTTATGGACCCCACTATGGTGAATATGCCCACTAATTATTCAAGAAATTGTAGCGTTAGTAAAATATTGCGAATTTCGAGTTCACAAATGTTACATGAAGAATAAGTATCCCAAGGCATTTCCCTGTAGGTCACCAAAATTATTTGTACTAATAGGAAACATTGAGTACTCAAATCGTATATTAATCTATCTGTTAGAGGAATAATGTTCAAATCAAACTAATGGTATGCAGGAAATATGTAAAGAACATGAAAACTGGCTTTGAGCGTTGCCCAGTAGCCAGTGAAATCCAAACTATAATGTAGTATAGTTATAAGTCCTCGGTAGTATAGTGGTCAGTATCCCCGCCTGTCACGCGGGAGACCGGGGTTCGATTCCCCGCCGGGGAGGATTTTTTAGATTCAGTGATTCAGTTCAGCGACCCAGCTAAAGTGACCCTATACCACTTTCGACCTACTGGTGCTGATTGGTTCGATTCTCTTCGTAATCTTGTGCCGTTCGAAATGAAACTTTGTACTTTTGTTTTGATTATAAGAACTTCAGAAACTGAAGACAATATATTAAAAAACAATTAATGATGGTTATGAATTAAATTGATAGTAATGATGATAAAGGACAATAATCAGCAAATACTTGAAACAAAAAACAGTTATGTTAAAAGAGTCGTGTTGTCCCTCTGGACAGAAGATATCGTGGCTTCAGGACAACGTTTCTGAACCTTATTCTGCTTGTCGCCCATACAATATTTTTTCTAGAGTTAGAGAGATTTTTTCTCAATGATACTTTCGAAGCTGGAATTAAACGATGTTAATTTTCGTTTTACTTCACAGTAGAATGAAAATTAAAGTAAAATAAAATTCAGTGTTTTTTTTTTTCAGATTATATATTTCAATTAATTCGGGAACCCTCTGCGCCATCTCAAATTCCTTTCAATTTCTTTCGGTTTTTACTGCCAATGCCAAAATTTCAATCGCCCACAGGGGGTATTATAGACCCCTGTGGGGCCCATATTACCCCCTTTTGCTTTCCAACTACTTTCATAACCTAAAAAATTTAACAAAAGTTGTTCGTTCATTAAAAATTACTTGTAATTTCTCTCAATTTCTTTGGGTTTTTACTGCCAACGCCAAAAGTTTCAAACGCCCACAGGGGGTATTATAGACCCCTGTGGGGCCCATATTACCCCCTTTTGTTTTCCAACTACTTTCACAACCTAAAAAAATTATCAAAAGTATTTCGTTTATCGGAAATTACTTCTAATAATAAACCGAATATGAGGAAAAGCCAAGATCGATATAACGCTTTTCATCTCTTCCTGGAATCTTCCAATGAGATCCAGAACATAAAAGAACAAACACATGACGCGTAGTAGACCCAATTGAGTTATTTTATGTGGGTTTCGAATATGTGAGAGCATGGCGTATGCGGTATTTTGCCTTTTATGGATTCTAGGGGGCTTTATAGCTAAATCGGCGGTGTGTAACTGTATCCGGCATATGGGGGAGAGGAAAATTCGCCTTTTAAATTCCAACCGTGTATTTTGATTTTTTATTATACAGTCAATTGGTCTTATGCTTTCCTACGTTTATGTGCGTAAGAGGATTACAGTGTTATCGTATAGATTTTGGTACGGAGGAGTTGACTGAACAGGTTCTGTTTATTCTAGATTATTTATTTTTCTTCTATACGTCATGTAACTTTGAATGCCCATATATTTTTTGACTGAATTTGAGAAAATTGAGTGAGACATAATTATAATGAAACAATTGTTAAGCCAAGATTTAAAAATATATTAAAAAGAATACTGCATGACGCACGTTTCGATGAGATTCACCTTTTTCAAATGCTACGTGCAGACTGCTGACATTTCTCGAATACATACAATAGGTAAACTTAAATTATCAATACAGAGAAAACAGGTAGATAACAAGTAGAAAGGATCAATTTATATCAGTTTATCATTCTGAACTACTATAAAAGAAACTTACTCATTATGAAAAGATTGAGAAGGGGGCTTGAGGTATGATCGATTTGGCTGTTCAAAAGGTTGTCAGAATATTTGTATTTATTAATTTGAAGTGATTCTAACAAATTAAGCTTCATTTCCTTATTTGCGGTATTCAAAATTTCAAAATCGGAATTGAATATATGATTTTCATTGATCAAATGATTTGCATAATGTGAATCTGTCTTCTGATTATCAAAGCTACGTTTATGTTCAGAAATTCTTATTAAAACTTATCACAACTACCACAATTCATTTTATATACTCCTGATTTTTTATTTTTGTTGACCTTAGATTTGTTATTTTTGATATGTTTTACAAAAAGAATCAGGAGTATATAAAATGAACTGTGGTAGTTGTGATAATTTTTATATTGGTAGAACGTTTAGAAGTTTTCAAATAAGAATTTCTGAACATAAACGTAACTTTGATAATCAGAAGACAGATTCACATCATGCAAATCATTTGATTAATGAAAATCATATATTCAATTCTGATTTTGAAATTTTGAATATCGCAAATAAGGGAATGACGACAATGACTTGAGTGACAATGCCTCTCACCAAGACAATGAGTAAGTCGATATCGAAATTTATTTTTAACGAAGTTCGTCTTCGAAAATGCTGCTTCACATACAGGTATATGTTGACCCTAACAAAATAGGAAGTTTCAAAGGTAATTTTTGAAATTCTGGATATTTATTACCATACACAAATTTTATCCAGAACTCTCCACTGGAAAGTTCCGTATGTTTGTGTTTTAAAACTGTGTTTTCTTGGAAATCGATTATTTCGATCTGCAGAATAGCTCTATCACTCCCGAAAACATTTGCAGCTTCGTTGCTCCATTCACCATCGGAATGCAGAGAGTAAATGTTGCTGAGGATTCCTACAATATTTTCAATTTTCTTAGAATCGGCGAACCTTGTTTGAAATTCCGATTTGCAATCTCAAATGAACGTCTTGTATTGGCCGACGTCAATTTCATTGTCGCTCCTGATTATTTTATTTAAATTGGGGAAGTGTAAACATTCATTACCAAGATCATTAGTAAAGAGGTCTAGTTTCCGCGAAACACTTCTCACTTCTGTCATGAGCTCCCATATAAGCTTTCCCTTGCCTTGAAGTTCAAGGTTCAGGTCATTGATATGTTCAAAAATATTCGTCAAAAAAGCAATGACAGCTACATTTTTTTTTCGTTTAGAAAACTTAAGTAGGCGTTTGCTAAAGTCTGATCACTATTGGAAATATATGTCTTCATGTGCTCTAAAAAACTTAAGTAGTACCTTTCTAATACGCAGCCTTTACTGAACCATCTCACATTGTTATGCATCAGTAGATCGTTCTATTTCGCATTAACTTCTTCAAGAAATTATTTTAATTCACGACGTTATGAAATGTTCGAAAAATTTCGGGTGATATATTTTTTCGGTCCGTACACAACCTGTCGGCGGTCCGCCATTTAGTGACCCCTGCTCTAGGCAGACGCTAGACGCAAAAGCTAGCGTTCTCTGAAACTCTGTTCATGCAAAAAGCGGCCAAAAGAAAAAATCTGTTATCATATGAAATTTATTTTTCATTCTAATAGAATCTTACAGACCCCTCTGGTATAGCGGACCCCTGGTGGTCCGCGGACCACCAGTTGAAAAACACTGCATTATACAGTTAACCAACAACTGCTGAATGACAACCATTTGTAGCAAACATTTCTGCTATCTGTTGTATTCAAATATATTTTATGAATTCCTGACGCATTTCACCAACACTAATGTATCTTAAGAAGATGTAATTAAATAGAACAATTGAACGATTAACATTGTGAAAACAACAAGTATTACATTAAGTATTTCTTCTCAACTCATAAAACCTTGTTTTCTTTTCTCTGTCTTCTTAACATCAGTAATATCTTTGAATATAACTTAAATTCAAACACTTGAACTTATGATTTACACTTTATTGACTACATAGCATGACGCGTTTCGTCTTTAATAACGACTTCTTCAGATGCTTACAGAATAATACGAAACGCGTCATGCTATGTAGTCAATAAAGTGTAAATCATAAGTTCAAGTGTTTGAATTTAAGTTATATTCAATTATAATGGATTTACATCAAGTAAACGCCAACACTATTAAATATTTAAAAAAAATAAATCAGTGATATCTCTTTTTTCCTCTTGTCATCGAGTAATTCTATCAGGTAAGATCCCGATATCGAGTGATACACTTATGATCATTTTATATATCTTTCATTTTGTATTAATAATTTTCAGATTCAATATTTTTCTTCGAATTTGAAGAAACTATTGAAAAGTAAGACCTAAATTTGAATTTAGGGTAGATAGCTATTCATTCAAACTCATCAGCGGTTTCGGTTAGGGTTTGTTGGTTTTTAAAAACCAGTTTTCAAAACCGGTTTGGAGAAAATTATGAAATTCGAAAACCGGTTTTTTAGTAGAAAGTGGCGGCTCGTTTTAGTTTTGCACGCTTGTTTCTGAATACATTCGCACTAATGTAAAATATTGCATTTTATTTTCAATTGCAGCAATTCTCCGAATATTCCTGATCCAGAATGTTAATTCATGGTTCAACTTTCACCCGCCGTCTTTTGACTAATACTGCTGACCGCGGGGGTACACTATCGAAGGGACGAGTAATTAAACTTATGGTAACAGCCTTGAACGTTAAAGAAAAAAACTTGCTTATTATAAAAATATGAAAATATATCGTTTTTATTTATTCGAACCCTGTTCTGAATAACTCGTTTCACTATTATAAAAATATTTACATCTTTATAAGTGAAAATTATGCATAAACAACGAATAATTGTTTTTAAAGTTATTTAATCCTGATCAACTATTATTTGTTTTTTCTACTAAATGGCATAAAAAAATTACTATCAATTGAATTGAACAGTAAATAATTTCAGTCAAAAACTGCTTTTAATCGCTCTAAATTTACTGTTAAAATTATTTGTTCGAATTAGAGAATATTCGAGCAAAGCAATTTTTATAAAAATTCGAAACCGGTTAAAACCGGTTTTCTGGAAAAATTACTATTCGAAAAGAGGTTTTTTAAAATGTCGGTTTTGTATAAACCCTAGTTTCGGCGGAGAATTATATAATTGTGTTTGTAATAAAACGATTTTCATTCAGTTTGAATTTGCATAGGAAATTATCATGGATTTTGCATGTGTCTTGAAAGTCTCCAACGCGTTGTAAGAGAACGTAGTTCTGCTTAAGCTTAAGATTTGGAGAAACTTAAAAGGGTAAATGCGAGAACACGTCGAGCCAAAGAACAAAAGAAAGGGGAGACTATGCGACAAATTGTATATTATCGGAAGAAAGAGATGGAAGATCAGTCGGTGAAGGGATGAAGAGCTTTAGAAAAGAGGTGCAAAATAGGGTATTTAGCGAAATAAAGGGGTAGAAGTTTTCAGTTGGTATCCACTTGTGAATATTCGGGAGGGGAATGCATAATTATTATTTCACAACTTCTTGTAATTACTTAGTGGAAGTATTCAGCGGTAGATCTTCGGAATGTGGAGGGTGTGAGAGAACACTTGCCTCGTATGTGTCACAATATTTAGACTTTTAGTTTTGAACATGTTTCAGTTACGAAGTATAAAATTTAAACTTCCTAAATTTTTTGATGTTGTTTTTCTACCAACATTATCATATTTTTGTATGATAAATATTGAAAAATTTTAATGATAATCATAAATGTTTCAGCCATGGACGAAGGGAAAAACGACGAAAGGGATTTGAAATAATGGAAATTTGTCGATATATTTCAGTATTTTGAAAATATTACTGGAAGTTTTTATTATTTGGAGTAATGAAGAGTTCTGGGTATATTCAGTACCTACTTTTTGTGACTGAAAGTAAAATTATCTTTGCTTATGTAAAATTTGAAATCAGAATTCATAGGAATGAGCAAAAACTTTCAAAAACTTAGGAAAAAAATCCACTCGAATCAAAAAACTAGTGAATTAATTTTTAGATACCAATCAACGAAAGCACAATTTTTTGTCAAGTTGTTTTCTGCAATTTTCCAGTAAATAGAGGAGCATATTACAAATTTTACAATTTTTTTTCAATCATAGGCTTGCATTATTGGCAAGTTTTCTTAAGTTTTTGTTTTTTCTATTTTTTTAAGCTATCAATTGTTTATAATTGAATTATAAGTTGAAATTAAATGAATACGAAAAATGTACGGTGCAATTGAAAAAACTTGGAAAAAATCCACAAAATTTTTTAATACATTCAACTTAAGTTTCGGACTTGGAACCTATTATCAAGAATATGAAACGATGATGGAGAATAAATGAATACATACAATAAAAGTGTTAACGATTGTAATGTGTACAATTTTGAGTGAATTTAACAATAGTTTTATAGAATTAGATTAATTTTGAACTATAATGAATAATGATAATCAAATGATTCAACTTGTTGGAGAAACGTTGAAAACTATTTCAATGTTTTTAACAAAAATAGCTAGACAAAACTGCTCGAGTTTTATTGAAAATTAAGGAGAAGGGGATGATCAGTTTTCAACAATTTTTTTTTTGAATATACTACTGGAAATAAATCATACGTCATAAACTCAGAGGTGATATAATCTCAAATAACCTCAAATAATAATCTCGAGTGAGTCAAGAAAGATGAAATTTATTTTTTAAGTCAATTGGGGCCAATTTGAAAAAAAATTTCTACAAAAAAAATTAACCAAATTTACTGCCAAAGTGCAAAACACGTTTCATTTACACTTTCTGTTGCGAGGATGTAATAATAAGACATGTGAATAAACACGAGCATCATATGCTAGGTCTAGTAAGTATTTGGCCAAATCAGTGAGAATAAAGATTTGTAGAAAATACTAGGGCAAGCCTAGTAGAATCCGGAAAAACCCAAGCACTTACTCGCGGGGTAGTACATGCTATCACTAAGTAAATGCTAGGTTTCAACATTCCTGTCACTGTGGTGCATTCCGGAAACAAGTCACTGTAGGTCAACTAATAAAAGCATTGAACAATGTGAAGTCTACCGTCAAGAAGGAGACTGACGTAAAAGTGACGAGAAACAGGAAAATAAAACTACAACCGTGAGAAAAAAAATTCTTCTTGCAGTTGATAGAAGATGATAACCCAGTATTCCATAAAATCCCGGGTAATATTTCAGTTGGCACAACTCAAATATTACCCGGACCCGGAAATAGGAACCGACGAGTGATGACATAATGTAAGAAAGTTTGCCGAATACAGAAACTGAAGGGAAATCAAATAAAAATGAAGAACCGAAGAGCCAAGAAACAAAGAAGCCGATGAAAACTAAATCTGATGCCGACCACCACAAAAATAAGATCAGAAAAAGTGAAAAAATTGTGTCGAATCATGAAACAGATGAAAATAAAGACTTGCCCACACCACAGTTGCAAAGGATTGTTTTATTGCAACAATACAAACTGAATAAGATTAAACTAGAGAAGGAAACTATATTGTTGGAAACCATGAAGAAGCAAACCGTTGAAAAGTACTCAAACTGATGTAATATTTATGTCTGGAACTTAATACACCTAGCAAGTGCTAGTGTGTTTATTCACACAAAACGTAGCATTTAGTTAAGAAATCCATGTATTTGTTACACATTACTCAATAGCTCGAAATGTTGACTTGTTATAAATATCATTGTGTTGCAGCATTACACGAATGATTTCATTTAATTGTTCAGTTTTCATAAATATGTAAATAAATTTCTGAAAATGAAATTATGCGATTGAACGAATAAATGAAAATAAATCAACGTTATAAAACACTCCAAAATGATATGACACCTATTAGTATGAAAGTTTCATAGAGTTGAAAAGTTTGAATCATAGAGAATAAGACGTGGAACTGAGCATTTGTTCTATGAACACTAGACGTTGACAACTTCCCCTATATCTCCAATCAATTGATAGATCTACGGTTATCCCAAATGAATTCTCAAACACAAATGTGAAACAAACACGCCAAGACATGACAAAACGACGTCGACTTCTTGGGGATCTTTCAAGGAAGCGACAAGGAGAGAAAGAGTCCTTCTTTCGCGGCAAGAAAAAGGACAAGGCAAGCTCAACTAAAATACGTTTTCTCGGTAAGAAAGTGGACGAGAAGGACAGACTTAGCATCCACAGGGTGGCTAAGGAGAGACAGATGTGACAAAAAAGGGCAAAAGACTTGAAGAACTGCTCGCGCTTGCGTCTCTCCTTCGGTAAACCTCTAAGAAACGACGATGGTTTGGGGGTAAAAATCCGGCGTCTCTCCTGGTTGGCGGCGACGTCGGCGGTGGCGGTCTACCTCAACAAGCTCCGCCTCCAACCACCTCTTACCACCCACAAGACCCTGCGATTTTACTTTTATACTCTTTCTTAATGTCAGATATCGCCGCGTCGCGAAAAGAACTGCGTACGTTTCGATCTTGCAAAAAGTCTGACGACGACATTTCTGTGGTCTTGTTGGTGTGGTGATGTTTTGTTTTCATATCAATTCTTCGTGGTGTACGTTTAACTTTGTTTACTAGGTATATACCTACATTTTTATCTTCGTCTTTATTATAACTATAAGTTCCGCCAATAATTTTTAGTAAAATTATGAATTGATACGGCTTATACTTACTGTAACACGATAAGGAAACTCAAAGACTATCAATAATATATATGATTAATAATTATTTTAAAAATTAGATTGAAAAAATATCATATAAATTCAGAGTTAAGGATATAACATGACATTTTGAAATTTGTAAATTTAATGAAAAAATATTTAGATCTTTTATACGATAAATTGACCATACAAGAAGCCCTCTTCTTAATCGTTTTCACAGCATCGAAATAGTAGTTCTGTATGAAATTTCATGTCTGAATAATATTCCATATACATCCTACAGGCTCCTTCACTTAGTATTTATTATATTTTTGTTTTTTTATGATGTATTCTAGCGATATAAATAGCCTGCACTTAGTAACTGAAGAAGTTGAACGATGCCGAAACTTCGTCACGAACTATTATACGATATTTGATATATATATTTCAAAAAAAGTTTCAATGAATTGTTTGCGGCTATTTTTAATGGATATATGGGGGACGCTACCGAATTACTTATACAGGCTGCGTACAGAGTTTCATTCTACTAGTAGTCAAACTGTACCTCTTTTAATGTCAATGTATTCGAAAGCGGCATTATTGAATAATTAATTGAACACATAATATATTAAATTTTCATCACAAAAAAAAATGAATTCTATTTCTTTCAAAAATGCTTCAAGGAAAAAGGAGGTTACTTCATTAAATAAAGAAAAAATTTTCACTAATAAAAAGATTGAATGTCTCAATATTTTCAGTGAAGGTTTGATTACATGACTTTTTATTATTGTTAATATTAATTTTCGAATGAAGAATTCATTGTTTTGTGAGGATCTAAAAAAAATTAATATCAATTCGATGAAGAATATAAAATAAGACACGACTTTCTTGATTTAGTAGACAAAATGATTTGCAGAATTTTGAGAAATATTTGAATTTTGAAAAATGATGATCAACATATGTTTAACTTCCGTTCGGTTGAGAAAATTCGGAATGTTAAAACGGACCATCAATTTCTGGAAAGTACTGACAGATAAATTCGAAACTACAAGTATTTATTTTATATGTCTACATGAAAACACTCTTCCATCTTCGGTAACTGATTTCCTTAGAAAACTTTCTCGATAAATTTGAACAATTTCACTAGAAAATGTGATTGAAATGATTTATAACCATAATTACCTATTTACAATATTAATATGTTAGTTCCAACTGTTCTTTCATGTTCGGTACTTTGTCAATTACCCAGCATATATTTGACATTATTAACTAATGAATTCTTCTGCATGTACCTATTAAACTCTTGACACAATGGACTGACATGGAATAGCTGTTGGAACAACGAAGTTGTTTATTATCATTATTATTATTATCACAATACACAATTTGAATTCACTTTCCTTAGCAAACCTATTTTACTATGACACTCTTAAAGTTTTGTTATTCTTTTGGAGCGCACATCCTTTTTCTTTCTCAAAAGTAGATAGCTAGCAAACTATAGATGTTGCATAGTAAAATGTTATTGAAAGAGAGAGTGAAATTATAATTCTCATGAAAAACTAAGAAGCCGAAAACGCAGAAAACCTACAAATGAACAAATACTAAATACAATGAGTAAAAACTAAACATGATGATATCTTGACCATGTACTCAAAAATAATTTGCTCATTATTTGGATATAAGTTCCTAAATCCGGGTTAAATTTATCTGTACGCTTCTACAGTAATGTCGCAATAAATTAAAAAGTAACAACACACATCAGAAACCCTTGCTTTAACTGAAAACGCTTTATTTTAGCAGGTTTGTTGATTTATCTCTAACAAATAGAACGAAATTGTGAACTATATCAAAAACAAGTATATTTCACAAAAAACCAAACACATCCAAACCAAATGTTACAGAATGTTCAACTACAACATAATTAGTTTTTTATGCCACCCTTGTAGGAGCTCGACACTCGCACCCTTTGCTATAAAATAGGGTGAACTAAGAATATTTGACAGTCGGCGCACGTTTTGGTCCAGTTAACTATGGATGTTGAAGCGAGGGGATCACAAATCAGCTGATCTGATTCATCTCGCCCTGCACTGCTCAGCTCCTTTTCACGGTTTCGTTATCTACATCCTCAGTCCCTTCGTTTATGGATTGTATTAGATCGACAAAACGGTCGCTTCCGACGGCGGGGTATATTTTTCGAAGGGTATCGTACCCCGAGAAGAAATCATTTGCACTGCAAGCAACATAGCAGCAGTTGGGAAATTGGAAAATATTCACAAGTAAAAATACTGAATGTACCTAATATATTAAACTTTCGAGTTGTAGTTGCCATATTCCTGCGAAACGACGATTGATTTTGATAAAATTTAAAAATAATAATAATAAAATTTATCGAGAAACATTCCCTACATTGTAAAATTACATTCATTCATTTGATACATATATTACAACTAGGAAGAATGCTCACAAAAGTAGTGGATTCAGTTTTCAGTCTGATCTTTCATTCAGCCCTCGAGCAAAAATATTAGTCCAAGCAAAAATATTGCTTCAATTTATATTCACAAAAATATACAACTTTATTTGAAAAGAAAAGAGAAAAAGATTACCTCAGAAATATTGAACATTTTAGACAATTTTACATGAAAAATTGATTCATATATTATTGCCTACATTTGAATAATCGAAATACTCTGCAACACTATAGTATGCCTTTGTTAACATCAATGACTCAACTCTCTTCTCAAACAGATGAGCTTTTACTAATTTCAAATTTGATGGCAAATGGTTGAAGATTTTAATATTCTGATAATAGAGTGAGTGCTCAAGTTTCGCTGTTTTATGCATAGGAATAAGTAGTACATCCCTGTTCCTTGTTGAATACTCATGATTACTATTCAATTTAATAAACCTATCTTCATTTTCTTCAACATATAGTAAACATCTATATTAATATATAAACAAGCTAGGGTGAGTATGTAATTATTAATGAAGAAAGGTTTACAAGATGTTCGTTGATGAATACTGAATATTGATCGAAATATTTGGTTCTGTGTAATAAACAGCCTACTCATTTCTGTAGAGCAGCCCCACAACAGAATATTATTATTTAGATGACTATATACAAGACTGTAATAGACATTCATAACACAGTTTCTAGGTATAATTTTCTTAATTCTAGAGATTGCAAAAATTGAGTTACTCAATTTTTTAAATAAAACATTAATATGTGTTATCCACCTCAAATTTCTGTCTACATATATTCCAAGCATCTGAGTTGATTGGGATGATGATATAGTGTTGTCTCCATATTTAACATTCAAGATACTGTCATTCCATTGCCCTTCAGACAAAAATGAACACATACAGTTTTGTCAACGTTCTCCATAAGATTGTTCATTCGAAACCAATTTACAATCTCCCTCACAATGCATTCATATGCGTCCAGCAGTTCTTCAGTAGTTCTGCCAGAAACAACCACCGATGAATCATCAGCAAATAGTGTCACCAAAAATCGCGACAATTTCGCAGGCAGATTGTTTATAAATAATATGAATAGAAGAGGTCCGAGTACAGAGCCTCGCGGCACCCCTACGGCAATGTCATGTCTCTGAGAATAATTCTCGCCTATTTTCACTACCATTGTTCTTTCTTCAAGGTACCTACGTAATCAATTCAGAAAAACGCATCTGAAATCTAAATTGTAGCATTTATCAAGTATAAATTCGAAGGATAGTGAATCAAATGCCGAAGATAAATAAAAAAATAGCCCCTCCACAAACAAGTGTTTATCCAAACACTCGTAGACGGTTCGCATACGATATAGTTGGTAGATCTGAAAATCAGTTGTTATCTATTTTTTACACCTCTCAGTGACAAGAGTGATCAATGCAAAAAAATAGGCTTTTTTAGGTTTTGGACAAAATTTCCATTTTTATATTTTTTATTGATGAGTCATAATTTACATCTGTCTTGAAAAAATACATACAGCTCTGAATTTACATCATTCTACCATTCTCCTTCTATATATTAATAATAAGATTAATAATAATGATAAGCATTTATATTCAACGTGTAAGTTAATTACCCATTTATAGGAAAATACATAGTAAATGAATAAAATACAAAGTTTGGCGATTAATAATAATACCAATAGTAATGTAAATGCATAATATTGAAAAATAATAATAATCATTAGAAAGATTAAAAACATTAATGAGTATAATAATCGAAATCTAGAATATCTATATCTGAATATTCAATTAATTATCTGAATCTCTAAACAAGCAGTAATAACTGAACAACAAAACAAAACTCAAACCGGAAATAGATCACGATACATCAATGGTTGATATTTAAATATGCAATAATGATGGAAACCAGTTGATCACATCAGCTTTATACCTGGTTTGCAGTAGAACATTCAAAACTAAGCGGCGATTGCGAGAGAAGATTGGTTCTGTGGGTTCTTGAATAAAAAGTCTTGATTATTCTAGTACACCTCCAAGGGACAAGGAAATTAAGTTTACCCAGAAGCTCAGGACAGTCGAGATTATCATTGAGTAAATTGAATATAAATTTCAATGAATTCAAACTTCTAGGTTTGTTAAATTGTACATAGGTAGGCATATAAACAAAAGTGGCGTTAGTTACATTTTACATAATTTATCTTTGATCGCAATAGGATACTGAGTACTTAAGCGTTATATTCATCAATAAAAAACTTTAAACTATTGGGACAAACATTAAACGTACAAGAATGTCTACACGAAGCTCTGACATCCAGCGATGAAGTAACAAAAATATGTGTTTGCTAGAAAAGCCGCCCGTCGTCGTGAATCTAAGACTGTTTTCATAATTAAGCGATGAATCATCACTGACAGTCGTGACAGAGTGAAAGCGGTAATCTTTTCTCCTTCGAATTATACCCGAATATATGAAGCAAAGGCGTGTCATTTACAACAATGTGATGATTATGAGATTGCATTCATTTCATTGCGTTAATTAGTATTAACGCATACAATAAAATTTGCAGACAACCGTCTTGAAATTTTTTGTCATTAGTCTTTCTGGAGGTATCGAGAAATTCAAATCTTCTCATTTCATCGATTTTCGTGAATTCAATCGGTTGAATTCCCGAAATTGTTTAATTCACTCGACACAGGTTTCGGCTTGATAACACATTATTAAGATTTTAATACAATTATATTGAACTCTTCGAAATTCATGACCGATAAAATCAGAAGCCAAACCTCCCATTTTGTGCCATTTTGTGAAAATTCACGAAATGTGTGCAAAAAGTTTGAAGAATATGCCCGTATTATTCCTCTAAGAATTTTCATTCTCTACATTGAATTCTGTGAATTTTTTTTTCAATCCAGTAATCTGGATTATTCCACTAAGCAAATATTCCAGAGCTGTTTGTTTTATTTTCTTCTCCTTAGGTTTTTCTCGGTTTATTGGGTTAATAATCTGACTAACATTATAATATTACTTTTTTCCATTTTTCTTGAGTTATGTTTATTTCATCATTTTATTTTTCGTTGTTTCATTATTATTTTTTTATTATTATTTTTCTTTTTTTTTGTTCTGAGAGGTCGAGTAAGAATAGCCATGCTAAACTACACCTCTCATTATTGTAACTTAATTCATTCGGAAAATTGAATGAAGTCCTTATCATTATCATTTTATTTGTTCATGAGATGAAATTCCAAAATGGAAAAAATTTATTACTTTTCATTCTATTCGGGTATTTTCATTCCAACTTTTCGTCGTTTAAATGATCGATTTCAAAGTTAGTAATTTAATTATTTTCACATTGTCCAAGTTTACTACATCAAGTTTATTTCGTTGCAGAAAGATACAACTGAAGAAATATATCAACTGGTCCCGAAAAAATACGAAACCAATTATGACAACGTGCTGAATATCCCCATCCTATAAACACAAATAAATAATGAGCAGATTATGTTCTCCAAGAGAAAAAAGTGATGACCATACTCGCTGTCGGAAGTGAGATGAAAAACCTAATTAGAAAAACATATTGCTGACTGGCGGGGGTAGAGAGCGTACTGGAAAGAGTGGAAAACTCTAACGCGCACTTTTCCAACTGTGCGGTCGCTCACCACAGGCGTGATTTTTCATCATATTTCCGCGCTTTTCCCTTCCAACAACTTGCATTAATATCCAGCGCGAAGAGCTCTCAATAGATCCAAGTGGGCCGTCGCAAGTTTTGCGATGGTAGGCGTTGAAGAACAATTGAACATCAGTTGACATAAGAATGCACCTGTCGAGCGAAGTGACTTCAACCACGGGTCACTATGACCGCAGTTATGGAAACCTTACAGCAGAAATGCTAGCTGAGAGGACCATCGATGGACTTTTAGCGGAACATCCAGGCGAACTGGTGCGTACAGGTTGTCCACATGTTGTCTGTACAGTTCTTCCTCCTCATTGGAGATCGAATAAGACATTGCCAGTGGCGTTCAAAGTGGTCGCGTTGGGCGAAGTCGGCGACGGTACAGTGGTTTCTGTTAAGGCGGGAAACGATGAAAATTGTTGTGCAGAACTTAGAAACTCAACGGCCGTCATGAAGAATCAGGTGGCGAAGTTCAACGATCTTAGATTCGTCGGAAGGAGTGGCCGAGGTGAGAAAAATATTTCGTTAATATGAAGCAATTTGAATATAAAAACTGAGTATTTCTTGAAACTTGATATATTTCAAAAAATGCCACCAGAAACAAGTCCCCACTGAAGTTGAATAATACTCAATGAACTTACTATTATTTCTGATGAGAACGGAGGCATGAAAAATAATTTATTCAGAATATTTTCAGATACTTTTTTGATGAAATTGATTTATGTAATTGTTGATTGAAGAAATGTTTCAATATCTTTATAAAAAATTAATCCGTGGAATGTATATACACACATAATTTCTAAACGACTACACCAATTTGATAACTCTTTCATTTTATGTTCGTTATTGTCAGGATATGCTTCGTAAAAACAAACATTTCCAGAAATAAAACAGAGAATATTGTGAAATCTCGAAATTTGTGAAGTAATGTAATATCAATTTATTGACGAAACATTGAGAAATTACCGTCAGTTTTTTAGGCGTCAGTTGGTAACTCAAATAATATCCACAATATGGAGATATTGACATCATTTCATATTCAATTACCTTTTTCAACAACAGCGAAACGGCATTTCCTGTGTGTTGAAGTGTATTTGGTGATTAAAAACGTCATATTATTTATTGTTATCAATTAGAAAATGGCACTAATAACGCGTCAAAATATTGTAAGCGTCAAGTATATTATGACGAAAAATTTATTTGAATTGAGTTTTCAATAGAGAAATATATTTACTCTTCAACGAAATTACAAATTCAAGGGTTTCCCGTATAATAAATGACGAGATAAAAGAAAGAAGTACATGTTTTGAAATTATGAACCTTATGTTTGAACCTATATATTTGACAGGTTCATCAATTTCGGTTCATCGAACGTGTTAATATTTTGATATATTGATAATCCCACAGACTAGAAATTACTGGGAGTGTTCCATTCCCTTACACCAGTTTTTTGTGTTGTTATTTAGAAGTTTCTAATTAATTGAAAGTTTTCGACAATATGTGAAGTGAACTTGAAGCTCTACAGAGTTTGAATTAAAATATTAACATATTATGTTGAAAAATAAACATGGAAAAAACTCAGTGAAGCACTGAGAAATTACTTAACAAAAAATTATAATCAATATTAAAAAAAAATTCAATTGATCTTAATTTTGAAGAAAATATCAAACGATATTTTAAATACTTTAGGAAAGAGAAGGACTGAAAGTTTTCAGTGTCTCTTGATGTTTGTATATATTTTTGGATACCTATAAGCATTCAAAGTTCAATGTTTGTTACACCGTTTTAAGAAGTTTTCAGGGTGAAGTTATCAATTTCTTGAACATTCGGAACTGTGAATGAATTTAGATTTATTCAATAATAGTTCAATGAGAGGAAATAAGAAATACTTGTCTAAAAATCACTGAACAATTCTTCAATTGACGGACTAGTTTCACTTTGTACGGCATAATCAAGAATGAATACATTTTACATATAAGACAACCTTTAAATATTTGCAGATCTGTTCGGACCACAGAATACACCCTAAATTTGGTATGTTCTGTGGTTCAGTCCCTGGAGGTCGTAGAATATAGAACATCAATATCAACAAGAATATATCCTTAGAACATAGGAATGGGGATTTCCAAACTATCAGAGATTTAACAGCGGGGAGTGGTTTAGGTCTAACTGGTCATTGAAAAGATTGTAATTATCGGATTTTTGGAGTTTATTAATTTCCATGGCTTTTAGGTAGTTCATTTTCATACCTTTTTCAAAGAAATGGAGAATATTAGGTTTAAAACAGGGTGAGATCTTACGTCTTGTAGACTCTAGATGTTCCCGAAAAGCTGATTGTCCGTTTTTTAAGTCTAGCGTACTCCAAAAAAAGAAATTTTTTTCAATATATTTTATTCGTAGTATAAAACATGTTGAGTAATCAATTTATTTACATATGAAAGCACATATATGAAATTATTTGAAAAAATTTTTTTTTCAAAATGGTGGTCCTAAAAATGGCTGCTGAAACTCATCTGAATCGGAGATGACTGACATCATTTCATGGAAAAAAATTATCTGAAAGCAAAAAACAAAACGGCTTCATGTTCTATATCGCATTGGCTATGACCTCAAGCAGAATGAAACATTTTCAATGCAAAGAAACGAAATGGCGGACTTTAAAATTTTTTTCACCCTTTTTCTTACATTTAATTGTTCATAACTCTTTCAAATAATAATGAATGTTTCTGGTTTTGCTTGAGGTCATAGCCAGACATCTAAAGAGTAAAATGCCGTTTGGTTCATATCGATTAGTGCAATAGTTTTGAAATGAGAGTGTAATTCATGCGAGAAAACGTGGTTCAGAGAAAAATCAGTTCAAAGTCTTTATTCGTAAAAAATCGTAAAAAAAATGAATTTTACTCACGTATCCATTCCAGCTTTATACACAACTCCTTCCTAGTCTTCGTAGCCATCATACTGAAGAACTCTTGCATTTAACGAAGCAGTTCAACAAAATAACAAGACAATAACAATAAAACAAAAAACAAAACAATAAGACAACCCGAAGGCATGCAGCAGCTGCCGCCACCGAAGGCGTTCGAGCGGCCGGATTTACTGCAGCGCTCCCTAATCTTTTATACCGGCTTCTCGGTCTTGCTGACCTTCGGGACTAATTCTATACTATTTCTACGAGTATATAGTAGCAATTTATGAAAAAAAAATTCGAAATTTTCAAAGTTGTTTGGAGTAAGCTGGCCTTAAGTGTTCTTTTAGCCTCGTTTCAAAACATCTTCCGGTCTGGCCTACATATGATGACTTACATCCTTCACAGTCCAATCTATAACTTCCAGACTTCTTCATTGGGTCGAATTTGGAAGTGTTATATGAAAAAGGTAAGAAAATGAACTACCTGGGAGCCATGAAAATTAATAAACTCCAACAATTCAATAAATACAATCTTCTCAATGACCAGTTAGACCTAAATCACTCCCCGCTATTAAATCTCTGATAGTTTGGAAATCCCACAATTCATGTTCTATGGATATATTGTTGTTGATATTAATGTTCTATATTCTGTCACCTCCAGAGACTGAACCATAGAACATACCAGATTAAGATTGTATTCTGTGCTCAGAACAGATCGGCAAATATTTAAAGATTGTCTTTGTAATATGTATTCATTCTTGATAATGTTGTGAAAGGTGAAACAAGTCAAAATAAGAATTGTTCAGTCAGTGATTTTTAGCCAAGTATTTCTTATTACCTACCATTTAAATATGATTTATCACACAGTTCATTCATCGTCTATTGAATTTATCAATAAAAGTCGATGAATAATTGCTACAAATCATGAAAAATCAAAACTTACGTTGAAGGGATACGATCAATGTGGCCTTTAACACTCATCGAGAAAAAATAGCTTATTATTTTCAAGTTGTTTTCAAGCCAACAGAGGCCACACGGCTTGAATAAATGCAATTTCTATTGCCTCAACGGCTGCGTTCGACATTTTGACAAATCTAACCGACAGACAGGTCCGAAGTAGAATCGTAATGTCATTATTCATTTCCATTCTCTTAATGGTGGGCCAGATTCGAAATTGAAATCTTTATATCTAGATCATATACCAGAGCCTACTTCGTTTTGTATTTTTGAAATATTCACAGTAAGATATCAACAAAAAAATATATTATCTCAATCCATCTCATAACCTCATAATTATGTCCACAATCTCTGTGGACATAATTAAATTCATTGTAATAATAACAATAATATAGTTAGATAATTGTGATAAAATTTTCAAAAAAGATTTTAAAGTAAGAAAATCTTATTTTAAATCTTCACAAATTCAATAAACAAATAAGAAAAGCAATCCTAGAGTACTCACTTCATTACTCTCTTTTTAGCTATTTATTTCTTTAAATTTTCTCCATTTTGAATAATGTATTTGTTATAACATAAATTGATTACATTCGAATAAATTTTTACATTGACTCATGAAAACATTTCTACTTTATATAATATAGTTTTTTATTTTGATATTGAGTGTTCCATTAACTTCTGGTGAGGATTGAAGAAAGTTCCAAATTAACCTCAAGAAAAAATACCTATATGTATATATATAGTAAACAATCATTCAATTACTTCGTTTTTTATTTCAAATTTTCATTTAAATATGAAAATAATAAAAATAGATAATTGAATATAAACATTCAAACACTTGAACTTATGATTTACACTTTATTGACTACATAGCATGACGCGCTTCGTCGTTACAAACGACTTCTTCAAATGCTTACAGAAAAATGATTCTGTATGTATGTAGTGAATAAAGTGTATATCATAAGTTCAAGTGTTTGAATTTAAGTTTATATTCAATTATAATTGATTTACATCAAGTAAACGCCAACACTATTAAATAAATTTAAAAAATAGATAATTTGAATAAAACTGGGTAGTTTTCTGGTTTTCACTATAATTAATTTCAAACATGACAATATTGTTTCGCCAACACATGGGCTTCATCAGATGTTGATGATAAACTGAGTTATTACTTTGTGGAGTGCTTGCATTTATTCTGAAGTGAGTGGAAGTGAGCATAGAACACTATTCTTTTGAAGTAGGGGAATGACTATAGAACCTATTTCTTCTGAACTATGGGGATGACCATAGAATACTTTTCTCCGATTGCTTTTTACTTAAATAAATTTAATTAAGGAGAATTATTGACTGAAACTTGATCATTCATTAAACTATTTAATTTCTTCCTCTTATTAATTTCCATGGTGTCAAACAGGGTTAGTTTATAACGGAAATTTTCGTTCCGTAAGCAATATTTCGAAGTTGTTAAAGACATGGTTCTCTTCTATAAGATGTGTTGCATACGTAGAATCGGTTTCATTTTTTTCGAAGCATCTTTGGTGTGCAGATATTCTAAGTCTGAAATTCCTGCCAGTTTAACACTAACATATACTTTGGGACAAGGAACTCAACTCATAGACACCCGATTTATCATCAGGAGAAATTTCATTTTTTCGCAAACAATATTGTCATGTTTGAAATCAATTATAGTGAAAATCAAAAAACTACGTAGTTTTATTTGAATTATGTATTCAGATTTTCATCAAGTATCGGCTCAATCGATTAATAATAATAAAGAGTCTATTCAACAATACTCTATGGTTACAATTTCTCAATTTGAAATAAACCTAGAATACTTAAATAATACGTTACTGATTTTCGAGTTTTTCACATACGTATTATGAACGAACGAGATTTATCCATCAAGACAAGGCCAGTGCGTGAAGAGTACTATTCATAGTTATTGTTGCTTAAATTAACCAACAGAAATTTGAAAAACATTAATAAAAAAAAAAATATAACTCAAATCATTCGACTATATTCCACAAAACATAAAGAAACAAAAAGTTTCGGGCTGCTTACTTATTATTCAGAGTTTTATACAACTAAGTAGTTTCTATTAGTTTTTTCCTAAGAGCACTTCGAAGATTTGGAAATTCTATATAATTTTCATTTACATACGACCTCAAATTTTCAGAGAAGTTTTCTATATACCTATAATATAACCTAAACATATTATCATTCCCTTTTGTCTGTTGATTAAATGAATGACAGTTCAGGGCTCATAAATTTTTTCATTGTAACCGTAGCCTCAATGAAAAAATAATAATTATTTTTCATCTCTGTTCCTTCTGAAAATAATTCCTTTCATCTATGTCATTTTGTTTTTAAGGGTCACTATCTCACTTTTTTCTTCTTTATTTTCTCTCAACTGTTTTGAATTTTTGAATATTCATATATCACGCATGTATATCCAGAATTTATATGAAATATCTCGAAAACAATTATAAGGTGAGTGAAGCAGAATAAGTGAAGCTAGCTGATCTCATCGTTGGACTAACTCTTAAATGAATGGAATAATTTATCAATATTGCAAATTTATAATTGCAAATTATGTGAAAATAATGACATTTTTAAATAATCAATATCTTCATCGTTATAAAAGATATTTCGCTCTCCTATTCAGGTTCATTCTCATTAAATAAGTCTTCAGTACGAAAAGAATGATTCCTCTATATCAGTGGTTCCCAATCGGTGAGTTCCTAATCGGAATAAGATCCAGGTGGGTAGACCCAGGCTCAAATCTATTCGAACTTTATTTAAGAAAGGACATTCGCTGTGTTTCTTAACAATTCAATCTCAGCTTTAAGCGTGCTTATTATTATTAGTCATTTCATATTCAAGAACACATTAATGAGTATAAAACCATTATTTCTTACATATATTGTAAATGCATATCTATTCTGTTGTAGTCATAACACTTTGGATACAAAGCTTATATGTGCTCCTGTTCACTTACATTTTGTTATTGAAACACATCGTTGATAAATAATTGCTTTGTGATTTCAGTATAGTGCTATATTTTGTGGTAATTTATTGATTCATAAAAAAGAGTTATAATAATAATAATAAGTTTTTTATTCCCAACTCCTTATACCCAGGTATTATACTCAATCGCAGAAAATACGAACATAGTGTTGAATAATAACTGAATAATTAAAATGAAAGAGATATAACAAAGAGCTCAATCTAATCTAAAAGAATTAAAATAGTAACTAATAACTAAATAATAGCATTTAATGAAATATTACAAAGAACTCAATCTAAATCAACCCATTTTAGTCAAGTTCCTTTGCTCACATAACTCGTAATAATAACTTTTATGGAGCCAAAGTGAATGTCACAGTTATTGGCAACTCTATTGAATTTAGGCTCCATAAACCAAATGGGGGATTATATTAGCGAGTTGGTTCTTGGAGTCTTTTGGTGGAATATTTCTGTAGGACGAGAATTTTCCTAGGAACACGAAATTTCAAAGCGGACAAGAAAGGAGGACAATCAATACTGTTGTGCAGTAATTGCTACACAAATTTGAGTGATAAAGTTTCTCTATGGCTCTGCAATGATATTGAACAAAATTGACTCAAAACTTCGTTATATTATAAATGATAATATATATATATATATATATATATATATATATATATATATATATATATATATATATATATATATATATATATATATATATATATATATATATATATATATATATAACTCCTCTCTGTAGATAAACCTTATTATCCTTTCAAACTAAGACATTCAAAAACCTTCTCTGAATGGCCTCAGGATGGCGTTGATGGCTAGTGCAAAGGGTGGCTGCCATATCATGCTGCCATGATCCAATTTGCTACGGATTACGGTAATAAATAGTCCTATGAATGTTGAGGAATCATTGAAATATTTGTCATTGCGTATAACGAATCCATATATTCTCGAGGCAGATGAAATAAGTTGAGTGATGTGTGAAATGAAGGAAAACTTCTGATCGAAGATGGAAACCAAGATAGACACCAAAACCTTTCAGCTTTTCAGAACGAGAAAGAACCTGACCACTGACGCTATAATCACACTCAATTCGATCTCTTTTCCATAGTTGCCTTAAGATTGCTTTACAAATAAGAGTTTTCAATCCATTTTTGATGAACCCTGGAGGTATTCCTTTAGGAAAAAGTGATTTCTGGCTGAAAATGTTTGAGAACCACTGGTCTATACTGGTAAAAGCTGATTAGTTAATTTTTGTGGATGATTTGTTGACCTTGGCATGTGGACGATTAATGATAAGGTTATTAAAGTTCAGTTTCTTGAGTAAGCTA
The DNA here is from genome assembly GCA_030704895.1 of Henosepilachna vigintioctopunctata. NCBI lineage: Eukaryota > Metazoa > Arthropoda > Insecta > Coleoptera > Coccinellidae > Henosepilachna > Henosepilachna vigintioctopunctata. The sequence continues at coordinate 7,123,236 of JARQZJ010000091.1, forward strand.
TAGTGGAGACAATTTTTCTAATTTCCGTACAAAAATGTGACCTCTATGGTGAACTTTTTCTGATCATGCGTTTTTGAAATTTTATTGTTTAATCGTATCGCTTCAAATATTTGTCTGCAGTGCATTTCTCCCCTGACTAAATGATGTTTTCATACAAAAAACGAGTAAAAATTCCGAGGAGCCCAAATAGACAAACATCCACTGCCGTAACCAAATATTTAATCACCTTCTGTTCGAAGAGACAAATCCGCGAACGGTGCATTTTCAGCAGAACGCCCAAATTAACCCTATTGGAAAAACACTGGTTTATCGGCGAAAAAAGAAATAAAACATCGAATGCGCTTGATAAAATCGAATGATGTTTCGTTCCCGTAAATAACGATCAATCATCAGGAATCAGTCAGAGATGACCTATAATATGATATAAATAGGGCGCGAAACGTTGGCCCAACACGGTCAGCACAGATGGATTTTATTTTGTCGCCTCCGGTTAAACCGGAAAATACGCATACTTTGTCTGTCGATAAATCAAGGATTTGCAGGACTGCCAACATAATTCATAGATTAGAGACGGTCGGATCTCTAAAGCAAATGACTTAAATAGTTGTGTTTGCTTTGCCTGTTGGTGTTTAATTAAGCATGTCGCAGACATCGGCTTTGGTTTCGTTTCCCGCTATAGTTGAGGAGAAAAATATTCGGAAAAATATAAAAATCCGAGAACGTTTCGAGAATTTCGATTATTTGAGCAATAGGGTATTAAAGAAGGAAATATTAATTGGAAGAAGTCATGTGATTTGAAAACGCAGTTTCCACTCAATTTTCAATCAACACAGATAATTTTTATTAGTATAACAGCCACAGCTCTGTATTTAATGTCGATGGATTTCTTGCAAAATTGTAACAAAATGTTTCGAAAATATAATAACAGATTTCTCCTACATTGCTATAATTCGTCAAAAATTGATTTATAAAAATCTCAGTATAATTGAGACTCAATTTTGAATCAATTCCAAAACTTTCCAAAACAGAATATAGGAACTCTTAATCATGAATTTTCAGCCCGAATTATATAACCAGAAACGGTATCAATATTTGGTGGAATCCAACCTAATATTTCTGGTTTTATTAGCTGTTATATTTATTCCTTCATTTTTCGATGAATGATACAACATAATTTCTGTAAACATGCTTTAAAAAAATTAATACACTTCTAACACATTGTCAAAAATTTTCAAAATCCGTCGTGAATAATCTTGACTGTGGATTTTGAGCTCGAATCTTATTCAGTAACTTTTACCCAATGAATAAAATTTTTTTGCCATAAATTTGGACTTTCTCCCTTTTTTTAGAATGAGTTGAAATCATTTTTGACAACGTAATATAAGCCCAAAGCAATTTCAATGTATCTTCTCTAATATTTAATTCATACTACGTGTTATAGTTATCAATTATTGTGTCCTCAAATGACGACCACTGATATAAGATAACTCTTGTGTGTTTTCACAGTGCTTTTTCATATATCTCCTTAAATTATATCTTCTCAATAGTTGCACCACAAAAACAGCTTAAAACGCTATAAAATTTCGAAAATTTCAAGGGATATAATTGGAAAAGTTTGAGAGAATATTGTCTATTACTTTAACAATTAATTTTGTAGCATTCCTATAATTGAAATGGTATATAATCTATAATTCGATAATTGTAGAACTGATATTTTAAGTAACTGATATTTTAAGTAAAATTCAACTGGAGAAAATCTGAGAACCTTCCACAAGTAAATTCGTAATATACATACACACCACATACGTTCATTTCCGACGGAAATGAATATGGGATGCTTTAGACGTGAAAAACCCAAGTAAAGTTTGAAGACGGTTTATAGAAAACATTTTAAATTGACGAAAATTCAGTACTGATTGAAAGAAAAATTTTAAGGTTGTGTATGAAGTATGTTTTAATTCGAAAACAATTTTCTACATGTTCTTTTCTGTCTGGTAGTTTATATTCTAACACAATTGTCTTTAATTAACTATCCCTAAATATTGACGAATGAAGCTTAGGTCAAGTTTGATTCGCCCACCATAATCCAATAGATACCAAATGATTCGACGAAATTTATCTGAAAAAGCATTCAATTTTTTGAAGCAATTGTTCCCGTCGAATATCGTACGAATTCATTCCATTTTGTGGAATGAATAGAAAATCTCATTTGACTAAAACAAAGGTTTTTCAGTTTTTTTTAATCTGTAACCAACAATGAAATTTTTCAATAGTTTTGTTTCAACGCAAGCTTCGAAAAATTCTGAATATATATCTGAGTACATTTGTTCAGTCAACTATGCAGATTCATCCTTTGGACATCAACTTTTAGGTAAAAATATAAGAAGATTTGGGGAGTGTAATCTACATGATAGCTTAATATAAACTTCGAGATATTGAATTCAAATCAACTAAACTCTTTGAAAGGAATGAAAATGGAAAACAAAACTATATGAATAGAGGTGTTAATATTTCACTAATCGATTGAGCTGTTACTTGATGAAAATCTAAATACATAATATAAATAAAACTGAGTAGTTTTTTGATTAAGTAAGACTTAGTAGAAGAAAAATTTTTCATCATCTACATCTGATGAAGCCATTGTGTTGGCGAAACAATAATATTATGTGTGACTAAATTATAGTGAAAATCATATCGAAAAGCATTCGGTAATAAACATACGTTCTCTATCTACCTCGAACCGTCTCAAACGGATACATTAATTCATCATAGTTCTGTTCACCTCAAACAACAAAAAATGTCGTCATTCAGTAGTATAGTTCATAGACTTGTCAACCTGCCGCTTTCGGTGGGTGACAAAGAAAAAAGCTTAATTATGAAAAAAACCTTAAACAATGATTACAAACCAGAAATAACAAAAAATTCGATTAACAAAAAAGGTTTCAAAGAGCGGTTACAGAAATTTATCCTCCTATTAAACACAGGTCAAAATTAAGTTTTTCAACATATATGGGGACACTTTGTTTAAAATTAAAATAACTTTTGACAAGCCACAATATTAATATTTCTTTTCGGACCACTAATAATCTTGGTAATATAATCAGCAATAATAAATCAAAAATTAACAAAAATCAAATGTGTAGGGTATACAAAATTAATTGTGGTTCTTGTGGGAAATTTTATATGGACAGAACTTTCAGAAATTTCCAAATAAGATTGTCTGAACAAAAACGTAGTTTCGAAAAACAGAAAACAGATTCCCATTATACCAACCACTTATTAGAGGAGAGTAACATATTGAGTTCAGAGTTTGAAATATTAAATAGATAGAATAAAGGTTTCAAATTAAATCTTCTAGAATCGCTACATATCAATAGGTTTAATTGAATTCGGGACTTTTACTCAATAGCCAATTAGAGGTTAGTACTTGACCTCTACTTGATATGTTTAATAACAATAATCCAGGTAGCAGATCAGATTGATTATCTAGTACTTAGTTTAATTTACTTTCAATTTCACGTTTTTCGATGTTCAAAAATTTTGATTTTCTTTTCTTTTTCTTGAAAATCTTATTTTGTATAATTATTCTGTATCGTTTTCTATATTTTTAGTTGGTATACTGGACTTAAGAAATTGATTTTCTGTGTTCAATTTCAGGAATATGATATTTTTTCCTTGTTAAACTTCAGTTGTTTTCTATGTTGCGCACTCCAGAGTAGTCATAGAACATACTTGGCATATTCTGTGACATAAGTTTTTTATTTGTAAGATTATGTCTGTTGTTAATTCAGCATTTGATGAAGAAGTAGTACTTCGAAACGCGTCATGCGTATTTTTGTTAATATATGAGAATATTCTAAATATTGTTTCACTATGAATATAAATTTTCTCCAAGTATTGGCTTCATCAATCACCGAAATCGAAAACTACTGAGTTTTCTCTGAATTATGTTTTAATTAATGAGATTGAATTCTCGCTTAACTCTTGGTGAAACATAATTGAATATTAAAATAAATTAAACTCTTGGCTTAATGTTTCACGATTTATTTAACAATATGTATAGTCAACATGTTTCGAGCGTTAGCTCATTTTCAAGACTATGTTGTCTTGAATACTTTCAAGACTATGTTCAGTCTTGAAAATGAGCTAACGCTCGAAACATGTTGACTATACATATTGTTAAATAAATCGTGAAACATTAAGCCAAGAGTTTAATTTATTTTAATATTATGTTTTAATACTTCATACAAAATAACGGAAAGCGAAATAAGGTTTTTGAGGTATTGAGTCTTCATTCACTCTAAATATTCAATTCTATTTAATGAAAACAAAATTATTGAAAATAAATAGTTAACTCTATAATAACTTTCCAAAACGCCTAACTCAACTTTATTATTGAAAATCCTCTCTATGATCCCACTTCTGATGTATCTCTCGTACTATATACGTCACGTGAAATGCGTCCACTAGAAATTAAGAATCTGTTTCCTACTCACTGTACGAAAATGAGACCAGAAAAATCCGAGACGGTTTATTAATATTTCCATCTGCAATTTCATTTTTACGGTTTGCAGGCAACACGGGGGAACTGAGAGCCACAACATTATACCTGAAAAAGCATTGTAAAGTCCATGAATAAAATCTTACATTACCCCACGTTATATACGACTTTGGTTCTAATCTTTCCCCAGTTAGTTCGGTATGTTTACTTTTCGTTATGTCGAGTTTTCATGTTATTATGTTTTTCACTGTTACCCTGCAGCAAATTAATAATGGACACCTGAATTCTCGTTTTTACTGAGTGCTACGCTACGCACATCCTCCAAGTAGGTGGTTGAATTTTTATGAATATACAGGGTCGGCCAAAAAAATTTTTTGTTTGAAGTGTTTTTTTAATCTATACTGAATGTTGTACGAATTATCAAGTTTGATTATGTTATTTAAGAATTGCTGTGAATATACATGGCCAGCAAGACGTTTTATTCCTTAATTGCTTCGAGAAGAAAATTGCGAATTTACTATTATTATCTTCTCTTCTGACTTCTTTCTGGTTCGATTTTTCTAAATGATCTTCAATCTTTCAATTTGAGCATGATATTCAACTGGTGATCTATCGTATAATTGAAAAAATTCATAAAAACACACAAAAATCGTTCAATACACTTGGCATATATTTCAGGTTATTGGCCCACCATAAAGTTTTTAATACTTAAACTGTGATATTTCTTTTATATTTTTGTATATGTATATTTTTATAGAAAATCCCGTGAATGTACATGTATATATTTGTATTTACCACTTATATATCTGTACATGTATATTTCTAACCTCAAATAAATGTTGATTGCATTGGGGAATTTTTGTGTTGTTTAGTCAGTTTTTCAATTATTGGATATATTTGAGAGTTTTCTATGAAGTGCTTTTCGAGAAGAAAAATGACTAATCAATTTTTAGAATTTATCAAAGTGTTTCTGAGTTATACGATCAAGAGATTCCAACATACTAACAACATCTAATATTTTCTTAATCTAAGAAAATTGGTGAGGATTGGCGACTTTTGTAGTGACGCTAGAGTGTTGGACTATGGGGTGCCTCAAGTTACGGTTCTGGGGCCAATTCTATTCACTATATATATAAACGGTTTACTGTACACAAAAAGTAAAGCAAAAAAACAACATCTTCTCACTACTAATTACGAAAAAACAAAATAAATGCCATTTGCAATAGACAGTAGAATTTTACCTGCTGCGGATATCCTAAGAATTAGACACCGATGGCAAACATTTTGAAATTAATAATGTTCTTATGAGTCCAAATATTTGAGTGTCATTCTTGGTTCCCGATTGAAATGGAATGCACATATTAATAAGTTGATACTGAGGCTCAGAGGATTGATTCCTAGATTCAAATATCTGGCCTGTATAATTGGGAGTACTCATTGAAAATGATATATCAGGCCCTTGCTGAGTCACAAATGCGATATGGAATTATTGCTTGGGGATGCGCATATTCAACTACTTCGAACAAACTAATAATACAACAGAAGTGGTTACTTAAAGCAATGTACGAAAAGAACATGCTTTACCCAACGAATCAATTGTTTGAGTTAGCTGAAGTGTGGGACCTAAATTAGTTGTATTGCTACACGTTAATGAAACATACGTTCAACAACATAAGTGGTTCGAAACGAATAGAGCATGGTTTGAATACCATATATAGTCACCTTTCTCTGGAGGTTCCTAAGTTTGAAATATCAATTGGTCAACGTTCGTCAATCTATTTAGCGCCTAGAATTTTCAACAAATTGCCTATGTATTTGAAAGAGATGGTCAACAACGCGAAAATTAAGAAAGCCTTAAAGAAATGGATATCTCAGGTGGGGATGGACTACTGTAATACTTTGATAAATGGAAGATTAGGTACATAGTTTAGTGTATCAGATAATTGTAGAGATTAAGATTGAAATGTACAAAATAATATTTACTGTATAAATAGTAATTTACAAAACAATATTTACTGTATTAAAAAAAAACCTTTCACCACAGGTATTATACCTTTGTGAGGGTTGACAAAAATTTTTATTGTCTTTGTTCATATCTAGTTGATACAACTAGGAGAAGCATGTCAACTAATTGTTTTCAGTTATATCCAATTTCTGTTAAAATTTAGAATTTGTACTATAAAGTGTATATGAATGTGAATAAAGATTATTATTATTATTATTATTATATCGATATCTTATGTTATCTTAGGTTAGGTAAGGTTAGGTCATGTTAGGTTAGGTTACTATTGATTTTATTTCGGTTCAGGTACGTTCAATATATTGAATTGTATAGAATAAACTCATATTTCTCAAACCATGAAGAAATCGCATAATTTGAAGGCTTCCATTGAATAAAACATAAACAAATGGGGTCAGAAATTTTTAATATTATTATAATGTATATATATATATATATATATATATATATATATATATATATATATATATATATATATATATTAATGAGATTGAATTCTCGCTTAACTCTTGGTGAAACATAATTGAATATTAAAATAAATTAAACTCTTGGCTTAATGTTTCACGATTTAAACGATAAATCGTGAAACATTAAGCCAAGAGTTTAATTTATTTTAATATATATATATATATATATATATATATATATATATATATATATATATATAAATGTACCTGGTGTAAAACAATCAGGCACTCTCGGTAATTTTTCAGGATCTTGGAATTTTCCACTTATCGACTTCCTATTTAATCAGCTGTACCAACAATCAAACTTCAGTGTATGATTTTCTAATTGAATAATTATAATAATAACAACAAAAATAATAATACTAATAAAAAACAATAATAATAATAAGTTTATTTAACAATACACTGTGATTTCAATTTTGTAATTTGAATTGTACATGTACAAATATATATTATGTGACAGTGTTTCTGTTTTCTGTCTGGGTATTGTAAACAAACGAGGTATACCCCACAAAGGCAAAGCCAGTGCGTGGGATTTCAATACTTTGAATTGTCTTATAATTAGGTCTGTGCAATTTTCATTAATGTATCAATGTTCACGTTCAGAGAAAATTGAATTCATACTAACAAAAAGTCAGATTAACACAAAGTTCACTGAGTTCATATTAATTAAAGTTGCATATACGCTAACTTAACATTGTTCATATTTATTAAATTATAAATATAATTTATTTTATAAATGTTAACTTATATCCATATTTTTATTGCTATTTCTTAGATGCATTTATGAAGCATATTGGTAGTAGTATTATTATGCGTCTCTATATTTATCTATCTATTGATAACTTATCTTTTCAACTTTAATATGTACCTATCTAAGGAAACCTGTCTATCTGAGATGCAATATCGACAGATCGGTCGCAGGATGTGGATCAAAGAAGATTGCTTTCGCTCTTGAGACAGATTCGTGAGACGCGACAACTACAAGAGTCTCGAGACGTGAAATATTCCATTTACAACTGTGAGCAAGTTCTACGAGTTTGTATTTGTGTGGTCATAAAAGTTTTTTTGCTGGAAAGAGTTTTCTGCAAGCGTTTGCTTTTATAATACCATAGGAAATAACCGAAAAACTAAAAATTAGAAGAAGTGATAATATAAACATATATTATTATAAAATATAATATCATTAGACCATATTTTTCAATCTCCCGATTAGCACCCATTTTGTGAATGTTCGAAATGGTTAGAAATAATCGAAATAGAACTCCAAATAGAGGTTTGGCCATGTGGAGGACTGTTCAAGTAAAAATTCACAATAGTCAAATATACAGTAACAACGAAAATTTCTGATATCCGTAAAAATCTTAAAACACGGAGTGAAGACTGGAAGTCTTCTGGAAGAGCCCTCTTGAAGTTGGGACTTCTCTCCGATACTGCTCTCAGATTCCTCCACTTCTATTTATTCTCGAGACTACTCTGGAGATTGTTTCCTCACAATCGATACTTACCGTTATAGAAGAATAATTTTGTATATTATAATCAATAACACGATATCAAATTCATTATAGTAATAAAGTACTTTAATAAATGATCGTAGCTCTGCTGAATTCAATATTTTGATAATCAATTAAATTATTTTCTCTATTGATAACATTTCCCATGTTCAATACTTCTTGCAAATTATTTATGTAACTGATCAATAAACAACTGATTTTGTTTTCAGGAAAGAGTTTCTCCTTGACTATTATCGTCTCCACAACACCCCCTCAGATAGCAACCCTTACCAAAGCCATTAAGGTCACCGTAGACGGTCCTAGAGAGCCTCGTTCCAAAATGAGACAGCAGGGTTTTCACCACTTTCCATTCGGGCCTCGAGCCTTTGCACCTGATCCCCTGAGTGGTAGTTTGCCTTTCAAACTGAGCGGTGAGCTGAAAATTATTACTTACGAATTCACAAATTTTCATGAAATGTACAATAAGTTGGGGATCCTTTTTGAGTAACTTTCAATTTTTACGAATATTTCACATTTGTTACCAAGAAAATTGTCTAGTTAAGTTAGTTTGTGCTTTTTGAGACTGTCTGCAATTCTATAACTTATTAGGGTATATACTGCCCGAGCGACTTGTCAATAAGTTCTGAGTTAGTTAAGACTGTTTGACATTTCAATTCTATAACTCATTGTACTATGAAAACATGAACTTAGTTACCCTTTACCAATATACGCATTTTTTAAATATGTATAAGATTTTTTTTTGAACTCTCTGAAATACAGCGAATTAATCATTCGTTTGGTTGGCTTTCTACATGAAATGAAATTTGATCGAGAATAGAGATAGTATAGTAGAGAGTACTGTAGAGTTATAGTACCTTGAAGACTTTCCTCAAAATTTCTAAGCCATCTTCTGCTGTTGAACCATTGTCCGTCGTAGCTTTCCTATATCACTGAGGAGTGCACAGTTTCAAAGCAGAAACATTTTTTGGTTTTTGATGGTCTAGTATTTTAACATTTGGGTTTGAAAATTTGTCCTTTTTTCACTTTTTGATCTTGAAAAGGTATAAAGGTAAGAATCATTTTTATTATCAGTATATGGGATATATATTTTTGTCTCGAGAAATCTTCTGTAGGTTCCAAGATGCGGAGTACTGATTCAGAAATCTTCTTCTACTTTTTCTTATAAAGGTACCTTAAAATTTCAAAGGTTGCCTTTTCGCATGGCTACTCTGATCCTGTCGGTTTCCGCCTGGAAAAGTCCTACAGCCTGAGCCTAAGCCTTTGAAGGCTTGGATCAGAAAATTGTACATCGATATCTGAGCCTGGATGTACTTCCATTAGAGTAACCGCAAGACCGATGTTTTTGTAATCAGAAACGTCATTTGGTCATTTGCTTTTAGGATTTTCAGCCTTTTGGTTAGCTGTTCATTGCTCAGAACGAGAATAAAACATATTCCTGTTAAATTAAACCTCTGACTACCTTATATGCTTATATGTTTCTTATCTGAAATATGGAGAGTATGTGATCAATCATATATCAACTTCATAGCCACAATTGTAAGTTTTTAAGTATTTTAACTGTTGATAACACATTGATGGAATTAAGGTAACAATTGAAAGTTAAAACTCAAGATCGGCAATATTATTTCGGCCATCGCAGGTTTTTGATATGGATTAGTGAATATTATGATATGAATTTGGAAAAGATTCAAACCTGTGATTTGATGAGATTTTGTTCGATATTTTTCCTCCATACCTTTAGCTCAAATAATAATCAGTTGTTTCCACGGAATATTCAGTGAACTCCTAGAAAGTTTCTGTTGCTATACCTTCTTCTCTTCATTTTTTTTCTACAGCTTCTGATACCCTGATTCATGAGAGCCTCTCCAAAACTTAAGAAAAATGTTAATCAACTATATATAATTAACCAACGATTTGATTTTTCAACCTAATTTGGATAAAATTCTGTGATATATCTGATACCTAATGAAATAAGCTGGATTTCCAATTTATTCAATTGAAATATGCAATGAAAGCATGAAATATGTCTCATTAAAAATAAGAGGAACTAACCTTATTCCTGGAACATACGAGTTCCAGTTCAACTACAGAGTTTGTCGCTTAACTAGTTTTAGGATCTATCAACCCCAAAATTTCCAACAGTAATGGTCCAAAGATGTATTTTCTACTTGTATTAAGTGGCTCTTCTAACAATGTTGTCTTTACTATTAGACATTCTGATTTCTAATGATGAATAAATAACACACTCTCTAAAGCTCGAAGGAAGTGCACAGAAAATGATATTATAGTATTTACAGCACTTGTACACATTTAGAACAATCCAGAGTGGAGTTCAAACTGTAGCTTTCTACTTGAACATCAATTTTGAGAATATGGATCGTTAAGATAAATCTTACACGATGAATTTTACGATATTCTACGTTTAAGCTGCAAGAGATCAGTTTGATAGCGGTTTTAAGTAGAGGCAATATAACGACCTCATTAGGTATACTAATTGCTAATAATCTAAGAGATCTGGATAGATCTAATTGTTTGGGGATGATCACCAATCGTTTAAAACCCTAACTAACATTTTGTAACACTATTCTCCTGTTCATGATGACGGCCCCAATTAATATAACGAGTAAGAACGAGTTGGTAGTTGTGATTAGTTCCAATTAGCGAAGTTTACGGTTGGCACCATTTATGAGTAGTTTAATGTTGACGAGCCCATGTAATAATAGAAAATCCAGGGTTTCACGATATTTAATTAAAATCAACTCGTATGAGATTATTCTTAGAGTACATCATCAATCTACAGATGGAAGGAATGGGTATATATAAAATATACTGTAAAAATTCGAATCTTGGGTTTTTTGGTTCAATTGAAACAAAATGATATTAGTTTTTTTCCAAATTACGTTTCGGTTAATTTTTAACCTTTATCAAACTGGTATATATGTCATATGCTCGCACAATATAAACACTTCGGAACAAAAGTTCATAGGTGACAAACAAACAACTATATTGACAATTATACTTAAATATTTAAAATTTTTCTAAAAAACAATTCACGTTCATCTCTCAAGGCGTATTACAAATATATGACTGGACTCGGAAACCGATCACATCCGGAATATTACATACACACATCAATGATAAGTCTTTATGTTTTTTTATATTTTTTGTATACAAAATATAAAATATACTAGATAACGTTCCTAAAATATTTTTTTTATTAGAAAATTGCCCGCATAAAACGCGAGGGTTATTAGCGGTGGTGCAGTAGAATAATAGGATTGATGTAACTAAACTAATATAACACAAACAACTAACAAAATCAAAATCTCAAATAAATTTCAGCAAATTCAGCTCAATTGAAAATCTGATAGTGCTACTCCATTTAGCAGTCAAGGAAGTTTTCAAGTCATTGTTTAGGTAGAATGTCATTGTTCAGGTTTTCAAGTCATTGTTCATCCTCAGTGGTAAAAAAATTGGTGTTAAGCAATAGTTTCCTTTTTAATCGAGTAATATTAGTTTTTACTCTTCTGTCTTTCATATTTCGATGGATTTCATTAAGTCTCAACTAGTTTAGAAGAGTCGTCTGTAAAATTTGGGGTGATAAGATCAGGATGTTTTGCGTTGAGGCTGTTTTCTAGGAATCCGAGTCTCCACAAAACTAGGAAAAAAGACTAATTTCCTTCTTCAAAGAGTTTTTTCAGGGGATTCAAAATTGTTGCTATGTCATTCAGTGAGGATGAAAATTTGCTAGTTTTGTTTGTCGCTTCTGAACAAAAGGGAAGTGCTGGAGGTGCATTTTTAGTTTCAGGAGCCGAAGAAAGTGGACGCTTAGCGGCATTAGTGTCCAATTTTGATTGAATTTGGGATATACTAGAATTTGCTTCTTCTCCGCTTGTCCCTAGAGGCGGTTCGTTCATGGCCATTTCAATTTCTAGTGGACTTTGGATTGTATTTAAATAATTTGGTGGGTTTCCTAAAATTTTTGGAAACGTCAAACAGAATCGCAGAAGCCAGTATATTACAGTAATCCATTAACGGACAGAAATATTCAATAGGAGATATGGTTGTGTTCTATGAGAAGGGAGTCAGGAATAGAAGTGTATAACGTTATAATTTTGTTAAGTGTCATATCTTTTAGTCAGAGTTTAGTTTTGTGAGGTTAGGTTGGTACTCTTTCGTCCTAATGTTAAGTAGGTCTGATTGTCATGTTGTGTTGTTTGTAAGATGATTGGAAAGTTAACCTGAAACAGGAAAAAGAGTTGGCTGGTAATTTTTTTGGAAAAGTTATCAATTCATAAATGTTTAATTAATTTATAAAAGTGGAATCAGATATTAATTATTATCAAGATAGGAGACGTGTTGAGACGTTCATCAATTATATACTTTTTCTTTTATGGAATTTTGTTTTGAAAAGAAGAAGTATCCAGTATTTGGGATTATTTGATGATCGTTAAATTCTTCTGGCATTGTTAGTTATTTGGAATTTGTGACCAGAAGTGGTACCCTTCAGGGGATCAAAGCACGTGTTCTTGATACACAGTCCTCCGTTTTGTTTGTGAGCGTTGAAGTTTTTGAGAATCACCATTTGGTAGAAGATCTGTGAGCCTAAACCTGGAAGTTTTAGGACCCTTGGTGTGGTTAGAGTATTCCTGTACATTGATTGAAGAGACATTGTGATATTTGATTTCATATTTATTTTATTAAGCTTGAGCGTACTTTATTCAATAACCGTTCAATTTACATGCTAAATATTCCTTTTTATTTAAAAATTCATCATATGTATTTGTTTCATTGTGACGATTAAGCCCTCTTAGCTAAGAGAGAATTAATTTATCTTTTATTTGTTTCGATTTCTCTTTTAAGTATTTAAATTTATTAATTTTCTTTTATATATATTATATATATATATATATATATATATATATATATATATATATATATATATATATATATATATATATATATATATATATATATATATATAAATATATATATATATAATGATATCATCATTTATTGAACCAAGTGGATATTACTGTTAGGGAAAACTAAGATTAAGAACTGTTAAATCTGGTGGAGTTGTTATTTGATCCTCCAGAAAACCAATTGAATTGTACCGAAAAATTTCAAACCTCTGGCGCCTGGCATTAAATTTTTCTTCACTGTACTCACCCCATCTTCACTGTAGCTAACTGTGGTGTGGTACAATTCATTAACTTTCAGTTCTCGCTTAGTAGTCACTTAGGTTTTGAACCAGAGGTTAATTGAAGGTATACATCTTGTGTGTGTGTGAGATCAAAGATGTATACAAATCTATAACTAGGTAGCTAAAGTAGGTTATAAGTGTTATCCGAAGGCGAGTTATATACTTGGCGTCAGAAGCTTAGAATATGACTGTATTCCGGATTCATATTACCCACTCGAAGAGGAGTTATTTTTGAAACTTTTTTTAGCTCTAAGAGTGAGATTCGTTCTTCTAGGATACTATCTGGTATAGTCGAGCTAACATTTGATATAACTAAACGATCAGCTGGAGTTATAAGTCTATGAATCTCAATGTGGTGTCCTTTTATTGATAATGCTTTCTAAGAATTCATGAGTTTGTCTACATGTTCGGAACTATATAGATAAATACATATTCTCTTATTGAATATTCGAGATAAATTAGAAATATTTTTGGTTGAAACTGAAGATCCTACAGCATATATATATATATATATATATATATATATATATATATATATATATATATAATCTTGAGTTTTCAGTTCAGTTGATAGGATAATTGCTTGATTTTTCGAAGGACATTTCATTCGACTAACAATAGAGGAATAAATAGATGGTTTATTTGATATTTGAACCCCCGGAGACCCTTTGCGTTGGCCAGGTCCAGGTCTGCCTCACCTGAACCGATTTATCTCTTTACAATTCACTTAACTGATTACTTATTGCACATATATCAATTATCAACTAGATGTGACACACATGTGTTCGCTACAACTCTCTATACTCGAATTATAATGTTTTATTTTATTTTTTCAATTCATCTTGCTTTTTTATTTATTTATTCCAGAAATATTATAATATAAGTTACAAAAGCTAGCCCTAGAGGGCATGGATCTATGTCAGCAGAAAACAATTGCTATTACACTTCACAATAAAGATATTTTACATTCGCACTGAATTACTAACACAATTATATTGATAACATACCTAACACTAATTTCTATAGAACTTTTTTAAACGGATTCCTAACTAGGTGACAAAATAGGGAAGAATTTTTCAAGTAGTTAAAGCTTCTACAATTCGATGTCGGGTTTGTCACTTGCATAGAATTCTTCCATAGAATAGCTGAACTTCTGACATAGATACCTTTCGCTTACAGAAGTTGATATTATTCTTGATAGATTGGGAATCCACAATGGTAGTGAATTATATATTTTGTTGATTGAGTAATCGTCATTCTTTTCTTAGATATACGAAATTATATCTATCGGAGATTTTTTTATCGGGTTAATTTTGCTTCTAGTTGGATATTCGTCACTAAGTGTAGAATATTCAAACAAATCGTTAATATTAATAAGAGATAAAACACAGTCCAAGATGTACATGCTTATCGCAGAAAAAATATTTTGGTCACAAAATACACTTTTACAACTATTTTTCATTTTGAATATGCAACGTAAAGACCGTTTTTACAAAATCAGAATTCTACTCTTTGCACTCGAATGTCTCCAGAAATCAATCCATACATCACCGAAACTGAATAAAGGCATGAAATGCAGACAAAGCATCATCCACTCCAATGGTCTTACCTATAATTCTCAATACGAAACAATAGCGCCCTATCTTGGTAGAAACCCCGTCAATATGCATTTTCCAGTCAGACTTCTGTCAATTTCTACGCATAAAATAAACACTTCCTGTGACATTATATTTTAATTTTTGGAATATAAGCTCAGGTCTGTGACGCTGCGGTTAGCGAAAAGTATGCACTGCTTTTTGGACACGTTCAGAAGTGAACTGTTTGTTGAGAAGTAATCATTTATTGTTCTTATCACGATATTCACTCTCTGAGTCAGTATGTCGATATGATTCTCACTAAATATTATCATCAGCATACCGTATCATTTATTGTCCAGAGATATATGTTAGTTCATTTGTGTGAAGAATGTACTAGAGTGGTTCCAACATTGACCCCTGCAGAATACCCGTAGTAATTCTCACCTGTTCTGATTGAAAAGATCTTTCCTGTGAGTCTTCTGTGTGAACTTCCAATATACCTAATGATGAATAATGAATGTGACGGTGAAAAATATAATGGAAACACTTCTACCTCAGAAATCTTTCGAAAATATCTTAGTTATTATAGTAAACATTGCTTGCAACGTCGTTTCAAAGCAACAGAGTTACTTTGGCCCTCGGACTGCTCTTGAACTTCGACCGTTAAGGATTATCATGCTTTTACTTATATTTATTATGCTTTTATTGTCTTATAATGAATGACACTGAATGTGAAAAATATTGAACGAAATTAATTATATATCATTTCAAGACATCAATTGTAGGCTGAATCGAATGCTGAAAATGTTTGGAGTGGATTTAATATAAGGTTATATAACTTAAAATTTGGCCAGAAAAGTTATATTTTCATAGTTGTTCGTAAGACATTATAACACATTATGAGTAAATAACTCATAATGAATTATTAACTCAAATTCTAAAGTTGAATTTTGGCTGATCTCTTGGTGAATTATTGTTTGATATATTGAATAAAAAACGTTTTCTTTTGTTCTCACAAGAATTATAATAATTGTTTGGAGGTGTTATCATATTTTCGAAAGCTGAATTGAAACTTTTAGCTGCAAGTTAACTTTTAAAACTGGGATAACAACTCGAAACAATTGTCAAGCATTCAATATATTTTGAGAAACCAAGTCAACTGTATTCAATAAATTAATATTTTATATTATAAAACGTCAGTGTAAATCGAAAGTTGAAGTCTGTTCACATAGATTCAACAAAAATGAATCAAAATCAATAAAATCAGTAAAATGAATATTTCAATTCATGCAGGATATTCGGTAAGAATAAATTCAATCTGGAAATAATGAGAACGAAATATAAGGAAACATAGCTCAATATGTATCATGAATAACAGATTCCTACGTAATGTGAAATAGAAATCAGCTGTTTGTGTATCGAATCAATATCAGCTCATTTATCCCCACTACATTTCAACCCTTTCAGGTTTCTCACCTATTCAGTAACTATATGTTGAAATTACGCTATTGTACAGCAGGTGGCGCTTGCATTGCTGATTCGTCATTATTTGTTCGATGTAGTAAGGGTGTACTAGGTGATACAGAAGATTGGAACGATTACATGAAAACTTTGAATAGGATAATTGTGAAGTGTCAGCAATATTTATATATCAAATTACTGATTGTGATAGAAAATTTACGTGAATAATGTGTAAAGTAGACCTATCGATAAATCGAAATATTGTCTTCAGTAATTGTCTTTATGTATTCCATTGTTTTTTTGTGACGTAGAAATACATAAAGAATGAATGTTGACATAAAAAAAACTGTTTATAAGTGTTTCATAAAATTAACCATTCAAGTGAATGAGATAAGCATTACTTGTTCCTACGAAATCACGAAAATCAGAATTTTCCATGGATTTAATTGATTGATATACACAAGAAAGATTTCAGTAGCTATGAATTAACTAATAAGAAGAAGAAGTCACCATTAAAAATTCCTAAGTTAACAACTAGCCAATGTGAAAAATATTGACACCGTACTCTTTGACTTTTTTTGTAAATTTTTGATGACATGTCAATAGTCATAAAAATATATGAAAAGTATTTATCAATTTTTGTAAAATTATCGTTTTAAAAAAAATGAGCGTTTTTAATAGAACGTTATATTTGAATAAATTTCTGAGTGCACCAATGCCAAATATCGGTGATTTTTTTAATGTGAAAATTTCTTGATATATCGAGTCCTAGATTTCTCACCTTTCTAACCTGTCCGATGGGCGCGCCATCGATGCCGAGATGTATGGAGTTTAAGTAGCTGAAAATTGAGGAATACCGTCTTTGTTCTAATAATTACAAGCTTGCTTCCTTCAAATCACATGTTGAATAGATTTATGTCTTTGTTGATTAATTTTTTCACCTCATCTGAATCACTTACATCATACAACAGTACAGTATTAACCGCAAATAGCAAAAATTTACCTCCCAGACCTACAACAGCTACACAAATTGTAAAAATGAGAAAAAAGTGACCATGCACACAACCCTGAGGCACCCCACAAGTTGTCTTCAATTTTGAAATATTTCTCCAATCTACGAGAATCTACTACCAAAATGGTATAAGAAGTCGATATGTTGAGACATGTACAACAGGTTTTCAAGTTTTTTCTGGAATAGTTATGTCTAGGTTTCATTTTTATACTGAAATCGAAAGAAAGAGCTACCAATCGTAATGAGAATTGAAATGAATCTAATCACGAACAGACAAAGAAATAGGTTATAACTTTCGCAGAAAGAACCAATCAGTATATCCTGAAATAAGAGAATAAATAGAAACGCAGGTCTAAAACCGACATTAAAGGAAGCCATGCAGTTTTATGTCGCTGTATAATGGTAACCCCTTTAATACCCTTCCAGCGTATTAGTCTTGTGCCTCGTCCTAAAGGGTTTGAATAATCGGCCAGCAGCACCTAAGTCCTCGAAGATAAATGTCATTCCTCCCCTCATTACTCCGGCAATCAACGGTCTGAAATCCATACGGAAACTCCCTAAAAATCCTCGATATTGTTAACACCGTCTCAGCAGTTTTAACGAAGTTTTTCTTGAAGGGATTCTAACGAAGTTTTTCAGTTGTAAAGGGATGTTTTTTACGCCTTAGGCTTATCTTTAAGGGCTACTTTAATTGTGAAAGGATCTTCTGAATTTCCGTTCCACCCTCGGCGAATTGCCCTATTTACTGCCTACTAAGCTTTCTTTCGCAATAAATCATTAGTCCTTTTCGTTATTATTTTATAAGATCTTCCAAGAATTTATACAACGAAATAATTTAACTTTATTGTTATTAATTTGTATACTAATTTCACATATTTGAGACTGAATATGTGAAAAAATTCTGAAAAATATTAAGAACTCGTATTCGTAATTTAAAACTTCATGTTATAATTTGTTGAACTTAATTAACTTATTATAAACTACAGGTTTGTATTCTTCCAATGAACTACAAATAATGTTTTATAAACTAAACTATTATAAATTTTATAAAACTTATTAACTTTTATAAAATAAAATTTTTTTCAATAGCTGCAATACGCAAATGCAGCTTATTTGTCGATTCTGGCTATATTTTGAAGATATGTATAAGTACGAAAATTCGCTCAGTATTTGGACTGGTTGTTAATATAGACTTGTCAGGAGATTTGATACAAAATGGTGAAGGTGCCGGATAACTAAAAAATTGTGATTATGCATTTCGTGTATAAATTGTGAGAATGACAGTACAAATGTCATTTTGACAGCAAAGAATGCCACTAGAACTTTACAGTGAAAAATGTTATAATGGGTAACTTTTTTTTTTATTGTGTCATTACTTCGATTGATAGTCTTGAAAGTTTCGAATATATTTCAGTCGATGTGATTTTCTCTGAAAATTTCACGGAGAATTCAGCGAAGAAAAATCAATATTGAAATAGGAACGAACGTACCCTAATTACGGCTGAGAGGACATAAAACCTACCCAAGTCGGTCGAAACCGGTCGAAATAGTAACCGAGAACGTAGCATATGATATTTCAGTGGACCAGTTCGTTTCTTGTCTTCTGTTCCAATTTGCTTGCAACGTGAGGTAAAGGGTTGATCCTAAGACGCCTCATTGGTTGGGTGGGGCAGCCTCAGACCTCATTGGCCCGCCGCAGGAGTGCTGCTAACCTTTACTATAGAGATCTATATACGAGATCCTGGGCTACGATCGTATACTTCATAAGATTGTTTGCAGGAAATATGGGATCCCAGGAAGTTATTATCGAATTTAATAACAACGTCCCGCATTTCATTTCAGGACGGAGTCAGCTTCATTCAATTTTTTTGAACTCTCGCGGCTCATTCATAATGAATGAGAGCTTTAGGTTTTTAGTTGCTTGTATGTTTTTGTGAAAAAATTCTCGAATTGACTGAAGCTTCTTAAACAGAATTTATAACTAGAATAAGTAAAAAGCTCACTCATTCTTATTCATGAAGTTTCCAGTTTTGAATTTATCTCATTCTAAAAATTAAAAACGTCATATATTTTCATGCGAAGAAATGTAAGTTTATTGTGTTGAAGTTTTTTGTGTTGGTACTTTTTTTTATTGAATGTGTCCTCATTTCATGTTGATTTGGAATCAACAAATGATTCGAAATCATTTAAATCATTATTAATGATGGCTTTTTCGTTTATATTCATCAATTACCGAACTTTCTGGAAGAAATCAATATTTTTCAGTCAATCATGTATGTCTCAGTTATCAATTGACTGTCTTTCCTTTTTAATACCTCTCAGTGGTAAATGAAAGAAACGAACAAAAAGGCATCAGTATATTCTAAAAATGCTGTCTGGTGTGTGATTATCCCTAAGACTTTCAACTGAGCATTTGTTGGGTAGTTTATTGTGTTCGGTGGAATGAAGTTTGCATGTAATAGGTCTCAGGAATTTAAGAAACTCAGTGAATATGTTATGCACCATTAAAGTCGATGGTGCAGAGTTAATACGGTAAAGTTTTTACGAAGAAACTGATGGTTTCCTGGGAACACGAAATTTACAACGTTATTCAAGTTGCTCGTGGATTTTTAGTCTTGATTTCAAAACAATTATCAGTTGAATCGTGCTGAAAGCAACAATGCAAACTTACGCTGATTATTTCTGAGTTGTCTTTTGAAATTGAAGTGGAATAAGACACTAACATGAAGAAATATTCAGAAAGATATTGTTTGAATATAGGAAATCACACATTTCACAGAAATACAACATACCAAGTTATATATTTGATAGAGAAGGTTCCGTCGCTGAGTGGATTTCATACGATTTTGGTCATATGAAAATTATTTCGTCACTTTCATGATGCTTGCTCGATTATTGGGTTGGTAATTTGATATTCCATTCGATGATTTATTTCGAAATTTCCTTGTCATTTTAAATTGGATCACAATCTTGATGAAACTCGTTAGGATGAAAATTATACATTATTTGTGTCACTCTTCAGGATCTGCAGAAATAATATTGTCAATATCTGCAGTGTCAACTCAGGTTGTCTCCTGGTAATTTTTTTTTGGCAAATCTGGAGAAGAATAGATGAGGTTTAGATGAAGTGACGACGGAATATTCCTCTGCTGGAAAATTAAAAAAATCTTATATGGCTATTTTACTAACAATGTTATTAAGACTAACCTTATTGTTTCAGGAATCGCACATCATTTGGCGTCTCTACCTGGTCATCCTTCTGAGTGGGCACTGTTTGGAGGCAGACATCCGTATCCGTCAGGACAGTTCATTCCTCACCATCATCCTCATTTTCCACATCATATGTTCGCAAACTTGGACCGTCCTATCAACACATCTCCTAGAATAGCTAATGGTAAGAGAAATTCAAATTTATGTTATACTTTTCATATTAAACCTTTAATTTCATTTCGGTCTTTCAATCTTTCTCCCAATCCGCGATGATAATAAAGAAGCTAGAGTTCTAGAAGTGTTTCATCAAACGTGTTGCTTAAAAAAACCACGTTTTCACGCTTCTTAAAAACAAAAGCTCAAAAAATTTATACTGAATGTCCAGTTCAGTTTCCGTCGCATTCACCATTTTGCACCAAATGTAACTTTGTTTCAAGTAATAATTTTTTTCAGGTTTTGAATAGGTGCAATGAATTTGGAAAGATAATTGTTATTTATAACGAATTATACCTTTATGGATAATTTTGATAACATAAAATCTTCTTCTTCAATTCAAGGAAGTAAAAAAATTATGAGCTAATTAGAGGTGATTAAAATTGGAGCAATGGAAGGAGGTATCAAACCGAATAATGAAATTGCGCTCTAGTGATTATACGAAATTCAAAATTTTAAAATATAAGTCGATTGCTCTGTTTGAAATTATTCTCTCCAATTTCGAAGACATAATAGAAAAAATGTTGAGTAAATCAAAAAAATTTCTCAAACTCATGTTGTGAAATATAGATAAGTACTTTTCCACAATATTTTTATATTTGTTTTTTTTACAGAGCCATCATCGACATCGTTGGGTCCTATAAGTATAAACTGCAGCAATGCTCATAGTACAACATCCCCGAAAAGTTCCCCCACCCAAATAGGGCTTCTAACCACCGAAGTTGGTTCGGAGTCTCCCAAAGAAGACGACATATCAGTAACAGGGTCCCCAATTCCGTCTCCACAACCAACACCAAATTTCAACGGCATGATGCCTGCTCCTATGCAAAATAATCAACTTTTCAACAACGCATTGGCAGCGAGCTTATTCTTGAACGCACCTCTGCTACCACCGCCCAGCCAGTGGCTCTATTCCCAATTCTACCCCCACGACTGGGGATGGATGAGACTAAGGAACTCCGCTCTTTTGTCCTGCAAAACTTCACCGAGAGAGGCAATTCAGGTGCAAAACCCGGATTCTAGTTCGAGTAATATGGATTCGCCGGACGTAGATGGCACTAAGGCAAGCGAATTCAAAGAGAAGAGAAAAGCAGAAGAAATAGAGAAAGACGATACAAACAGTGTTTCTAACAAGGTGAAAAAGGCTACGATAACGCTCGTGAAACAGAGAGACGAAGTTACGTCCTCTGATAAAGAGGACTTGAAGACTTCGAAGAATGTAGTTTCGAAAAATTCTGATGTGTGGAGGCCCTATTGACATGTTAACTATTGAGTCAGAGTTTCTTGAAATAATACGAAACGAACTCTAGTTTACGGTTATGATAATGGAATTCTTGACAAACTTGAATGCAATGGAATGGATGAAATATTAAACGAGAAACGGCCTTTTATTAATTGAAATTCGAAGGTAACCTGCCAAATGAAAATATGTCTATAATCATCGTTGTATAATTATAATTTGAATGAGAACTCCTTGTTCGTTTCAAATGTTTTATGTTACCAGATTTTAACACTTTTCGATATGTAGGTAAATTTTTTTCCGATTGTAGATAAAAAAATGTTAATTTTGAGAAAGATTTTTTGGATGAATTGAATTTATTTCTCTGAATTCTATGGATGAAAATAGTTCGTGAATTTTTCAATATTTATATATATATATATATATATATATATATATATATATATATATATATATATATATATATATTCAATATGGAATTCTTGATTCTTAATGTTATTGAAGAAAAACTGATGTAATTGAACTTCATTTAGCGAAACTGCTATTTAACTGCTTAAAAGTGAATTTACTGCTGCGAAAAATCTAGGGATGTCCAAATGACGCGGATCTTCTTGAAATAAATGCAGCGCATTACTAGAAATGTCCAAATAACTTGAACCTGCTTCAAATGGTAACAACGCATAAGCTAGGGATGTCCAAATAACTTTACTCATCTTTAGTCGCAAGATGGCATATAAAATAAGGATGTCCAAATCCAATTCTTTAAGTTGACGACATAACATGATCTCGGGATATTCAAATATATTGCATCATATTCAAATGCAGTTTTCGAACTAAGAGCTTCAAACATTTTGAATCGCTTTTGAATGAACGTTGTACGCGAAACAGACAGAAGTTACCGAATGAACTTAACTCCCATCAAATGTCGGTAGTGCATAATCTTAGGAATATTCAATTGCCTTGAATATCCTTGAATTGGTTGCTACGCATATACTAAGGGTGTTCAAATGTCTTGATTATTTTCGAATTGTTTATGAGGTGTAAGTTAGGGGTTACCAAATGTCTTGGATGAATTGTTGTCAAATTATTTTGAATGACGAACAAATAATATCGACTCAATTTTCAAATTCATATTGAGAAATATAAAACAAATTGCAAATTTGTAAACATCCTCAGATTTGATGGAGCAGCATACATGAAGTGTTCTGGTTGGTAAAAGACACGTTTGAGTGACTCATCTCATAGTGAAAATAGATTTTAACCGAGGGATTTTATAAGTAAAATTCAAAACTTCCAAAATTGAATGGAAACTTTCAATGAAGCTCAAATAAAATTTCACCAGTTCAATCTATTTTCGAGCTTGTTGGGTCTTATCAGACGTTGTAGCCTATCTGAAGTTGAACAAACATGTAGAAGGAAAGAATAAATGGAATTTTCTGCAGAGGAGAAGCATTTATTTACAGCTTCAACATCGAAACTCTCAATTGGGAGTTTTACTCTCTGAATTTCATGAAAATTTCTTGGTTTCAGCGATATATTCAATTCAGAGAATTTCAGAAAACTATATTTCACAAATTCATATTCGAATTTCAAAAAACTTTTCCTTCAACCAAAATGTTATTATATTCGAAATTATTTAGACATTTCACATATTTTGTTGAATACTTTTTTTTTGAATAAATTTTTTTCAATCACTTTCGAACCGTAGTGAATTCCATCCTATACTTTCTGAATTATTTAATTTTTACTTAAATATACCAGTATATTTCCTCATTGTATATTTTGTGTATAAATTTTTGTATATACTTACTATGTCCAAATTGATTCAGGGTGATCGATGAATTTTCTTTCAGATCTCATTTCAGAAAATGTTTAGAGTAATTATATCTGAAGTAATTTCGTTCTCCATATTTTGTTTTTAGAAATTTTTATTGATATATTCCTTTGTAAATAAAGAAAATGATTATTGTTGTAATATTTGTTTTTAAATATGACCATTTCCTATCCCAGATTCCAATATCCAAAATTCTGGAATACATTCATATAATTACTTCATCCAATGAATGATGAATTGAATGAAAATAAAAACTCTGAGCATAGGAAAAATTTCTCTTGATTTTTCTATCTAGTTTCTCAAAATTCAAGAGATCCATAGATACATTCAATGGACGATGAATCTACTCTGTGATAGTTCATATTTAAATGAGAGGTAATAATAAAAAAAAACTTGTCTAAAAATCACTGACTGAACAATTATTTATTCGACTAGTTTCGCCTTTTACAGCATTATCAAGAATTCTTGATAATGCTGTAAAAGGCGAAACTAGTCGAATAAATAATTGTTCAGTCAGTGATTTTTAGACAAGTTTTTATTATTACCTCTCATTTATCCATAGATACTGTGAATGACGTGAAAGAAACGTGGCAACATACTATCTACATTTGTACAAAGGCAGTGATTGGTTTCTTTCATCTCTGATATATTGTGATATTTTTTATATTCAAATGTAAAAATGTGAAATAAAAAAAAATGTAAAAGTAAAAAGTGTTCAGATAGCTACAGGCTTGAACTACCCCAAGCATTTTCATTTCAGATTGTCCCACACCATTTCAAGGATTTGATTAACAATTTATGTTAACAATACGGCCACAAAGGAACTAAATCTGTACCATCCAAATTGAACCATGATGGATGTATAGTATAGGTTTTCCGAAAAAAATATGCTTCACTGAGAACAAAAATTTTATAACACCTATTAGTTGAATCGTGCTGAAAGCAACAAATAAAACTTACCCTGATTATTTCTGAGTTTTCTTTTGAAATTGAATTAGAATAATACATGTTTCCAAAAAAAAAATGATGCTTCACTAGGAACACAAAATTTACGTGTTATTTTCACTGAATGGAATGATACTGCTCAATCAAAATTCGACTGAAGACTATTCGTAGATCAAATGTGAAGGGCATACGTGATGAAATTGAACTTACAGTGGTGGAAATTGAAACATTTAGTGACCAATGAAATCTTTTCTTTCTTCCCTCGAAAAAAAAACACCTTTTCACGAATTATCGAAGTTTTAAATTGGAAATTACTAGATAATGTAATTGTTTTTATAAGTTATTGGAAACAAGTGATTATTCTTTGGGTTTTTTGATGATTTTTCGTGATATAATACATTTGCAATATTGATATTCGTATGGCTCAGAGTTCCAGTTCATATCATTGAAGAATATTCATATCATGAATATATGAATAATAATAATAATAATAATTTATTCACCCAATGATTCACAACTAGCATCAAAGCAATTATCTTACCATCTAACAAAACATTTACTTCCTAAAATATAAACACATGATCAGGGTAAACAAAGTGACACTAAAGGATTGCCTTTCAGAAGCACACTATGCTTGTACGAAAGACTTACATTCATAATCAAAAAAAAATTTTTTTACAGAAAATATCCAACAAGTCGCGTTATTTTTCAAATAATTAGGCTGGCAAATATATAGTATATATTGAACACTTCGTTTAATACTCTGAAATATTGGAAATATATGAAGTTAATGAACGATGAGGAAATAACAAATGATACAAAAAACCTTTCATGAAAAAATGAAAAATTTTCATATTTAGAACAAACATACAAAATTTGAGTATAATCAAAGAATAAGATACAGAATAAAATACTTGATGACTGATAAGGCTCATACTTAAAATTAAGAACAATAATGCAACACAAATAAAAATTTCCTCATATATTAAATTATACGAAAGAAGCCCGAACTGAAGTACTACTTTCTCCTCAGATGTCAAAATAACACAGATTTAAATGTCAATTCAGCATTTGAAGAGGACGTTGTACTTCGATTCGTGCGTCATGCGTATTATTTAATATTGAGAAAATTCAAATTTGTGTTTCATCATACTAAATGATTTTATATATGGCATGAAACATTCAAAGTTGCCTCTTTACTTTAGTAGTGGATTGAGATTTGTCGATGAAATACACGATTAACAAAACAGAGGTAGAAATAATATCACAAGAGTCCTGAATTTAATTTATTTAAGAGCAAATGTTCAATGGATTACCTGTGATGTTAGGATTCAGAAGTTGCGTACTGATTTCTGTTTCTTCATATTAAACTGAAATTTTTCATTTATTGTAACTCAATGTTTTTTCTTTATATTAGAAACGCTAAATGAATAAAATTCATTAATTCATTATAACATAATGTTTTTTTAGCTACATCTTATATCTAGAGATTAATAATGATGTTAATAATGAATATCTTTCGTTTTCCAATTTTTTGCCGCTTTATACTCTTCATTTCAACTTGTAATAATCTTGGGAAGTCCGATGGGTTTATAATTCATAAAGCTTGCGTAGAGGCGGGCACAAATTAAGAATTCCAATATTGGCAAGTCGAAACAAATTGTTAAAATAATTCACATCCAGGACGACGCTGAAAACAAGGAACGCAGGGGCTAATCAAGAAATTGAAGTTTCAATAAAAGCCATCATTAATTCTGAGTTTGGGGTCTTTCTTTCCTCTAACATGACGTTACAGGCGGTCCAGCCACCCGGACGGTTCGCCAAAATTGCTTCGTCCCCTAGGGCCCGCAACTTTCACGGCCAACTATTAGAAATGGCCTCTACTGCGTAATTTGAACAAATGAACGTGGGCGAGCTAAGCAAATTAGATTCGCACATGTTTGTCCGTGAAGGAGCCGTCTAGGATCCACTTACACTACTGCATCATGTCCCCGATCGGTCCTGCAGCACGTTTTCATACATTTGTCGTCTTAATTTGTGTCATTTGTAGGAAAGGACTTCGGTCCGGTCCCCGAGAACGTGGATAATTTAGAGTGCAAGTTTGGAAAATGCTGAATTTATGAATTTTGGGTTAATTTATCACCCGTATATGTTCATGAATCGGGCTTATTCGACTCGATATACGGCTCGAGACAATTCGAATCTAAAGTATTTTTGGAAAATCTTGGACGGAACTCAACAACAGAATGAATTTATATACCAAAAACTAATTTGGTTACAATTTTTGTTTGTCTTTTAATTTGGTTATGATTGCAGGTGGTTGTTTCTAGCAAAATTCTTGAAGAACTTCTGGAGGCATGTGAATGCATTGTGGAAGAGTTTTGTATTGACGTTTTATGTTGAAACTTTGGAAACATTTGTTTGCAACCTCTAGAACATTGTACTAAGAAACTGTTTCATGTATGTGTAAACTATATATTTATATAGTTATTAGAACTATAATATTCTGCTATGGGGCTGCCCCACATGAATAAATAGGGTGTTTATCACCCAAAATCCAACACTTCGTTCAATATTCGATATTTATCGATATAGCTTATCTTCATTAAAATTGACCTATGTATCGTATGTTCTACATATATTCTTAGATTTGATTATACGTTGAAGAAAATGATTATAAAATCATAAAATTGAATGGTAATCATGAGTTTTCAACAAGGAACAGTGATGTGCTATTCCCAATCATAAAATAGCTAAATTTGAGTACTCACTTTATCAATAGAGTATTGAAATCTTCAACCATTTACCGTCGAATTTAAAATAACTGAAGATGTTATTTTTAATTTCACTTAAAGTAAAAATGAAGTGAAGTAATTTTTAATCCAATTTTAATTAGAAGTAAGAAATTTGTTTGAGAGGAGAGTTAAATCTCCGCTCTTACCAAAGGCACACCATATTGTGGCTCAGTACTTAGATGATTCGAATGTACTCAGGCATGTATGAATCAATTTTTTTATCTTATGTATTTTCCTTACTATACTATCCTTCTCAATGTGAAATGGTCATGAAGTATTAAAATTTTTGTGATTAATTTTCTTAATCAAATGTCGCTGTATACTATTGTGAATTCCACATGAAATTGAAGCTGTATTTCAGGGACTGAATAGAAGATCAGGCTCAAAACTGAATATAGTCCTTTTGTGAACCTCCTTCTTAGTTGTGATTACTGTATTGAATGAATAAATGTCATACTCAGAACTATACGAGGAATGTTTCACAATGAAGATTATTATTATATTAATAGAAATTAAAATAAAAAGAAATATAATAGTTATAATAATAATTCATCTCATTTTAACAATTATACGTGTTAACAACAAAGGTGGTAATAGGTAATAGGTAAATAATTAATGTTACCTCACACTGTGGTTCTACACTTCTAAGAAATTCACTCATATGAGTGGTCGCCACTCAATAAGAACACATATTGTTCTCTCCTGAAAATTTTCAAATCAGTTATACATTTATACAGCTTCATGCACATATATTTTAACACTGTCCTTTGTTAGACACAGTTGTCTTCTAGGATAATTGAAAAAATGGTTCCTTCTTGTTTGGCTTCCTTTTGTGTACATTGGAAAATATTCACTATATGAAGTTATGAACACAACTTTTTTCAAAACATAGAAGCTAACACAAGTAAGAATTTCATCCTCTTCAAGAACTTTCCTAGATGATTTTCTGTAACCACTATGAAGAATTGTTCTCAACGCATGTTTCTGTGTCAGGATTATCCGAACGTGATGTGGACTGTTGCCCCAGAAAATTATAATTAGAAAAATTGAAAATTGAAAAATATATAATCCATAATACTCGAATTTGAAGTTTCTTGTTGAAGGTTACAACGTTACCCAACGTTACATATATTTGGTTAACAGGTGAAAATTTAATTAATTTAAGAAATCAATCATATACCAAAATTCATTGAAAGGTTATAACACAAAATAAAGAGTAGGAGAGCTTTCTTTGCGAATCTCTTCCATATAGAAATATCTTCGATATTGTCTACTGATATCAGCTAATCAGAAACCTGCTTCCTGTCCATTACCGAACATAATTCAGTTAATCACATGAACTATAATGAAAAAACATCCCTTGGGCAACGATCGATGGAGTTCAACACCATCAATCACGCGGGAAAAAGGAAGAAGTGACGCAACAAACACGTTGAATTTCGGTAACAAAAGATTGAGATTGATGGATGGATTGCCAGCGTTTCTTTTGTCATTCTACGAATGCAGAATTTGACGTATTCAAAGACAGATATGGCGGATCTTTGTGAATAACTAGCGTGGAAAATACGAGTAGAAATTATTTTCAACCACATTCATTCAATCAGAATCGATGAAAAAAGTAACTTGAGTTTGCGAATAGGTTAGATTTTGAATATTTGAGACTTCATCATAGCATTGACTGAAATGAAAAACAGCTCTCAAAAAAAGAACTGATAAATAAACAAAGAATTATTGTTATGAGCAATTACAGAACTTGACCGAAATTCCATTGCAAGTTGAAGTTTCGCTTCATCAAATCCTTGAAATGAATTGTCCCTATTAAATGATAGTTGATGATAAGATAATAATAATTTTTATGTTAACTATCACTCAATTCGTCCTCAATATTTAAATTTTTATGTCTTCTTATCGATAGTGTTCGTTCTTAGAAATTAATCACCCTCCTTCTTTCCTTAAATTCCAAGCTGCTTCTTTCCTTTCGAGACATCGATTTCAGAAGCTATAAGCCTCTTTATCCTTTTTTCCCCATCATGTTTCTATAAATAGTGAAGAATGATGTTGAATATAAGAAAGTTAGCCTTAATAATACGTGTTCAGATTTATTTTTGAAAATAGTGTAACATTATGAAACAATTTTCCAGCAACAATTAAGTTTTGTGAAACTGAGTCAAGTGTTTTGGCTCAACTGAGTGATCTTAAGTGAGGTTTGAGGCAAGTTCTTAGTGGAATAGCAAATTATGTAAGCATCATAAGGTTCTGAAAACTTTCATAGTGTGCTAATATCACAATGATGATGTTTTATCCCAAATCAAAAAACTCGAATAATACAATTGACAAAATTGGCAAAAAAAGCGATTCACTGATAAGATACTGGGTCAAATATTCCAGAGTTTAGTCATTTTGCAAACTTGTAAACCAAATATCAATCTTTAATAGTGTTGGCGTTTACTTGATGTAAATCCATTATAATTGAATATAAACTTAAATTCAAACACTTGAACTTATGATTTACACTTTATTGACTACATAGCATGACGCGTTTCGTCGTAACAAACGACTTTTCAGATGCTTATAGAAAAATTTATTCTGTAAGCATCTGAAGAAGTCGTTTGTAACGACGAAACGCGTCATGCTATGTAGTCAATAAAGTGTAAATCATAAGTTCAAGTGTTTGAATTTAAGTTTATATTCAAATATCAATGGACACATAATTATATTTATATTGAGTTCTGGCTTACAAGTAGCACATTTCTTTCTTGTTTTTCGAGTTATGATGTCAATAATATTGACACTGCAAAATTAACGATCATCCGAATGATTTCTGGGCTACCTCCATATCACAGGAACATCAGATTTGAAGGTTTTTGTTTCCTATTTCTCAACCATTTTCTCAAATCCTCCACAGAAACAAATTATAGCTAATGAGATGCCCAATATTTGACCTGATCTTCGAGTTTAGTTCCAAAGTATGATGGATACACCTTTTTGGCGAAGTGTGAAATGTTTCTTGGCAATTTTTATAGTAAACTCGCCACAAATATGAGAGAAACTGCCAGCAGAGATTTTACGATTAGACATAGTACTAAGCACATGAAAAGGCAACCTGAAAGTGAATTTAGGTTGATATTTCACAAGAAATCAGACAAATAGGGAAGACCTTTTTGGCCGGCAAATATATTTTAACTGTGCTATCATTTTGATCCACACAGTGGATCAAGTTTTTCAGATATTCATTTTAAATATCGATGCTTTTTTGAGAAATTTCTCAATACGATAAGTTTAACTATAGAAAGTGAAGAAATTGTGGGTGGTATAGCCAATTTTTGTTTTGAGAGAATTTGAAAGAATATATCAACAGTTTATTTGAAGCGATCAATAATGCAAAAAGAGATTTGGTTTTCTTATGATACAGTGTCATTGAGTAGGGAATTGAAATTCCAAATCATTTGATTTGGAAGAAATATTTGAGAATGACCAAAAGGCATTTATAAATGTCAAGGCTCAGTTGGATCTTAATTCATCAACAGTAAACGCTGTAAATTGAAAATTTATATGCTATTCAATGAACCATAACAAAAAACTCAATAAAAATGAGCTTAACATCAATTCTACAGATTGCACCTCCACCAATTGCTGTAAGTATTAAGGCAGTATGACATCAGTAGAAAATATTGAATATCTAGGTGTATATTTTGATAATTTGTATAATAAGTGGAATGCGCATACTGAATATTTCAATATGAAAATGAGAAAAGTAACTCATAAATTTTATGAGTTACGAAATATTCTGAGCAGATCAGTAATTATGAGTTTACAAGCATTAGTGGCGGTTAACTTGAGTTGAGTTTAATGTGCTGCCTATAATACTAATCTCAGTAGTTTGATCACAACTCAGAAATATATTTTTAAAGTAATTTTGTTCAAGCATAAATTGTTTTCTTTGGACCTAATGTATGAGCAATCTGGTATATTTACTTTTACTTTATTTTTTGTATATATTGTGATATTCAATCATCAATCCTTCATTTCAATATTCATTCTACAGATTGCATCTCTATCAATGGTTGTAAGTGGGCAGTATAAAATCAGTAGAAAATATTGAATATCTGGGTGTATATCTTGATAATTTGGATAATAAGTGGAATGCGCATACTGAATATTTCAATATGAAAATGAGAAAACTAACTCATAAATTTTATGAGTTACGAAATATTCTGAGCAGATCAGTAATTATGAGTTTACAAGCATTAGTGGCGGTTACCTTGTGTTACGGTTTAATTTGCTGGGAGTTTAATGTGCTGCCTATAATACTAATCTCAGTAGTTTGATCACAACTCAGAAATATATTTTTAAAGTAATTTTGTTCAAGCATAAATTGTTTTCTTTGGACCTAATGTATGAGCAATCTGCTATATTTACTTTTACTTTATTTTTTGTATATATTGTGATATTCAATCATCAATCGTTCATTTCAATATTCATTCTACAGATTGCATCTCTATCAATTGTTGTAAGTGGGCAGTATAAAATCAGTAGAAAATATTGAATATCTGGGTGTATATTTTGATAATTTGGATAATAAGTGGAATGCGCATACTGAATATTCCAATATGATAATGAGAAAACTAACTAATAAATTTTATGAGTTACAAAATATTCTGAGCAGATCAGTAATTATGAGTTTACAAGCATTAGTGGCGGTTACCTTGTGTTACGGTTTAATTTGCTGGGAGTTTAATGTGCTGCCTATAATAATAATCCCAGTAGTTTGATCACAACTCAGAAATATATTTTTAAAGTAATTTTGTTCAAGCATAAATTGTTTTCTTTGGACCTAATGTACGAGCAATCTGCTATATTTACTTTTACTTTATTCTTTGTATATATTGTGATATTCAATCATCAATCGTTCATTTCAATATTCATTCTACAGATTGCATCTCTATCAATGGTTGTAAGTGGGCAGTATAAAATCAGTAGAAAATATTGAATATCTAGGTGTATATTTTGATAATTTGAAGCGGAATGCGTATACTGAATATTTCAATATGAAAATGAGAAAACTAACTCATAAATTTTATGAGTCACGAATTTTTCTGAGCAGATCAGTAATTATGAGTTCACAAAGCAGTAGTGGCGGCTATCCAGAGTAATGGATTAATTTGTTGGGGTGCTGCCTAATAACCTCAGTAGTTTGATCACAACTTAGAAATATATTTTTAAAGTAATTTTGTTCAAGCATAAATTGTTTTCCTCGGGCCTAATATATGAGCAATCTGGTATATTTACTTCAACGTAATTGTATTTTAAAAACATAGTGGGATTTTCAATCATCAATCGTTCATTTTAAGATTCATTCTACATATTGCATCTATCAATGGTTGTAAGTGTTCGAGCAATATAAAATCAGTAGGAAATATTGAATATCTAGGTGTATATTTCAATAATTTGAAGTGGAATGCGCATACTGAATATTTCAATATGAAAATGAGAAAACTAACTCATAAATTTTATGAGTTATGAAATATTCAGAGCAGATCAATAATTATGAGTTTAGAAATTAATGGCATATATCCTGAGTTATGGTTCAATTTTCTGAGGTGCTGCCCATACTAGAAACCTCAGTAGTTTCATCCGATTTCAGAAATATATTGTAAAGTAATTTTGTTCAAGCATCAAGTTTTCCTCGGACTAACTATTTGAATTATCTGGTACATTTACTCTTCCATAGTTGTATTTTAGAAACATATAGAGATTTTCAATCATTAATCGTTTATTCAATAATTATATTTGTCATACAATTGGTAAAAGGGTTCATCGAGATTTAAATGTACAGCTTACGGATTACAGTGAAATACAAGGAAGTGAATTACATCTGTCCAAAAATATTAAACTTACTGCCGGAACAATGGAAATCTCGTGAATGTCATATGTTCGGAAAAATATATGTGAGTGGATAATCAACAATATCAAAATAATAGAACAAAATATCGGATGCATTCAAATTAAGATATTAGTTTTAGATTTAGAATATAAGATTATTATGAATTGAATAACTCTCAGCAAGTAATTAGGGTAAGTTGTAAATATAAGTTAGCAACAGCTGACCAATGCATGCACACATACCTACTCTTGGTCCCTTTTACATGCATTACGACAGCTGATCATTCATTTGTGAAATTAATCAATTGTACTTTATATGTATCAAATGAATGATTGAAAAATAGAGAAAATAGCGAACACAGAAAGGATCATCGAATTCAATGTAGCCGTTCTGAAGTTTGTTTGAGGCGGTTCACTTAAAATTATGTAGATTCGAATTAATCTAAAATCTCTTCTGATTCTGTTTTAAACTCCAAATATTTCGTGTACATCGATCTGTCATCAGTAGCAGTCGATCTTACGTCGGTAGTAAGCCAAACTCTGTTTACCATCTCCCTCCCAGCTTGTTTGTCATTTCCTTCGAATTCTGCGTCACAGTTCGAATAAACGTAATTACATTTCATCTTTGTTTGTCTTTAATTCGCCAAAGACAGTACAACCCTGATATATTAGAATTGTTCTCGGGTTCAATTTGGCTTTTTATTCAAATGCCAAAGAACGTTTCAGTTTACCCCACTGTTTTATTGGTTTGCTCCGCTGCACTAAAATTCCAATTTATGTGATACCAGCTCGTACGATGCCAGTGAAGACATTTTATGTAAATAGTGACTTTTGACTTGAATATGTCTTGATTTATTCATTATATACTTGGTGTCGCTGATAATCTTTTCTCGAATTTGAACGAAAATTGGATACGATATGAGATTTTAGAAAAAAATATAAAAATTTTCTTTAGAGACGATTTTCTATTCTACAGGAACAACCTGTACTTGAATATTCTTCTAATATTCTCAAGACGTCAGATCAATGACTACGTCTTTTGATGAAGTTCTGAATTTGATAAGTCTGGGCACTATTAATAAGGGCCGGTCTGTATTCATAATGCCCGACTCAATTGGACAATGTGACTAAAACAGTATGATTAATCACATTTCCTTTATGTGTTTGATTAATGCCCACCCTATCTTGAGCAAAGTAATAAAATAGGTGAACTGTAGTGTTTTTGTTTATAAAATGAAATTAAACTTACGAAAAATAAACTATTGAACTTAGTAGTTAAAAAATAAACAGTTAATAATGTAACAATATAATAGTTGACTGCTTTTATTTTGATGAAAATATTATTCAAGAACAATAGTTTAAAAATTAGTAAACTGTGAAAAATCAACAGAAATATCTGATGAAGGACTGTGTAAGAAAGTTATTTAGTTGAGAATTATTTATTCTTGAAAGATGAGCTTCTGTGACATTTGGAATTGCAAAGAATGTTTGATTGCTTGCATTTACAACGATTTGAATTGCAGTCATCACTACAGTTACAATAATGGATGTCAGGTGATGAACTTGCCCGGCTACAAATAGGGAATTAATCATACTGCCTGGTCCAAGTGATACGTTCAAGCTATTATCTACATCAGTGAGGAATCTACATCATTTTTGGTTTGAATCAATTCAAACAAAAATGATGTAGATTCCTCACGTGGAATTTTGTGTTGTTTTGTTCTGTGTTTTTCTTCTTTTCAATTAACATCCAAGTTTGAACATCTAATAACTTGAACTACGCTGTTCTGATGATAGCCAATTAGCTTGAAACATATGTAAACGGCTGTCACAAAAAAGCAACGTAAATTGCAGGTGAATACCGCAAATTTCTTCACTCCATTTTCATACCTGATAAACCTTGTTCTTAATTTATCTTATTGTCGGTACAAAATTTCTAGAAGGCATAAATATCTCATCGCAGGTAGACATTGATTCAGTCTAAAAATAGAGTCGTAATAACTCGTAACAAGATACTCAATTCAAACCAAAAGTGATGTAGATTCCTCACGTCGAATTTTGTGTTGTTTTGTTCTGTGCTTTTTTTTATTTTCAATCGACATCCAAGTTTGAACATGGATGTACATTTCTTCAATATATATATATATATATATATATATATATATATATATATATATATATAGATATATATATATATATATATATATATATATATATATATATATATATATATATATATATATATATATATATATATATATATATATATATATTAGGATTTTGTATGATTGGTTGTATCAGGTTTAGTTTATATAAAAATCAGAAAAGCAAATATATTGACGACAAAACATTATATGTTCAGGACTATTTTATATAACTGTAAATGTTACACTAAGATTATAACTACTGAAGAAGAGAGCAAACGCTCTCGAAAAACGCTCTGTATAAATATATATGAATGCACGATTTTTATATAAACTAAACCTGATAGAACCAATCATACAAAATCCTAATGAAGTAATAAATCAGGTAATCAATGTATTTCCTGATAATATATATATATATATATATATATATATATATATATATATATATATATATATATATATATATATATATATATATATATAATATGTATATATATATATATATATATATATATATATATATATATATATATATATATATATATATATATATATATATATATATATATATATATATATATATATATATATATATATATATATATATATATATATATATATATATATATATATATATATATATATATATATATATATATATATATATATATATATATATATATACATATATATATATATATATATATATATATATATATATATATATATATATATATATATATGTATAGGAATATTATAGTTTCAATATGAAAATTAACGTTTTAAATACTTCTTTAATCAAAATAAAATGAAACGTTACAGAATCTCGTTAACAAGAGAGCAGATTTGAATTAATCGAATCAAAACAAAACAGTAAATCTTTTCAATCATTACTGCCGTTAGTCGAAGACATAGTCAGATAGAATCAGCACAATAAATCCTAAACTAATCCCAAGTTAGCTTTTATAGCCGTGGTCGATAAGGCGGCAAATCAAATTTCCAAATAAGATATATCCCACTTCTGAAGTTGTTTGTTGGTGAACCGACCAAAGTTTAGACTGTGATCGTGAGGTTTATAACAGCACAAAATTGAGGAACTAATTCATCTTTATTAAGTTATTTGAAAATATCATTGGGTCTTCTTTCATTCGAACATAAATTTTTTAATCATAAAAGAATTATTCTAAGAATTATATTTAATGCAGGCAAACTAAAATTAAGTAAAAGAAACTTACGTTGAAAACCTACACATTTTTCTATATAACAGCCGTTTACATATGTTTCAAGGTTATTGCCTATCGTCAGAACGGCGTAGTTCAAGTTGAAGATGAAAGTACTTGACGTCATTGTCGTCTGCAACGTTGTGTTGACTCTTCCCAATATGTTTTGGGTGTATAAAACGTGTACGAAACTGTGTTTCGTGTTTTATATATTAATTTTTTTATATTTCTCTTCAAGTACTTTCATCTTTAACTTGAACTACGCCGTTCTGACGATAGGCAATAACCTTGAAACATATGTAAACGGCTGTTATATAGGAAAATGTGTAGGTTTTCAACGTAAGTTTCTTTTACTTAATTTTTTAATCATTTAATTTAAAAGGCTTTATAGCTTGTTCAAGGTTGAAATGAATTGATTGTTTCTTCTGGAATACTAGATGTGAAGATCTGGAGTTTTAAATTCCAAGCTGAAATTTACCAAGAACCTGAAACTACAGTCTACAAAGCCTGCTATCTTTATATAGAATTACTTACTGATTTTGTCACGAGAGTGCGTCCTTTCATGCTCGAAAGTATTTATGTAGTTTTTTCGATAGATGGAGCTTACATGAGTAGTTCGCTAATAGATGTTTCTCTCATTTTGAAGACATAGAGTCTTGGTGGGCTTGGAAAGAACATGGAAACTTGATTGTTTAGATGCAAGGCACTGACGATTCGCATAATATGTAGAATGAAACTGCGCCGTATGGTATTTACAAGTTGGATGGGTTTCAAAACGCGCCAAATATCTACTCTCGAAAGTGGATAAGTTGTGTTTCAGTTGACAACATTTATTTTGACAGCTCTCCGATGGCAGTAAAATGAAGAAAAGTTTAATAAAATTTATTGAGAAACATTCTTTACATCGTAAAATTACAATCATTCAATTGATACAATAATTAAAACTAAGAAGAATATTCTCAAAAGGACTGAATTCAGTTTTGAGTCTGATCTTCCATTCAGCACTCGAACAAAAATATTGATTCGAACAAAAAATTGATTTATACAAATTTAATTGAAAAGAAAAGAAAAATATTACCTCACAAATATTAAAAATTTGAGATAATTTCACACAGTAAAGGACATTTGTGGTAAAAAAAGATACAAACATATGATACAAAAAATTGATTCATACATTATTGCGTACATTTGAATCATCGAAGTACTCTGCCACACTATAATATGCCTTCGCTAAGAGCAGAGATTTAACCCTCTTCTTGAACAAATGAGCTTTCAGTACTTTCAAATTTGATGGTGAAAGGTTTAAGATTTTAATACTCTAATAATAGAGAGAGTGCTCAAATTTAGCTCTTTTATGCATAGGAATAAAAAGCACATCACTATTCCTTGTTGAATACTGATGATTACTATTCAATTTAATAACTCATCTTAATTTTTTTAACATATAGCAAATATCTATAAATATATAAACACGGTAAGGTGAGTATGTAATTATTAATGAAGATATATTTACAAGATGTTCGTTGATGAATATTGAATATTAATCGAAGTATTCGCTTCTGTGTAATAAACACCCTTTTTATTTCTGTAGAAACCCCCACAGCAGAATATAATAATTGAGATGACAATTACAAAACCTTAATACACATTCATAACACAGTTTCTAGGTACGATGTTCTTAATTCTAGAGATAGAAAATGAGTCAATTTTTTGCATAAAATATCAATATGTGATATCCATCTCAAATTTCTGTCTACATATATTCCAAAAAACTTCGTTGATTGGGATGACGATATACTGTTGCCCCCATATTTAACATCCAAAGTACTTATTTCATTGCCCTTCAGACAAAAATAAACACATTATGATTTGTCAACGTTCACCATCAGATTGTTCAATCGACACCAATTTAAAAACTCCCTCACAATGCATTGAACTCCAGAAGTTCTTCAGGAGTAACGCCAGAAACAACCACAGACGAAGCATCGGCAAATAGTGTCATCAAAAATCGAAACAAATTCGCATGCAGTTCATTTATAAACAATATAAATAGTGGAGGTCCGGGTACAGAGCCTTGAGGCCAACCAAGAGCAATTTCATGTCTCTGAGAACAACTCTCGCATATTTTCACTACCATTGTTCTTTCTTCAAGATAATTACGTAACCAATTTAGGAATGCTTATCTGAAAGCTTAATTGTAGCATTAATCATGTATTAATTCAAAGGATAGTGAATCACATGCCGAAGATAAATCGAAAATTAACTCCGCAACAAACAAGTGCTTATCCAAACACTCGTAGACGGATTCAAAAAACTTAACTGTAGCTGATTCGGTTGAGTGATTATATCAAATATTTCGACGTTTGGATTGCAAATCTCAGTACAGACTAAAGTAAAATAGTCATAGAACATACCTGGTATTTTCTGTGAAAATAGCTATAAGTACTGACTTTGTGAGATTACACATAGTATTAATCCAGCATTTGATAAAGAAGTAGTACTTTGAAACGTCGTCATGCGTATTTTATATTAAATTATGAGAAAATTTCAAATATTGTGTATTATAAAGTAAAATATTTGATAAATCTCGAACAAGGCAATTAAATCAATAATTGCCCTTTCTGGGGTGGTAAACACTTCAAAACCTATGAAGATGTTCGAACGAATGGCGAGTTTTTTTATTTCCAGAATCATATAAAATTTCATGATAGGCACAAGTCACATTCTAGTATTCTCGCGATGTGAAATTGGGGACCCTCTTCTGATTGGCTGGAGGATCAAGTGCTGGTCATTCAGCTGACCCTTCGGAAAATACATTATACGGGTCTCACGACATTTTTTATTGCTTTTCCCTTACGATGTGCTTCCAATTTCGTAATCATACTCGAGTGGATCTCAGCGAATCATTTGTTTTTTCCACATTTTTATCTACAGGGTTAGTATTGATAACTTCAACGAGTATGAAAATTAAAGCATTAGACCACGGTACTAATTTATCGATCTACATATCTGATGAAATAATGTACCATGTTGGTTTTTCGCATGAAATTTATAGAGATATTGCAGGAAATTATGACATAATGGATTAATTTTCACCAGTTTTCAATAATTTCAAATACACTTTATAATTGATTAGCAGCCCTTAACGAACATAGTTTGAATTGAATGTTTTTCATGGAATTGAGAAAAGTGTTTTGAATTATATTTCTATACTTGCAACAATATTCCAAAACATTCTATGCTAGAATCTAATTGTTTATGTACAAAATCAAATGAATCCATTACAAACTCTTCAAATCCGCGAACGCAATCTGTTGAAAATAAGCAGCAAGATTCATGGAAACGGATTGGACTTTCAACTAAATTTTAGAATGGAAAAATATCAAAAAAACAAAATATTTTTTCCGGACAAAGTTTTTTCGCTTCATATACTCCGCTCCAAGTTGAAGACTTCAAAGAAGACTTATTGAAAGTAACATTAGACCTAAACATGAACAATAATATAATCTGAAACTAACGAAATAATGGATGAAGTTGCCAAGTGAAGTCTACAAAATAAAATACAGAAATGCATTCGGCCTTTGAGTTCTATTTTAATTAGACGTTTATGGGCACTGTAGTCTCTCTCGTATTTTGTTCGAAGTTTATAATGAGCATCAGAGGTACAGCCACCTGCAGTGGAAATTCCCGGAAGGTACATAATTGAGAAGACTTGGGGTCTGGTTCTTTCATCGCCTAGGTGATTTGGCGAGGTGAAAGGTTGCCATAGAAGTGCCCTCTCAACTGGAAAGTCGCGTCGCCATTAGACGACTCTAAATATCATTACCTACGACCACTGATCTGAAAAACTCAACAAGAAAATATGAAGAAATTAAAAGTAATTGGATTCAAGGAATGTGTGCGGGATAAGACGTAATATTTGCTGGACATATCAAGTTTACGTGATATTCAAAATCAGCCATACCAATTATTTGAACATTTCTGTAGAACATTCATTTGTTGAATATTCCTCAATGAAATCAGATTTCGTGATTCAAACTATAATTTGATCGATCTAGACAAGTGTCTTCTCAAACATCCTCTTCAGAATTATGAATTATATGAAAAAAATAACTCTATAAAAATGAGTCATAAATCAAAAAGTGAAGCCTCTTGTATATATTCGAAATGTCAAAGACAAATTTGGATTCAAACTCTGCGCAGAAGTGACAGAATGATCAAAACAATGGTTGGAAAGACGATAATTGGCACCAAATAAAAAATAACCTTCCATAGGCAAAGTCAATTTCGTGTTATTTATTGTTTGTCAACAGGAGCAACACATCAAGAACAAATTATATTTGAAATCCATATTTTGAATACATGTCAGAAATTACCTTGAATCTCGGTTTATAGTGCTCTGTAGTTTTTCTAAGTTTGTGTTTTCATAATAAAGGGCTATGTAGTCAGTTTACACGTAATGTTGGACTTGACACCTGCTGTAATGTAAACAAGTCTTCTGAATATAAGAGATAGAGTAAAAGGTTCAAGACAGGCCCGAAGAGCTCAGCTTACATGTAATGTTGTACTCAACTCCTGTTGAAACCAGGTCTTCTACATATAGGACATAGAAGAGGGCCCAGGACTGGCTTCCGAAGAACTCCTCTATTAACCTTTATACTTACACACTTATACATGAAAAACCTTCAATACTTAATGAACCTCTATACATAAAAACACTTATTAATAAATTTAACACATTTTGAAGAATTTAAAGAATATTCTATATATTTTCCATTCCATATTGTTTCGGTATACAATAGGTCCATCAGGAGGATGAAAACTGTACTATGAAACTATATTGTGGTGGACAATTCATGAAATAGATAAACGAATAAATGAATAGATGAATAAATAAAGAGCAAGACACAGGTCTAGTGGCATCTCTTCAGCATTCTAAGCGTCAAACTATTCGCCAATAAACAGCAAGTCCTGTTCCTTAATCCAAAACTAATATCAATTTCGGATCATTCAACTTCTCATGCAGTGATAATAAAGTAACTGTGGAAAAACTTTTTAAGTCGCCTAAGATTAAAGTAATCATCAATGCACAAGCTAAATATTTTATTGGTTGTCATAACATCTTGATAAACTAATTGAAGTGATAAAGTATTGCGGTATATTGCTTTTTGTGAGTTCATGTACTTTGGTCGCTCTGAAAGAAGCAAAATCGTGCTACAATATCCTTATACAATATCTACAATATAGGAAATCTAGACTATCGATAATGATGCAGAAAGACATTTTCACAGTTAAAAATCCTGACTGTACCTCTTCTTTATAATTACAAATGCCTAATTTATTGTCATAAACTGAACAAAAATAACAATGTTTATAAGAGTTACCTATTGATATGAGAAACGCTGATCAAGACAACATTTCTAGTCATATTAATAGGTTTTACTGTGACTTATGTGAAGAATTTTCAAATGATTCTGCAGATTCAGTTCCTTTTTTTTAATTTTGACTTTTATTGTATCCGTTTCAGCTCGTATTGTATATAACTCCTATGTAAAAAATTTAAAAATTTGACTCACATCAATATATATCTATCAGTCTATCTATCAATGTGAAATACAATTGTCTATTCCATTTCAACCTCAAGTGATAGGTCCACTTAAAATGAATAGACAATAAGTTGGCTCTTTGTTGGAAGGAGACACCATCTTAATAAAATAAAAAAAAATAGTTTTTTTCCACTGACAATCTAGTACAATTGTATGGGAAAATATATCGATGAATTGTCTATACAATACTACAGGATAAAACAAAATGATACAACAAACTTTCACATTTGATTACTATGAATGAACATAATTTTAACAAGCACACACACTCAAATATCTTGAAGTGATGTAGCAAGATATTCCTGAACTGAATAAAATGCATTTGAGAGAAGCATTTGTTTCACAGCAACCTTGAAAGGTCTGGCACATTCTATATTTTTCACTTTTGTGGGCAAGTGATTGTAAATTTTTATAGAATTAATATGGGACCCCCTCTGCACCTGAGTCGTCATTTTCGTATATGTTACATACAAGTCACGACTAGATCGCGACGCGTAGAGATTTATATCTTCACATCGAGAAAACAATTATAGGTTTTCATTATACATCTATCACACAGTGATAGATGTATAATGATA
Organism: Henosepilachna vigintioctopunctata; assembly: GCA_030704895.1. NCBI lineage: Eukaryota > Metazoa > Arthropoda > Insecta > Coleoptera > Coccinellidae > Henosepilachna > Henosepilachna vigintioctopunctata. Next base: position 7,166,665 of record JARQZJ010000091.1, read on the forward strand.
GTAAAGTTAAAAAACTATGTTTGAATAAATGCGACAAGATGAATTCTGTGGTCTATTGTGCATTGTACGTATAATTCTCTTTTGCATTACAAAAGCCTTTCCCATATCAGTGCTGTTTCTCTAACAAAGTACACCATATTCCAAAATATTGTTTATGGAAGAAAAGTAATACATTTTCAGAATCTTGTAGTCAGCAAATGCGCGAAGCTTCTCGCATTACGAAATTCCTTGGGGCTAATGAGCTACAAACGCCTGAAATGTGTTCCTTCCTTGTTAGATGGCTATCGAACGACACACCCAGAAACCTGACATGATTCGATTGACTTACACTACGTCGGTTATGTGACCAAATCAGCGCACGAAAATCCTAAAATACCAGAAGGAACCTACAATATATTCTGATTGAATATAATTTTAAATTCCAACACTTGAACTTATGATTAACACTTTATTCACTACATATTATGACGCGTTTCGTCGTTACAAACGACTTCTTCAGATGCTTACAGAATAATATTCTGTATTCTGTACATTCTTTTGTAATTTTCTGTACATTGTAATATTCTGTGCAGAAATATTCTGTTAGCATCTGAAGAAGTCGTTTGTAAGGACGAAACGCGTCATGCTATGTAGTGGATAAAGTGTAAGTCATAAGTTCAAATGTTTGAATTTGAGTGTATATTTAATTATAATGGATTTACATCAAGTGAACGCCAACACTAATAAATAAAAAATAATAATATATGATTTTAATTTTTCTGTTTTATGTTTTTGGTTCTTTGAATTGACTGCGTTTGATCAAACTGTATAAGCCTATCTGACACAACCTTCATAAG